>CM023096.1:23691041-24240024 GCA_013103745.1 Gardenia jasminoides
TACTTCGTTCAGTTCACGTATTGCTATTATGACCTGGGCACTTCGGTGAAAAAATTATACACCACGTTCAAATGTTACGCTTTATCGAAGGCATTTGCTTTTGTAAAACAAACTTGGTGTATCTGCGCAGTATATAGCGTGTAACTCACTTTCAATAAAGTGCTTGCGCAACAATTATAGAACTTTTACGTGTTGTGAACACAATGATGAGCAGTTAAAATTTTGTATCTCACGTATGAATCGTCCTTTCGCAAAATTAGCGCAACCAACAATTATGTGTGTATCTGCAATGATGAAAAAATTATGCAACAAAGTAGCTGCAATCCAGCCGATTTATGTAGCCCACCGCGGTAACTCACTTTCAACAAAGGTACAGCACATTGAATTTTGTGACTTAAGATGTTGTGAAAAATGATCCGCAGAGAAATCGTTTATATGTCTGGGTACCATAAACTGGTTATTTCACACATGATGAAACTCATTTACAATAATGAAATTATGTGTCCACAATTATGTGTTGTGAGAAAATGATGCACACATTGAACATTATTTACCCCATATGAATAGTTCTTTGAAACAAACTTGTTGTAGAATCTATGTGCCGCGATGCAACTCACTTTCAACAAAAAGATAGCGTAAATTGCTATTTATTACCACAATATGTGTTGTGAAAAATGATGCATACATTGAACCTTGTTACTTACATATGAATGGTCCTTTTTTGAAACAAACTTGTGGACCGGTTCGCGCACCTAAGAGCGAGACTTTTACATTGTCACACTCCATCGTGAATGATGCACCGATACATACCCACTTTTCAAACAAGACTGTATCTGGCGCAACACTATCATATTATTAAGTTGCCCTTTGTACGATGCAGTATGATGCCTGATTGATTTGGGACTTCTGGGCTGTGCTTCGTTCCGGTTACGTGTGCTTTTGTTTTTCCTAAAACCATTAATTGATTACATTTCACCCACTATTACTAGCCCCAGACATTACACTGGTTGCATGCTCGTCTAATTTATTCAAAAGCTAAATATATTCGCATACTTCTTTGGTGTGGGTAAAACCAACTTACGAAATGTTAGGTGGGTACAGTCCATCATCGTTAACCGACTTTTGTGTGAGCTGGTGATCAGTTACTTCCAACCTCTGCTCTTTGCATCATGTTGCTTGACCTTCAATACAAAATTTCCCAACAAATACATACATACAAATCCATATTGATTTTATCTTTGTTATTAAGTCATTATTTTAATTACCAACTTCCCTTTTCCATAGCGACCTCGGGTTTTTGATCTTATAGCATCCCACTCCAAGAATAGCATATTGTCACGCATATATCTTGGTGTAGTTCTTGGAACATTATACTTTAGTTGACTCGATCAAGATGGTGTCTGCAATACAATATTTGGTGAAAACTGATGCTGCCTATAACATAGTGTTCGATCGCACTAACCTTATGTTGCAGTCACTTTTGGTTCATTCTGGTCATCTGGTTCGATGCAGTGCTGCTCTTATGCACTTCATATCTTCATTCTAACCAGTCAGCTTATTTCATGCATGAATACTCAAATACATTATTTAAGTCCCCAGCATTTAGTTTCTATCTTACCGATGGGACAAAGATGCATCCCTCAACATATTGACAACTTTTTTGCCTTTCTTCTTCCACCTCAAATTGCCTTGTTGCGATTGCATTTGAGCATTACTGAATTCGGGTATAAGCTGGTCAGCGGTGTGTTGCAGCCCTATGGCAGTATTCTATGATCTGCCCTGATGGTTGGAGCTAATAAACATCCACGTAAATACCATGAGCGATTCGTCGTGAACTCATCTCCACGCATCCATTGTTGCACTAGCTCCCGGGTAGCTGTTTTTCCACTTGTATCGTTCAGCGGCTTGCAGCCCCCCATCTTCAATGTTATTATCATCTTCCTTTGGTGTAGGACCTTACGTGTGGAGTCTCAGATTAAACTTATGTCTTTTCTTTTGTTGTTACTTGGTAACGCCATCCTTGTAGTTGTGTTGCCATGGCGTGGTTTGCTATCGACTAGCCAGCTTCCTATGCCATTTGGAATATTGCGGCACTGTATGTCAAGCAGGCCTTCAAATCCTATATCTCTGATCCTTTGCTTCTTTGTTTCATCAATTTTTAAGGCTAACAAGACCATCTGATTTGGTAAGCACCGGATTGTGTACTTCTGATCCTATAACAAGTTTCCCGAATTATGCGTTAGACCACGACCACTTTTTTAACAACTACATAAAGCATCTTAGCAACTCTGATTTGCGTTTACCTTTGGTTTCACTTGTGATTTTGCAATTGTTGGCTTTTCAAGATGAGCCATTTCTCTCTTGTACTCTTCCTTCGCTTTCTTGTACTCCTTTCGCTTGTTTACATCTTCCTCACTTAGCTTTTCGTATACAGCTTTGGCCATTTTGTTGTACTGCAATATCATCATACCGCATTATATACGCCTTCCTATTTCCATCCTTGTGTGTTTTTCTTAACCAAACACAGCTTTTGGTTCTCTGCACTATTTATTTAGTTTTTCTACCTTACCTCTATCACTTTAATTCTTTTTGCTGGGACAGTGAGCTGATATTCCTTCCTGCTCACAATAATAGAATAAAATATTTTATTGTTTTGTAACATTTACTACTATTTTCTAAATCATACAGTTACCTAAACTGTTATTGAATAAAGTATTTCAGTGCTTTGTAACATTTACTACTATTTACTAAATCACATACTGTTACCTAAACTTCATCCACATTCAGCAGTGGTACTGGTTCTGCAGCCTCACTTGTTCCCTCTTCCTCTATTTCTTCATTTTTAGCTGCTCTCTCCTTCCTTGTTCTACTTCTTTTCCGTCTCTTTGTGCCCTTGATCTTGCAAATTTTTGCCACATTTTTGGCAATTAGTTTTGTTGCTTGAAGGAATGCTTACACATTAATTTCAATCCACTTACATTTTTTTACTGTTGCTGTCTTTGTTTTGCCTCTGCTGCTTTGCCCGCCTTCTTCTTCCCCCACTTTACTTCTTGAACTTCTTGATCTCTTTTTTGCCATCTGCAATAATTTTTCCAAGGAAAACTCCATTTCAATTTTTTCCACACCTCCCGCCCCCCCCTCCGGGCCAAAAAAAAATATCAAATAAGGGCCTTTAGCTATGCATTTCATATCATTTACAAACTTCACTATTTGTTATTCTATCTATAGCCTACCAATACAGTCTAGCAATATGTTATTCTATCTACTATCAACCATATAAACAATGACTTGTTCTACGGTTACTGTACAACTTACCTTACAAAGTCGCCACCGCAGTATCACCTTGGCATTTTTTCCCACCTATCTAACTTGTAAAGTTCATCCCACTGCATGTCAGTCATTATTCACATACCGTATGTCCTATCCCTCTCCCTGTGTTTCTTCAACCCTGTACTATATATGCTTGAACCCATTTTCTTTCACTATGTATGCGCCCCAATACTCTGTGTGTGTGTGTGTGACTGATGTGCACCTACTTTAACATTATATATACTACACAGTAAAACCAACACGAACCTATTTTACATGCATAGCAACTCCGACAGCCATGGATCATTTTTCTGAGCACCTGGCGGGCCAAGTTTCCCTACACTTCCCCCCGACACATTATTGCATTATTCAAACATTCCAACGTCTACCCACAAGCCAAATTCTCGTTTTGTGCAAAATAAATCACATGCAAAAAATTTCACCATTTTCGTTCACGGCATTGTAAAGCAAATACATCTACCAGTAACAGTCCTTCCACATTAAGTAAAACTGATGTGCACCTACTTTAACATTATATATACGTGCATAGCAACTCCGACACCCATGGATAATTTTTCTAAGCACTTGGCGGGCCAAGTTTCCCTACACTTCCCCCCGACACATTATTCCATTATTCAAACATTCCAACATCTACCCACAAACCAAATTCTCGTTTTGTGCAAAACAAATCACATGCAAGTAATTTCACCATTTTCATTCACAGCATTGTAAAGCAAATGCATCTACTAGTAACAGTCCTTCCACATTCTTGTCAAATTTTTTCAGACTTCATCTTTCTCTTGCAATTTTTCTTACCTTGCTTTTTTATCCTTACTTTGGTGCTCCGATGCCCCAATGTTGCTGCCTCTTCCGTTGCGTTTTGATTTCCCCTACTGGACCCCTGAATCCTTCACAAGACCTGGGTCTAAGGAATTCACTATCTCGGCCGCCGGTACTTGTTCCCGCACTTGGCTGTGTGTCTCAATAAATTTCTTCGATTCCTCTAATTTTTTTTTTGGGAAGTTTCACTTTTGGCAATGTGTTTTTTCGTTTGATGTGATGCACTGTTCTCTTCTTTTGTGCAAGCAAAATGGTGGGATATGCTTTTAGGACACAGACAAAAGGCCACCTTTATTTCTTCAATGTTTGGTTTAAGTTTGAGCAGGAATTCAATTGACGGTCACAGCAACAAACAGTAGCTATTCACGGTTTTCTTTTTTTTCCCCGCTTACTAAACCATACGCTGTCGTTTTTAGGTCCCCTTCTTTATTTTCGACATGGCCATTGCTGGGCCACTTGTTGTTGCATGTGAGGGAACCATTCGCGAACAGTCACTCTGTTGACCGTCCGCGCCCCTTATCCCAAGTGAATGATGGAAATGATGTGAAGCCCCAAAAGTCAACTTTTGTAGCTTTATGTCGTGTCGATGTCGAATTCGCGTGACGCGACACTCCGATCTCAGTTTCTTTCATTTATAGACCCCGAGTACATATTCTAACATTCAAAACTCATGTCTAATGGTCAACCTTAGACTCAAGTGTGAAATTTAAACATTCAAATAATTAAATCAAGGACATAATTTAAACGTGCACAATACATTTTTAAACTTTTCGCGCCAATATAATTGATATATGGAAATCAAATAATTCAAACTAAATTAATAAAATAAAAATATGGGATTTTTGAAATTTAATAATTTAAATTGGTGGTATGGGGCCTCACACCTTAACCTTTGGAAAAGATTTCCTGTTACCAATAGGCATGTGTAGACTCCATTATGGTAAAAGAACATAGCAGCTTGTTCAAGTACTCTGCAGCAGATTGTAGCCAATGTTGCCAGAGCCGGCAGAATGCTTCAAGTTAATCAAACATAGGCTTGGCAAACAGCACAAAATATGTATAATGAAAGACTTCTTTTGTTTCTTTTTCTTAAACAGGATCAATAGTAATTGTCCACCTATGTTTTTTATGATAAAGACTTAATACTAAGTGGCTAGAAGCAGCAAAATGGATCCTCATCCACCAATCCATCCATATAAGCCAATAATAAATGGATTTGGATGATCCATATAAATTGAATGATTTTAAATGGATAACCATATAAACCCAACTATATTGCTGGATTTAAGTGGATTATCCATGTCATCCATTATATCCACTTAAAAAAAAGAAAAGAAATCACATATTATAAATTCATGACTGCAAATATTTATTAGGAATTTTGTGGGACCACCTGTTCTTTCCTTCATAACTTCCTTATATACCAGCGGTGTTAATGGCATTCTCTTCACTTCCTTAATAACTGCGTTGGCCTTTTCCAAAATCATATTTTGGTCTTTACTCCTTTTTTATTATTTTATAAAATCTCATATAGAGACGGCTGCAAACTTCTCATATATAAATGGCTACAAACTTGCACCTTCTTAAATATGGAAGAAGCGACGATGCACTATAAAGCATCAGAGTAATTTTTATTTTTAGAAATTTTATTTCTCATTTACATAAAAGGATTTTTTTAATAATCCTCGCAACATTGGTTAAGACATATATGACACCTAACTTACCAGATAAATATATACACTTGTATTTATTGCCCCTATATGTAAATACTTTCTCAATTTATTTTCAATCCAAAAAAAAATAAAATTGGAGCTCGCTAATGCTGGGATCAAAGCACATAGGGCTCATTTGGTTTATGGGATAACACAGGATTAGATTACTAATCCCATGTCATCCCATATTTGGTTGTATTCTATACATGGGATGATACATCCTATCCAATCGAATTAATCCCCTATATGGGAGATTAAATAATCCTATGGGGGGAATTGGTATGAGTTATCTGGAGATGAATAAGAGGCGGGATGATGACTATTGAAACTTATTTACCCTACTAATAGAATAATGTTTTATTCAAATAACTATATAAACCTATTTTCTCTCTATAATATTATCTATATTTTGGATTAATTTGCTCCCACTAATCATATAATAAAAATTTGGATAAATTTGCCCTTACTAATAAAAAATTAATTTTTTAGTAATTTGCACATATTAATGATATACCATAATTTTGGACTGATCCATGCTATTAACAAAACAAGACTTTTTATTCATTTGTCCATATTAATGAAATAACCAATATGTTGCACAAATTTGCCCCTACTAATAAAAAATTATGTTTTGAACTAATTTGCCTATTTTATTAAAACTACTAAATTTTGGACTAATTTACCCCTATTATTAATAATTAAATTTTTGTCTAATTTGGTCCTACTAAAATTTTAGA
This sequence comes from Gardenia jasminoides, assembly GCA_013103745.1. Lineage (NCBI taxonomy): Eukaryota > Viridiplantae > Streptophyta > Magnoliopsida > Gentianales > Rubiaceae > Gardenia > Gardenia jasminoides. The sequence continues at coordinate 23,697,640 of CM023096.1, forward strand.
TTACTCTACTAAAAGCAAAAGTAAATTTTATGCTATTTTAGCCTTACTAGTTAATTATATAATCATATTTTCTTGGTCACTTCAAAAAAGGTTCGACACGTAAATTGAGATTTGTGAACCCATTTAATAAGGTCGAACTCAATCCCGAACGAAAAAACTTGTATATTGATTTGAATCCGAACCATACAAAACTCACGCATGTGCATATGCACATATAGAACACACACACATACTGTGAGGACCGAAAACTTATTTTATCTGACCTATTTAATTATTTATTTATTTATTTATTTTCCCTGAATAATTTATTTAAATCATTTTAATTGCATTTGCACTCTACATTACCTCATTTTATTTTAAAAACATGTTTACTCTTCAATTTAATTTTTCTTGACATATGGGAAAGGCACGCTTTATGAGATAAACATTTGATCCGAGAGTGACGTAATCTTGGAGAGTAAGAATGATCATTTGTAGATTAAGAAAAGCTAATTGAGGGATTAGAAATGAAGTGATAAGAATTAAGCTCAATTAGGATCCTTTATAACCTACTATTCGTAGTTGACTTTACACCATAAAACAAGGCTTTATGTCTCTTCTTTCTTTCACATTTTCACTTCACAAAAAGCTCACAAAAACTCTCTCTCTCTCCTCTTGTCTTGGCTGAACTTCCCCCTCTCCATTTCCCTTAGATTAGACTTCATTTCTTCCTCCAAGACTTGCTCAAATCTTGCTCAAATCTTACTTCAATCTTTGTTCAAACTTTGGATCATCTTCAAACATAGGTGGAAAGATTGGTAGAAGGAAGAATCTTGAGGATTTAATGCTTAGTTTCTAAATATCTTGCTTGATGTCTTGGGAAGAAGGTAAAACCCTTTAAAGCTTCAACCTTTCTTCCATTTCTTGGCTAGATCTTAACTATGGAAGCTTGTATTGTTGATGGATTCTATGGGTTTTGACATTTGATGGAAGATCTTGAGCCATTATCTCTCCCTCTTGTCTCTCTTGGCCGTATAGGAGGTGATGGAGAAAAAGGCCTAAAGCTTCAATTTTTCTTGCCAAAACTTGCTAGGAAAGAAGGTAACTCATGCATCTAACCATTCTTGCACCATTAATCTCAGATCTAAGAAGATCTATGGTTTCTTTTGTTAGAAAATTTGATATCTTGACACTTTGGAGTTGGGCTATTGAATTCCCAACTTAGGTAGAGGTCTTGATCTTATTTTATTTGCTTTCTTGATTTGCTCTTAGGTAGAGGCCTTGAGGTATTATGTGCTTGAAATGGCTTGATTTTATCTCTATGTTAGCTTCCAAGATTGTGCTTTGCTTTGTTGGATGATTTTGGGGGTATGAAGTGTGTGTTTTAATGCTTGAATCTTGGTGAAATTTTCAGTTTTTAGAACCTTTTCTTGAGTCAAAATTTTGCCAAAACAATGGCCCTTAGATGCATCTTGATCTGAGCAACAAAACTGGTTTTGAAAGAAGGGAAAAGAGAGAGTTTTCATAATGTGTATTGTTGAAAATTCCGTATGACAGGTTTTGAAAAACAGCTTTAGAAAAACTGTTATATCTTAGTGTAGAAAAATTCAAATTGAGTTTCGTTTGTTGTGCTTAAAACTAGACTCAGAGTTATTTCAGTGGTATACATTTTAGGGATTAGTTCAATTTTTGTAAATTTTGGTGAATTTTCAAAGTTGACTAAAATTCAAGACTGTTATGCCTTGTTTTTACTATAGCAGCAACTTTAAACTGAAATTTGACTAATTTCTGATTTGAATCTTGTGTAATAGTTTTCTAGAAAGTTTTAGTTCATTGAGTCTATTTTCCAAGGGTATAAGATTCACAATTTTGAACTTATAGAACTCAAGTTATGATTTTTCAAAGAATGTTACAAAAACTGAAAATGTTTATGGCTCTAGGATGGGTCTTGGAAGTCCATTATTGAACTTGAGGTAGTGACCTTGATGTTTTTCTACTTGCTTGGTCTTAGGACTTAAGCATGAGCATGAAGGTGACCCGAGGTCCCTACATATAGAGTTGATTGGAATAAAATTGGTAAGTGTTCCAATGCATGTATGCTTGACAATGCATGATACTTGAGTAAATGCTATTATTTGTTTAAAATGCATCTTTGGTTGAGATACTAATGAGTGTCATGTTATTGTGATTCCCTTGATTCGTTAATTCAATTAATTTTCAATAATTACTTGTTCACAGTGCATGGCTAAATGTTAAATGTGCATGAATGTAGGCCTTAAGTGTGCTTTATCGCATCGGCTAAACTAAGGTCAACCCTTTGCTGGAACCCTATCCGAGACCCTCCAATTGCGAGGTCATATCAGCTGGACAGCTCTGGGTTCATAACTTATCAATGTTGAGTGTAAAACTCTAAACTCTTTGCCGAAAGGCCTTGAGTATAATATCTAATGTTAAATTTCGGGGATTGTTTATCGTTTTGGAGGACATAAGGTGAAAGTAAATTGAGGAGATTGTTTATCATTTTGAAGGTCCTAAGGTGGGAGTTCGGAGGTTATAAGGTGGAAAATGTAGGGGATTGTTTATTGGAAGTTATAAGGTGGGAAATGGCTCCCAGTGAGTCCTGTATCCTTTTGATATCTCATTTATTATTTATTATTTGATTTACTTGAATGAGTAGTTGCTTGTTTGAATTAATGTTGTCGTTTATCGCTCACTATGTACCTGACCTTGTTTCTTGATTCCTAAATTTGGTTATGGTTATACTTGTAGTTGTGTTTCTTGAATTACGTGTTAACATGTTAAATTTTGTGTTGCTCATGTTTTGCTTGATTTCTTGGAATACTTACTGGGTGTAAGCTCATACCACGTATTTGTTTTCCTTAACAGGATTCAAGGCAAAAAAGGTTCCAGGATAGCATTAGGTCTTTTTGGGAATTTAAGTTTGTTTGTTTGGTATAACTGCCTGTAATTCCTTTTACTTTTAGGAGATGCGAATGTACTTAAGTTGAACTCCAAATTCTCGATCTTTTCTACACGAGTTTAAGTAATTACTTTTGGAAATATGCAAACGTTATAGTGAAGTACATTCAAAATTATGTTGTTTCGAATGGACTTTTAAGTATTTTCCTGCAAAGTATTTGTGGAATATAGTGAGTCTCGGCGAGAGTTGGGCAAGCAGTTTGTCGAACCTTTTGGTTCGCCTTAGGGAGAGGTGGGGTCGTCACACATACACACAGATATATATATATATATATATATATATATATATATATTTATATTTGCTTTCCAGACTGGATGAAAGGAAATTATTTATTCTCGAATTACTCATTTTGGGTTGAGTTGATGCAAGAATGTCTCGCCCCAAATCCGCATCCCTGGACCAGATTTGCAACGTGGCATGCCGTATCTATAAGACCTTACTACCACAAATATAAGGCAATATGATCATAACTTACAAAACTTCACTAAAATTTAAAACTTATATCTACCAAGGAAATACATATGTTATTCAACTATTACAATTGCAAAACACTTATACTATATTACCAACATAAATTTCTAACTATTTACCTTGTTTTATCGTCTACTCGTATCTGAACTTGCCTTTTGAGATCTGCAAGAAAAGTTATAAAAATATGGGTTGAGTGACACGTGCTCAGTAGATAGTGTTTACTCCCCTGTCGGATCATGTAGAGATATACATACTATACATTTACAATTCCTTTCACATGATCCACATGCACATAGTAGGAAAAAAAAAACATTTGGCAACTTTTCCAAAATTACATACATATATTTCAAATAGTGAGTGGCATACACATAAACAATTTTTGCTTGACGTGGCATGAAAACACATGACATGATCATCTTCGTTGAACATACTTGCAAATCATAAACATATCCATCATGTCATCTTATTTCTCAAAACACAGCTCTTAAAAAATACATGTAACATCCGACTTCTGAGTACTCAGCCTAGAGATTAACCCCTACTAGGAGGGCGACCAAGAGGTTTTGCGATTACCCCTTGACCACATGACATAACATGAGTCAATCGGCCGGACTCTATACCGAACTTCCATGACTAGGTCAATCGGCCGGACTCTATACCGACTCCCATGACCCCATACATAAGCAGGACTATAGTCCCTACAGTCTATTTCATGACCATTCAGAACTCATTTCATACATCACATGCATTTTCTTTCACAAAACTATGCCACTCAATTCATAACAATTTGAATAGTAAAACATTTCAAGTAGGCATACATGATCCATTTTTCATATACCAAAGTAAAGCATTCACTTAAGAAAATTCATATTTAACATTTCAAAAAATACAGAGGGGTAAGAACCACCTACCTCAAACCGCTGACTTGAAACTATTCTTAACTTGTTCTTAAGTTGCGTCAAACCTATAATCAATATCATACACACATTCATTAATTTACTTAACTTATTTTTCATGTAATCCAATCTTAAACAACCTTAGGAAACATGTTTAGACATTCACTAAAATGCACTTGAATAGTTTCTAAAGGTAAAAAGATTTCTCTTTTGGAAATTTTCCTAATTTAGAAAGTTTCTCTTTTGGGAAAATTTCCATATTCAGAAATTTCTATATTTTATTTTAATCAAAAGAGGTATAATTCATGATATATGAATAAATGCTATTTATCCGCTTACTTGTTCATCTATTACATTTATTTATCTTATCCATTATGTATTTATTAATTTACATATATATATATATACACACATACACACACATAGTTTATACATGCGCTTATGTATTTGAAATACTCACTTGCTAGTTTATAATAAGTATTTAACCTATTCATCCATTAATATTTATAAGTATATCTCATTCATTTATTCACATATTTAACTTATTTACTAGTATTTACTTATTCATCTATTTAGTATTTACTTATTAGTTCAATCATTGGTTTGTAGAATATTCATGAGTCTTGTTTACTCGATTACTTATTTAAGCAATTGTTGTCTATTCATTATTCATGAGTATGCACTTATTTGTTCCATATTTACTTATTATTTCTCTAGCCTATTGTCATTTAAATAATTAATCATTATAGATTAATTAATCAATTAACTAATTGCTATTGACTAATCAATCATTTAATTAATTATTATTTATTAATCATTAATTAGTTACCCTTAATTAACTAAGAATTTAGCTACTTACTATCAAGTAATTAATCATTTAATTAATTGCTATCAATTACTTATTTAATCCCCTTAATTAGTTAAGAATTTCACTAATTACTATTAATTAATAAATCATTTAATTATTTACTATTAATTAGCCATTTAATTAACTGCCCTTAACTAATTAAGAATTTAACTAATTTCCATTAATTATTTAATCATTTAACTATTTACTACTAATTAATAATTTTAACTAATTTTTATTACTTAATTAATCATTTAACCAATTAATCTTAATTAGTTAATCATTTAACTAATTATTGTTAATTAACTAATCATTTAGTTAATTATATTGTTTAATCATTTTTTAAAATATGTATTATTAGTTAATTGTATATTTAACTATTTCCTATTAGCTAATTAATAAGTTAATTAATTACTATTAATTAATTATTCTTCCATAGATTATTAATAATTAATAATTCAATTAATTCATTAATTACTTATGATTAATATTGTTAATACTAGTTTTAATTTCCTATTGGGCTATATTATTTTATTAGTGTTGGGTTAGTAAGTTTTTGGGTCCTCACCAAATAACATTGGGCCTCCTAACTAATTGTAGTCTTCAGGGGTTATTTAGTTTGGGCCGAGTAGCGGGCCCAAAGTTTAATAATTATTTAGCCCAAACGAAAACCCAGTCCTTTATATTCCTTCAAGCTCAATTATTCAGCCCAATCCAATTTTATTTTAATCCAACCCAAAATCCGACTCAATTTGTTTTTTTTTAACCCGATCCAAATCCTAAAACCCTACTCGGTTTCCTTAGATCCGACCCGGTTTTGGCTGAATTGCAAAAGGGGTCATCTTCTTCCTCCTTCCAATTTTTCTAGATTTTTCTTTTTTCTTTTTTATTTTTTCCTAAAACCCAAAATCCTAATTTCCATCACCACAATTACCACCCATCATCACTCTCTCTTCTCCATCATCATCATTATCATCATCATCTTCATTGCTGACGGCTGGACCACTGACAGTAGCCACATTTGCTCTTTCCTTTTCTCTCTCTCTCTCTCTTTTTTTTTTTTTGGCTACCTTCTCTTGGCCAGCCAAAAGGCTAGCATCCAACTACTGATGTCATTATCGGCAAGTGCCAGCAACGGAAGTTGTGGGAAGGGTCATCCCGTTGACCCTCCCTTATTATTTCCCCATGGCTGAAGCTTCAGTGGTATTGTCTTTTTTCCCTCAAAACAACCCTAACAGATTTGCTTTCCTAAAATTCTAGCCCTATCATTTAATAATTTTTACGATCATTTCCTATATACAATCATGAAGATTTCCAAGCAATTTCAAGAACATTAAACTTAGCATATATGTTTCAAGTCAGGCATGAATTTCGTCTTTGAAGATTAATTGCTCAGTATATAAACATATAACAATTAAAGGATGAATTCTATAATTATTCAAAACGTAATAACATAAAAGTTTGATATGCGAGAAACTTACGTGATTAAATTGTGTCGCCCACTTCTCGTGAAGGTTGCCTATGGCCTTCAATGTTTAAGGAAGTTTTCTAGGGTTTGTTTTATCAGATGGAGAGGAGAGAAGGAATTTTACGTTGTTTTGTTTTGGAATGGGTGGTTTGTGGGCAATCCTAAACTAATATTCAGGGATAAGGTGTTTAACCACCCACTATCTAATAGTAGTTGGGTAGGATTAAGTTACTGGTTAGTTAGGAACAAGAACTCTTATTTTGTTATTTTAATAATTTGACATTAATAATAAATGAATTCCAAGAATATATTACAAAAATTACGGGGTTTCACAGAGAACCAATTGAACTCCTCAATGCAAGTCTTCAAGTCGGTTTTCCAAGATTATCAAGTCGAATGTTGCTGCCTAGGGAATATCTAGATTTGTTTCTTTAATTCTTTTTAAGTGTCATTTGTTAGTTGAGTCATTTAAAGTGTTAGTTTAAATGTCAAAGAATAATTTGTCCTATGTTGGCGAATTTAAGTAGTAGTCCTAGTTTTGGTAGGAACTCATTTCTTTATTCCTTATATGTGTAGGATAAGGTTTTGTAAGCCTATAAAAAGGCCTTCTTCTTCAATAAAGAGGTAATTGATGTTTATTCCAGAAATTGGAGAGTTGATTCTCACGCTTCTTGTAAGCAACCTTGAACATGTTAGAGGGTTCTAGTGTTTCACTTGACTTTATCAATCAAGTAACCACCTTGATTGTGGTGTCACTGTACCTATCTTCTTCACTCTTGTGCGGTCCAAGTTCAAATTAAATTCTACTACCAAACTAAATACCAATTTTAGATTTTGTGGGGTTGTCGCGATCCGGGTTTTATTTGAAATGGGCGAAGTTCATATCATTTAGTCGTCAAAAGTAGTTGAAGGTATCTGAAATGGGGCGAGGTTCATATCATCTCGTCATTAGAGTTAGTTAAAGGTATCGATTTATATCCCTTTTATTGTGTTTTTCTTCTTTAGTCGAGTTTCTTGCCTTCTTGTTCAAATGTGTCCGAGTCTTGTTTTGTTGCTTCATCACAGTTTCATCAAAGTGCTTGTTGTCCGAATTGTGTTGGTGGTGTTCGCTAGGGTTGTTGTTTCTTCTTGTTTCTAGGGTTTTATTTTGCTTCTCTTTTGTGTGTTTGCTGTCCAAATAATTCCAGAAATTTTCCAGCTTTGGTGCATGTGTTTGTGTCTAGCTTTTCTATTTTTCTTGTGTAGTCTCTCTCCATGTTTTTGTCTAGTTTTGTTCTGCCCTAGTTGAGTCTTGATTCAACCGTTCTTGTGCCTTGTTTCTTGAATCATATTTTTTCCAATTGTTGTCCATTTCTTGAGTTTCAATTCTATCCTGTGATATTGTTCTTGCGTCCAGTCATTTGTCTTACTTTTGTTGAGTTGCTAATATTTTTTTTTGGTCATTTGAATTCTGGAAGGTTTGAAGCTTTCCATTGGATTTTTCCTTGTGTTTGGGCTGAATCTTGGGCTGATAAAATTGTTGCACTTGATTTTTAATTCTTGAAACAAAATTTCTGGAGTTCTTGAAGTTTCCAACTTTTCTTGGTGAATTATTTCCTGGCTTAAATCTATCTTGATCATCTTCTTGAATTTCGAAACTGTAATCTTGAAGTTCTTGGAATTCTTGATTAATATCTTGAAGTTCTTGAACTTCTGGATTCGTGAACCAAAAACTTTCCAGTTCTTGAAGTTTTCGAATCCTTTGTTGGGTTGTCGGGAAACTTGAAGCAATTCCATCCAGTTTTGTGATCAAATTTGATTTATCTTGAACATGGTTGTTGTTTAAAAAAAATGTGTAACAGCCTTGTTTGATCCTTAGGGTTTCCAATGAACCTCCACAAAGTAGTTTTTGGAAGCTAGGAATCAAACTTGAGTATTTAAGAAACTAACCAGCTGACCTTCTTAAAGCTTTTCAAACTTGAATTAGAAAACTACCTCAAATTTATTCCCTAACCTGATTTTGTTTCCTATATTCTCTTGGACTGGGTAAAGGGAGTTATAAATCCTTTCTTGACCAAGGAAAGAGCTGATTTGCAGAAATTATTTGATCCCAAATGTAAGAAAAACCTGATCAGCCATGGTTTCCAAATCCTGCTCAGTCCGACTTGTCTTGTTCCAAATTTGTTTTGAGCCAGGATTTCATTCCAATTCCAGTCACTTCTTTCCAAAGACAATTCCAGCTTTTCTAATTGAGTCATTAGGGTCCTCTAGGTTTCTAAATTCCAGCCATGTCTTGTTTCCTAATCCACTCTTGTTTTCTAATTGTGCCTTCTTCAGTCATGTCTCATCCGTTGGGTTTTCTTAGGTCTATCTGAATTTAGAGTGCATGTTCCAGCTTAATTCTTGTGCATTTTGCATTCCAAATGTTGTCTAAAAATCTGATTCGTGTGCTACTTCATACCCTTTAATAATTTCTTAGCATCTTGCCACATTCTTGCCAAACCAATTGCTGAGTTGGGTGTTTACTTGGGCAAACTCTAACCTTCTCAAGGTGAGTGACCAAGAGTTGTGAGGATTTGTGAGTTCACTAGAGTGATTAAACACTTGAGTGTGATACACATGTGTTGAGGGTAAACACGTGAGGGAGTGAAGTGGGGAAACATACTCATTTGTCTCTTGGCTTTGAGACATATTGACAATTAACCTGCAAAACTCGATTTACACCATTCACTAACCCTTACATGCAACAATTAATAAAATCAAGCCTAATCACGTCTCTCTCTCTCTCTCTCATTGCTCTTGACGGTTAGGGTTTTTCGAGCAATCTGATCATGGCGGGATTGATTGCCCTCCAGCCTGGGGCTGGAGGGCAAACAGGAACATCTTCATCGCCAACCTTTCAAAGGAAGGCATTCTCAGAATTGTTTAAGAATTCTATCGAGAGGCCGGAAGTTTGTGCAACTGTGTCAACACATAAGGGGGAGCCAGCTATTGTGTTTGATCATAAGGACCTTGTAGCTGTTGCTGCGCCCTGTCAATACAAATTGGTAGGTAAATTTTCCAAGGGGTGGCCGACTATGGAAGAGTTGCGAAGGTTTTTCCTTACGCTTAATTTGAAGGAGGCGGCCAATATTGGGCTCCTGGACACTCGTCATGTGCTCACCAGACTAGGAAATGAGGCTGATTTCATTCATCTTTGGTCACGTAGCTTATGGTATGCACATGGCTTCGCAATGAGAGTTTTTAAATGGACTTCTTCTTTCCATGTCGATAGAGAATCCTCCCTTGTGCCCATTTGGTTCCAGCTCTTTAAGCTTCCGATTCACCTATTCGATAAGCAATGCCTGTTCCAGATTGTTTCGATTTTGGGACAACCGTTGTTTGTGGACTTGGCCACAGCTAAATTATCACGGCCCAGCATGGCTAGTGTGTGCGTGGAGATTGATCTCCTGAAGAATATTCCTACAAGACTATAGATTGGTTTGGGAAACAAGGATGGTTTTTGGCAACCATTGATTCCAGAAAGCCTTCCAAATACTGCTCTTTTGGTTTTCGACAAAATCACAACCACGATGAATACCACATTAAACACCCTGAGTTACAGAAAGAGACTCATAGGCAGGCGCAGCGACGGTGGGGGGGTGAGGTACCACGACCGGGTTAGGTGCAGAATGAATCAACAGGGGAGAAGGGTGTAGAGGAGGCTAGGGTTATGGAGATGTGGGTTGAGGTGAAGGATGGCGAGTTGAGTTCGGGTTGGAAGGATCGGGAGGGGGTTCAGGAACCAATTCAGGAAGTGGCAATAGAGGATGAGTCGCGAGAAGTGGTGAGGGTCCAACAGTCTCATGCGGATGTGGGCCGGATAGGGGGGTTACAGCTGCCCTCTGATGGCATTGTGATGAATGACAAATTTCAATTGTAGGCTGGACAAGTGCAGCAACAACCAATAGAAGGTTTGGTGCCAATGATTGAGACTGCGATTAAGAAGGCGGCGGAAGGAATTATCAAAAAATTGGTTGAGAAGGTGGTGAATCAACCTTCCTTCCCACTTCTGTTCAGTGATGATGACAGTGTTGAAAATGTCTACAATGAAGTGGATCAGCACAGGCAGGTTTGTGTAAAAACATTAAATCTTTCTTCGCGAAAGGTGGGTGGTAGCATGGAATCTTGGAAGAGGTTGAAGCAGCTGCTTGATGGGTTGCGACCGAAAGATGATGCTGTTTTAGCTAGTGCAGAAGCTCGGATGTCAAGTTCTTCCCCTTCTCATGCTTATTTTCTTTCATCCAATGATTAAAGCAATCTTCTGGAATGTTCGGGGAGTTGGGTATGCTCCCACACTATCTCAGTTAAGAAAACTATGTAAATTACATTCAGTGTCGTTGTTGGCAATGTGTGAACCTATGATTGATGTTTCTCATTTAGATTGTCTATGTCAAAAGTTAAAATTTCAGCATTCTATTGCTAACATGCATGGTTCTATCTGGGTTTTCCACTTGATGGACTTTATTGCTCAGTTGGAGGATCAAGATGTCCAGTTTTTGGCTCTTCGGTTCTCCCATGTAAGTTTTCAAGACCAGTTTATTGGCATTGTTGTGCATGCAGCAAGTGATAGTTTGCATAGGCATTGTCTTTGCTGTTGCCTTTATGTAGGCTTGGGTTGCCGGTGTTAGTGTTGGGGGATTTCAATGTTAGTTTATCAGCTAGAGAGAAAAAGGGGGAGCGGCCTTTCACTGTGTCCGAACCTTTGAGATGCTGCAATTTATGCAATCTGCAAAATTGGTTGATGTTGGCTTTTCCGGGCCTTCGTTTACTTGGTGTAATAATAGATATGGTCAGGCTAGGGTATGGAAGAGGTTGGATAGATTACTTCTAAATAACGCATGGGATAGACTTCAGGTGGAGTTCTCAGTGTAGCATTTGGGGAGGGTTCTCTCAGACCATTCCCCATTGGTGGTTACGTGTAAGTCGACTATTCCAGGTGGTCCGAGAAGCTTCAGGTTTGTCGATGTGTGGTGCTCTCATGAGCTATTTTTGAACGTGGTTCCGGCGTGGGGGGTTCAGTCCGGACAGACCGTGGAGGAAGTTAATGGGTAAATTAAAGGAAGTTAAGACGCAGCTTCGACGGTGGAATCGAGAAGTGTTTGGTTATGTCCAGGACATGGTGCGCCAGGTGGAGGAAGAGCTGCCGGAAAGCAAGGAAGTAGTTGATCGGGATCCCTCGGAGTTTAATACCGTTAGGATTCATGAAGCGCAAGCACGGCTTAAGTTATGCCTGCAATGTCGGAGGAATTCTGGAAGCAAAAGGCTCGTGTTAAATGGCTTGCAGTAGGGGATGCCAACTCCTGATTTTTCCATTTGTCACAGACAAAGATCGGGCTTGGATTCATGTGCATCAGATTAGGGATCAGCATTGAGAGTTCTGAAGAAATCAAGATGGAGGCAGAGAAATATTTCAAGGGTGCTTTCATGAGTGAGTCGTGTTGCTCATGGCCTCATGAGATGCTTAAATTGATACCCAGGCTAGTTATAGAGGAGGATAATACAGGATTGCAGGTGGTTCCTAAGCGGGAAGAGGTAAAATCTATTATTTTCTCTATGGATGGGAAATTCAGCAGCGGGGCCAGATGGTTTCACTAGAAGATTTTTCACCGCAGCTTGGGAGGTGGATGGTGAGGATGTTGTGGAGGTAGTTCAGGATTTCTTTGTGGGGGCTGATCTGCCCTAGGGAATTACCTCCACCCTGATTGTTTTAATTTTGAAGGTGGCCTCACCATCGTCGTTTTCACAATTTAGACCGATCATTTATGTAACTTCCTGAACAAGGTGATTTCTAAGATTTTAGCTAATCACCTTGAGGGAGTGTTGCAGAGGATTATTTCATCGTAGCAAAGTGCTTTTGTGAAGGGCTGAGCTATTGCGGACAATGTTTTGCTGGCGCAAGAAATGGTCCAGAATGTTGGGAAGAAAGTTTGGGGGTCAAATGTAATGTTCAAGCTGGATATGGCAAAGGCATACTACAGGGTTGAATGGGTGTTTCTGCTACAGGTGTTGCGTGCGTTCGGGTTTGGGGAATGTTTTATAGACATGGTGTGGAGACTGGTCTCCAATTGTTACTTCTCGGTGCTGGTAAATGGCCAAGCTTGCGGTTATTTCAAGTCATCTCGGGGTGTTCGGCAAGGTGACCCGTTATCACCAGCGCTTTTCATAATTTCAACCGAGGTCTTGTCCAGGGGTCTAAATGGTCTGTTGATGCAAGCTCGTTTCAAGCCTTATTTTGTATCTAGAAAGGCGATGCAAATTACACATCTGGCTTACGCCGATGACGTAATCATATTTCTTCGGGGGGATGTTCATTCCATAAAGAGTGTCATGTGGGTGTTACATGGTTATCAGGAATGCTCTGGTCAGTTAGTGAACAAAGAGAAAAGTGGTTTTGTGATACAGGAAAGAGGGTCGGGGATGCTCAGAAGAAAGATTGCCCATATGACAGGGTTCAGGTTTATGGCTTGTTGGTCGAGTTCGAAGTGAGTATTTTCAAACTTTGTTAGACTGTTGCGTCGTGTATAAATATGTGGAGTTTCAAATGGCTTTCATTTAGGGGTAGGCTAGTTTTGTTAAAATCGGTACTACACTCCATGCCAATTCATTTGCTGACTGTTTTGCATCCACCGAATGGTGTGTTTAGGCAGTTACGAAGATTGTTTGCTCATTTTTTATGGGGCTCTTTGGAGTTTGGAGGAAGGCATCACTGGATTGTTTGGTCCACTATCTGCCAACCAACAGAGGTGGGGGGATTAAGGGTTCGTTCTCTAGAGATGGTTTTACAAGCATTTGAGTCGGTGGAGGTTTAGATAGCAGCAATGCTTATGGGCTCAGTTCATGGAGATGTACTGTGCGGGAAGGCACCCAAATCAGGTGTCGGCTTTACTGGCTGATTCTTCAACTTGGAAGCATATGTTGAGGGTTCGGTCATTGGTCAAACTAGAGAGTTGTTGGGATGTGGTCGGGGAAGATGTAGCATTTTGGTGGGATAATTGGTTAGGGAATGGTCCGTTAGCGTGGAAGTTGCCTGAAAACGCTTCAGATGATCGGATTCAGGACTTTTGGCAGCAGGGAGAATGGAATTGGAATAGGATAAGGGGTTTGCTTCCGGTGGAGGTGATTGCCCAGATTGCCACACAAAACATTGTTCTGGAGGGCTCTGGAAAGGATGAGCCATATTTAAAGGGCTCGGACACAGGTTTGTTTAGAGTGGCATCGATGTATAAGTTGCTGCAGGGTTTCCAAGTCACGACATGGTTCTTTAAGCAGGTTTGGTTAAAAGGTGTACCCTTGAAAATGTCTATCCATCTGTGGCGGGTGGTCCTAGGTAGAGTACCTATGATGGATAAATTGCACAAGTTCAACGTGCACGGGCCGTCCTGGTGCTATTGCTGTAAGGAGAAGCAATCGGAAACACTGTAACATATTTTTATGGATGGTGATATCCCTCAGCAGGTTTGGCATTTCTTTGAGGTATCGTTGGGCTTCTCATCGGCAGGACGCATGGTTAGAGAGAAATGCACTGCATGGTAGGTCCAATCCAGCAAGGCTCCGGTTTTAACATGGCTAACCAGGCTGCTTTCAGTGGTTATTGTCTGGTATTTATGGAGGGCAAGAAATAGGTTTACCCATGATGGAGTGAATCCTCATTTGGCCTACATTTGTGGGTTAATAAGCGAGGAAGTTAAGGATTTGACGCTGATTCATTTTCCTTGGTTGGCTCATTGGATCAACCGATGGTGCTGGCATGACTTTGTTGCATTGGCAGGGAGTGTGAAGGCAAGAGTGTAGGGGTGGCCTGTTGTTTGGAGAAAGCCTCCGTTGGCATCTTTTAAACTAAATACGGATGGGTCGTTGTTGCAAAGTGGTCATGGAGGTGGGGGTGGGGTGCTACGGGCTTAGGCCGGTCGAGTGATCTTTGCTTATTCAGAATCCTATCCTAATGCGTCAGTGTTATATGCTGAGTTTCATGCGGTGATTACGGGGCTGGAGATGTGTAGGTCACGGGGTCTGCAGCCAGTGCATGTGGAGTCCGATTCATTGGCTTTGGTTCATCTACTTACAGACAAAATGGTGGTTCCGTTAAAGATGCGACCTTTGTACAGATGTTTGCAACTGCTTCGGGGGTGTATTGCGTCCATCCAACACTCGTTTCAGCAGGGGAATTTTGTTGCGGATGCTTTGGCAGTGAGGGGAGCTTTGGGGAGTTTTGCTACGTATGAAACTTGGTAAGCATTGCCAAGAGAGGTCCGGGGGCTTTGTACATTGGATAGATTGCAGATTACGTCATTTAGGCTTAAACGAGTGTTGATGTAGCTAGGGTTTTGGGCCCCTGCAGTGTTGTTCTATTTTGTTCGTTGTGATTGATTTGAATTTTAATAAAATGGGTAGCCAAGCCTACCCGTCTCTTGGGGCAGTTATATATATATATAAAAAAAAACATGTCTAACAAAGGAGAATCTTAAACTTTTGGTCCTAAGCTTAGCATGGAGGCTATGATGGATGGATTTAAGAAGATTTTAGATGATGCCTTCAAGCCTCTTTATCGGCAACTTGATTGAATGGTGCATATTTAAGTCAAGAGGAGGGGTTCCATGCGATCAAACTCCAATATCCCAAACTTCTTCTTCAAGATCAACCTATCCAAAGGAAAGGAGAAGTTTCAATTGGCTTTGTCTAAACCTAAACCTAGTTGAGCCAACCAATGAGAAGTCCACTTGGGATATTTATCTACATCTTCTGCGACAAAAACAAATGGAGGGTTCAAAAGGCAACAACCAAAATGCAACATCTATGAGGGCATCTATTGAGTCCGCTATTCATGAAGGATCTCATTCATTTCCCACATTGAATGACAATGTTGCCATTGAAGAACATCCATACATTGAACGTGATCAAGAAGTGCTTAGAGCTCCAACTACATTAGCTAGTTATCAAGAGTTAGTTAGAGGAGAATTGTGTGAGATACAAGATGAGAGTAAGAAAGCAAGAAGAGAGCCTGGCTAAACCTTGTGATAAGAAAAAGGCTATTGTTGAATTGACCAAAGTGGAAAAAGATGAGAGGAAGCAATTGCTATTGGCAAAAGCCATGGATGTGATGAGGAGCAAAAACAAATTCTGCTCATTATGCCTAAAGTGGAGATTAAAGGGGCTTATTTGAGTCCTAATCAACTAACTTTTGCTTTGTTTAATATCTATCCTTTTGTGCAGGTTTCACAAGGTGTGATCACTTTGGTTTTACCTTGTTCAATACCTACATCTATTGGAGAATTTTCGAGAATTAAAGAAGCTGGTTTGCGTATTCTTGAGCTTTCTAAGGGAGTTGCTGCGGTTAAATCTTGTTCTCAACTTTCTTATCATTTATCTAGTGTTATTCCCTTGTTTATTCCTCAATTTTTTGAGTTTGTTTATGCTGATTTTCATGTTTATATTTTAATTTTGAAGCTCGTGGTGAGCTACTCGCTTTGTCGCATGAAGAGAGTCCACAATTCACCAATATTTTCCAGTTGCCTCCTTGTGACTTGAAGATTTTATACCAGCTCAAGTTCATGGAGTTTTATGTTTCTTTCTACTTTTTAGCAATGATCATCCATGGTCTACTTCAATTCCTTTGGTATGCAATTGTTCGACTGTATCAATTAATTCGAGTGCACCAATTTTGCTGCGTAATGTACCTTGTGATTTTGCAAGTTGTCCATTTGAGAACATCGTGGACTTTATGGTTTGTACAAATGGCATATTCCATGGTTTGAGTTCCCTTTCAAGCTGAGCATTTTCAAGTTGTCCAAGCGGCATGTGACTTAGCTTATGATCATTCAAATCTTTCTAACATTGTTGTCATCCAAGCAATCCATAGATTCGAGGGCGAATCTATTTCAAGGAAAGGGACGATGCGAGAACCACTTGAACTCCTCAATGCAAATCTTCAAGTCATTTTTCCAAGACCATCAAGTTGAATGTTGCTGCCTAGGGAATATTTAGATTCATTTCTTTAATTCTTTTTAAGTGTCAATTGTTAGTTGAGTCATTTAAAGTTTTAGTTTAAATATTAAAGAATAATTGGTCTTATGTTGGCCAAATTTGAGTAGTAGTCCTAGTTTTGGTAGGAACTTATTTCTTTATTCCTTATATGCATAGGATAGGGTTTTGTAAGCCTATAAAAAGGCCGTCTTATTCAATAAATAAGTAGTTGATGTTTATTCCAGAAATTGGAGAGTTTATTCTCACACTTTTTGAACGCAACCTTGAGCTTGTTAGAGGGTTCTAGTGTTCACTCGACTTTATCAATCAACTGACTACCTTGATTTTAGTGTCGCTCTACCTATCTTCTTCGCTCTTGTGCGGTCCAAGTTTGAATTAGATTCCACTACTAAACTAGGTACAAATTCTAGATCCTATGGGCTTGTCGCGATTCAGGTTTCATCTGAAATAGGCGAGATTCGTATCATGAGTCATCCTTGGATGGATAATCTTATTATCCATTGTTTGCTTGGCTTTTGTTGGATGGCATATCTTAAAAAATAACTTTATCCTGTGTTTGGTTGGAGATAGGATGAGGTGAGATTATTTATTCATATACCAAAATGCCCTTTTTGGTAGACTTACAACTAGGGGCGTTTGGGTTTTGATAAGCCTAAACGTGACTTGTAGAAAGATATACATACATACACACACACACACACACACACACACATATAGATATATAGACATAGACACAAGTATGAGTTTCGTGCAGTTCGAACTAGAACCAACGCATAAGCTTTTTTGTTTTGGACGGGATTCAACCTTATTATATGGGTTCACAAGGCTCAATTTATATGTCTAATCTTTTATGAATTAAATTTAACCAAGAAAGTATGATTATATAATTAATTAATAGAGCCAAAATAATATAAGATTTACTCTCATTTTTGGTAGGGATAAATCAGTTTAGAATTTTAATAGGGCCAAATTTGCCAAAAATTTAATTTATTAATAATAAGGGTAAATTAGTCCAGAATTATTTATTTCAACAAAATGGATAAATTACTTCAAGACATAATTTTTTATTAGTATTGGCAAATTTGTCCAAAATTTTAGTTATTTCATTAATATGGACAATGAGTAAAAGATCTAGTTTTGTTAATGATTAGTCAAAATTTTAAAATAATGAATAGCGGCAAATTGGTGAAAAAATTTTGATGAAATTGGTAGGGGCAAATTAGTCCATTTTTATCATATTATTATGTTAGGCTATGGTAATGTAATAGTGGATATGAATTGTAGCATTCACAAGGGTAAATTAGTCCAAATCTTGTTATATTGATAGTAGGGGCAAATTAGTCAAAAAACTTTAAAATTAATTAGGAAGGGCAAATTAGTCCATTCATGTTGTATTATCGGAGTGAGAGTAGGGTTATATAACTATGAGAGTATAAATTTATATTATTTGTAAGGATAACTTGATCTAAAATTTTATTATCCTATATCGTAGTCATCCCTGGATGACTAATATAACCTCCCCCATGAGATGATTTTATCTTATGAATAGGGGATTAATTCTGTTAATTGGGGTCTCATCCCACATATAAAATGCGACCAAACATGGGATGACACAGGATGAGTAATCTAATCTCGTGTCATCCCATGAACCAAATGATAGTGAATAAGAAACTTTTTGTTTGATAGACTATAATGTTAGAATTAAGGTAAACAATGAGGGAGGTAAATATTAACTCCTTTTCTTTCCAATTGGCAAAATTCCATACACGAGGGTTGGATGCAAGACCAAATTTTATTAATAAAGTAAATAAGGTACATGGTTTGGAGTGGAATATAAGTCAAACTCCAAAAGGATGCTACAGGAAACTGTTAATTCAACTTGAATTCTTGCTGAAAAGTCATATCTTCCTTAGAAGTTTCACTTCTTTTCACTGTAAAGCTGTACTAATTCACCCAAAAATTATAATAATGCAATGAAGTTCTTGACTATTCATTACTGTACAGGATTATACTTAAAAGCAATGATGAAAGGCTAAATTGATCACAATAGTTGAGATTTGCTTGGAAATAATAATTTTAGGTGGCTTTATGTAGAGCTGAAATAGAGTAATAGCACAACATTTTAAGTATCAAATGGTTTTTATGTGATCTAAAGTTAGAACTTTCGGGATTTTTGTTTGATTGGGAAAAAAACATTTGAACCTACAATTTAGAAATTGGGAGAGTAAATAGATAAATGGATGGATCATGGTTCTATATTATCCATTTAAATGGCATCCATTTAGATCCATTTATTAAATGGTTTTAATTGAATTGGATCAATTTGATCCATTATCCATTTAATTAAAACCATTTATCAACCATATATGCATTTTGCGACTTCTACTGAGTGCATCAACATAAAACTCATAGTCAGTCTTTAGCTCGTTTGCACACCTTGCCTAAATTTTAATATAAGTAGGTGTGGTAGTTATGTGCCTTGATTTTATAGTTAAAAAGAGAATTCAGACTTTAACATGCATATTCCAGTGTTCTTCACTTGCATAATCAACAACTTAGAATTCCATTACTTTTGCATGACAAATGAAATTCTTTGATCCTTTGCTTTCAAATATCTGATTATACAGTTTTTAGTTGTGGCCATCAGGATTCTTTCTTTGGCTTCTTTTCCACGTTTTTTGAAGGAAATTTTTGATTTTAGTTTACCTGTGTATGTTATGCTTATTCCAATTTGGTTCCCCGAACTTTACATTTGCAACTTAGCCAATTCGATTGCCTTAATATAACTGATATTAATTTTGGCTTGCAAAACCAATGTACGTGATATAGAAATGTATATCTCGAGATGAAACAACATGACAACTGTTGGAATGTATGCCCTAAAACAATGATTTTGTTTAAATACATTCTTAATTAAGTTTTGTATTTTATGAATTTCCATTTTATCTGTTAAATATTTGATATAACTGATAAAGTTCTTAGAATATTTATTAATGTGATGGTAGTCACAAAAGTTGATGACTATGAGATATCAATCACATTTATAATAAATATTCTTAAAATTCGCTAGTCGTAGTATTAATGAGACAGGGCATCATTAATACGGAAAGACTAGTACACAGTTAGTCTCTACTTAATGTAAGTAGTGATTGTTCTCATCAACCAAGGTATAGTGACACCTAGGCTAATGTGTGGATGAATTGTAAGGTACGAATTCATTGGAGTGATCCACACAGAGATCCCATTAGGATATCTATCAAGTGGCAATGGTTGAATCTCTTATGGAAAATTATGTAAATGATCCTAGACTTGAGATCACCATAGTATCTTGAGTGTGAATCACTGCCTTTTGATTCTATTACTTGTTGCTCACCATTCACCAAGAGTGACTTAAAGAATAGAAATTGGGGGTAGTGTGAAGCATGGAAAGATAGTGAGTGATCAAGAGAGGATTCACCACTCCGATAGTGGGAGTTGATATCCAGAAAGGCCACTAGTTGGAATCTAACCTTAATAGTCGACTACATTAGGTTAATTAAAGAATGTCTTCAAGTTAACCTAATCTAGGGTTAATTTCGGGAACTAGAAAATTAATTAGTCATTAGGGAATTGGCACTTATTCCTCATTCCCTGACTAATTGGATATCGATGGTGAAAGGATAATAATTACATAGTAATTTTTCATGGAAAGGTTTGGTCAAAATTTCCTTGACTAATTTCAAATACCTGGGTGGCTGTGATGTGTTGCTAGACACCGCTCACAATCTATAATTATGAATGAATTAATTATTGTAATTAATGATAAAATAAAGTTGTCTATTTTATCTAATTCTTCTTGAGAATTATAATTCATAATTATTGCCAGTGTATTTGGAACCTATTGGATCACACGCTTAGAGATTGAATTCTGGATTAAAATTATGTGTCCAAATGGAGATTTGGAAATAAAACCTTATGGGGTCTAATTATAAGGAATAAAGGATTCCGAGGCTATTTGAGCAAATAGGATAAAATAGTTATCCTATATTTGTTTTGATTTGGATCAAACAAGACCCTATCTTTTCTCTACCTCTCTCCTATAAATAGACAAGACTATATGATACAACAACACAACACGGTTGTGAGAATAGAGAGAGGCTAGGGTTTTTGAGAAAAACCTACGTAGAGAGAAATTCCAAAGAAAGAGAGAATAGGCTAGCACCTTTTCTACACTTTCATACACACACATCTAGGATCGTAGAGATGATTCAAGAGAAGATCTAGACTTCTCTCTCGTGGATTGCGGAGAGGCGGGGCTTGAACTGGCCGAAAGGGCTAATCACTCTCTACAACACAACAAGAAGTCGTTTCTAGAATTAAGGTAATCCTACAACTCCTCTTCTCTACAAGTCATACGTAACCTAAGGTGATTCCTGGTGGGTTGTTGGAGTTAAAATTTTGTTTTCACGCTCGCTGCCCCAAAAACAAAGTGGTATGAGCCATCCCTAGTTCTTTACGTATAATTTCATATGTTCTGTTGATTATTGTTCATGGATTATATGATTGATATCTACACACGTGCTGAATTTTGGTTGAAAAGGTTGTAACTTTAATTTGATTAAAGTGTTTCTGAGATCTAAAAAATTTTCACAAGACAAAAGGTTTATGTTTTGGAAAGAGTTCTGCAGTACCCAATCGTTGGATGTTGAAAATGCGAATCGCGACTCGGATACGCGATGTGGATCCGCGAGGTACACCTTGCGGATCCGGATGATGGCGATATCGGTTTGTGGATCACAAACATGGATCCGCGAGGCCGTCGCGGATCCTCATGGAGCTCTCGAACAAGATCGAGATCCACGAAGCTTGTTGGATCCTTTGAGAAACTGTTTTCTGCGAAATAAAATTTTGGAAAAAAACTGAGTTTTCATTTTCTAAAATTTTCTGATTCTGATCCAAATTTTAATTGTTAAAATTTGTTATGAAATTTTGTTATTTCATGTTTTATTTGGTCAGGAATTGATTTGAATTTTAATATGATTAATTCAAATAATATTCCAATTTATTTTCTAAATTAGTTAGAATTTAAAGTAACCTAATAAAATTATTTTACCAAAATTTTCTACACATGTATGATCTCAAAACTTGTTTGGGATATTGAGATATAAAAACCAAATAATCCATGAATAGTTGTTGACTGTTATTACATGCTTTCTTTTAATTTAAAGTTGTTTAAATTTATATGATTGCATGGTGGATGGTTGTGGATATAAGTCCAATGTGATTGAGGATGATGGTTGAATGGTGGTTTTTTTTTTTATAAATAGGACCTGCGTGTCCCGCCTTTCTTATTTTTCTAATTGTAATTTCTCTCCTCATCTAATTTCCACCGAATGTAACTCGGGGTTTCTTATATTCTATTTGTAATGTACAATAGACAGGAATAGATGATAGGAAATTGTAATTAGTATGGAAATTGTAAATTCAAGATGAAGAAAGGAGTGGCAGAGCCGTGCCATCAAAAGGAACAAATTTGATTTAACCTTAGACAACCATTAATTTCCTAATGGCGGGAAATTAATTTAGGAATATCCACAACCATCCACATTTTATTTTATGCTATATTTATTTTTGAAATATTTATATGCATGATTGTTGATGAGACCACAAATGATTTTTCCAAAATTTCAAACCAAATTAAAATGTTTTGGAAAAGGCAAACAAATCCCTCAAATTCAATATTAAATCAAGACAGCCTTCCATCATTATAATATAAAACAAAATGTGGTCATTAAGTGTAGTTTGTTGGGATTCACCCAAAGCGCCTTTACTTACTACATGTTTTACTATAAGAAGTGTTCTTAAGAATGATGGGTTTGATTTAACTAAAATTATGGTTTGTTGGGATTCACTCAAGGCCATGAATTTTAGAGGCAAGGGTTAGGTTAATACATAAGATGTAAAATCAAGAGTTGATACCTAACGGATCTAGAAATTACAAATGGGTTGTAATTGGTAAAGTACCACCATAAGATTATTTTGATTTGTTGGGATTCACTCAAAGTCAAAATAGTTAAGATGGGGTTCTAGCCACTATGGGTTTTAGAAAATTCAATCAATTTAAAGAGGGTAATTGATTTGAAAAATAGTGGAAATAAAATCATAATTTTGAAGTTTTTATGATTTTATTAAACAAAGCTTTTTCTGAAACAAACTCTATCTTTATTTTGTTGTAGAATGAGTAATAATTTGAACCTATGTACAATTCTCAATGATTGTAAACTGAACGACACAAATTTTCTCGACTGGCATCGCAATGTCCTACTCGTTCTCACTCATGAAAAAATAGAATATGTACTTGATGGGCCTATGCCTGATGAACCCAAACCAACTGCACCTACTACTGTTAAGAATGCTTACAAGAAGCATAAGGATGATAATAGAGTGGCTTCATGTATCATGATAGTATCTATGACTCCTCAACTCCAACAACAACATATGAACATGGGAGCATATGAAATTGTACAACACCTGAGAGAGTTGTTTGAACAACAATCTAGGACGGTGAGGTATGATAAGTCCAAGGAATTGTTTAGGTGCAAGATGGCAAAGGGAGCACTTGTTGCTCCACACGTCTTAAAGATAATTGGGTTAATTGAGAAATTGGCTTTAAGATGGACCAAGAGCTAAATGTTGATTTAGTTCTTCAATCTCTGCCAGATTCTTTCTCTCAGTTTGTTATGAACTATCGATGAACAATCTGCGGCACATTACCTCAATTGTTGAATGTGCTGCAGAAAGAAATCAAAAGGTGAAGGGTCCCACTGGAGTGCTTGTTGTTGCTTCCTCCAATAAAAGGAAGAGGAATAAGAACCAAGAACAAGCCCACCAAGAAGCCCAAGAGGCCAAGACCAGTCCAATGCAACCCGCTATTGTGGACAAACCTGGACATTGGAAGAGGCAAGGACTATCCTGAGAGAAAGCAAAAGAAGCTTGGGGAAGCTTCAACACCGTACATATATGATTGAGATTAATGTTTCTACTCCAAATCTGGACTCGGTATTAGATACCGGATGTGGCTCTCATTTGCACATCTATGGTCTAAGGGACAGAAAGTTGGGAAAAGGAGAAGTAACCCATGTGGGCAATGGAGCAAAGTTGCTTTAGTAGGGACTTACTACATTAGTTTACCCAGGTGGGTTGATTTAGAATTATCAAACCTATTATGTTCCATCACTTACTACAAACATCATTTCTATTTCCATTTGATGTAAATGGGTTTAAGATAACCCAAGAGAATAAATGTTGTTCTTTTCAAAGAATGGTGTGTTTTATGGTTCGAAAATGGAACAACGGTTTATATATTCTAGATCTTGATAACCAAATTCTCAACATACAAGAAAAGAGAATGAAGTTAGATAAATTAAATAAAACCTACTGCATCAGAGGCTTGGTCATATAAATGAGAAACGCATTTCCAAGTTACACAAAGGTACTTGGACTCATTTGATTATGAATCATATGACGTATCGAACTTGTTTACTTGGAAAAATGACCAAACGCCCTTTACCGGTAAAGGGGAACCGATGATTTACTTGGTTGGTACATACCGATGTATGTGGCCCAATGACAATCACAGCTAGAGGTGGATTTTCATACTTCATTACCTTTTGATGACCATTCTAGATATGGTTATGTGTATTTAATGAAATACAAGTCCAATCTTTGAAAAGTTCAAAGAATTAGAAATGAAGTAGAGAAACAAACTGTAAAAGTATTAAGACACTACGATCTGATCGTGGTGGAGAATACTTAAGTGATGAGTTTCAATTTTATCTAAAGGAAAATGGAATAGTTCCACAATGGACTCCTCCAGGGACACCACAACTAAATGGTGTATCTGAAAGGAGAAACCGCACCTTATTAGATATGGTACGGTCCATGATGAGCCACTCGAGTGTCCCAAAATCGTTATGGGGATATGCTTTGGACACAGCTTCCCACACTCTTAATAGAGTACCCAGTAAGGTTGTTGACTCCACACCATATGAGATATGGAAAGGAAAAAAACCAAAACTGTCTTACATGAAGGTTTGGGGTTGCCCAGCCTATGTGAAGAAGGCAGAGTCAGATAAGCTTGAAACTAGATCTGACAAGTGTTTGTTTGTAGGGTATCCAAGAGAGTCTATAGGATACTATTTCTACAACCCAACTGAGCACAAAGTGTTTGTCTCAAAACATGCTATCTTTCTAGAAAAAGAGTTTATTCTAGAAAGGGGCAGTGGGAGTAGAATAGAACTTGAAGAAGTTCAAGATACTAACATGGAACTTGAAGAAGTTCAAAATGATCAAACAAACATTGAACAACCTGTTGAAGAAAGGGTTCAACCACATAATGATGAGGCACAAACGGAAGCTGTGAACATTCAAGAGCCCCGTAGGTCAGTAAGAGTACGCTCAGCTCCCAAGAGATATGAGTTCCTTGTGAGCCAAGGTAATGATGTACTAGTCATTCAAGATGATGAACCTACTACCTACCAAGAGGTCTTGAATAGTCCAGACTCCTCCAAATGGTTAGAGGCCATGAATTCTGAAATGGATTCCATGTATGACAACAAGGTATGGACCTTGGTTGATCCACCAAGGGTAAAACCCTTAGGGGTGCAAATGGGTCTTCAAGAGAGAAGGACATGGATGGTAATGTGATTACCTATAAAGTTAGACTGGTAGCCAAAGGCTACAAGCAGAAAGAGGGAATCGATTACGATGAAACTTTCTCACCAGTAGCTATGCTTAAATCCATTCGGATATTGCTTGCAATAGCAGCATACCATGACTACAAGATTTGGCAGATGGATGTAAAGACCATTCCTTAATGGAATTTGCAAGAGGATGTGTACATGACACAACACAGAAGGCTTTACGTCTCAAATCCCAATCGATATGCAAACTGAGGTCCATTTATGGACTTAAACAAGCATCCAGGAGTTGGAACATTCGATTTGATGAGACAATCAAAGAGTTTGGTTTTCTTAAAAATCGGATGAACCTTGTGTATACAAGAAGGTTAGTGGGAGTTCAATCGTTTTCCTTATATTATATGTGGATGACATATTAATAATGGGAAACGATATCCCAATGTTACAATCGGTGAAGGGTTGGTTATCCAAAACTTTTCCATGAAAGATTTAGGAGAAGCTATATACCTTGGGTATTAAGATCTATAGAGATAGGTCTAAAAGGTGCTTGGTCTTTCACAATCTACATACATAGATAAAGTGCTAAAGAGGTTTAGCATGGATCGGTCTAAGAAGGGTTTTTACCTATGACTCATGGGATAAGCCTTTCTAAGAGCATGTGTCCTAAAACACAAGTTGAGATTGATAAGATGGATAATGTTCCATATGCTTCGGCAATTGGATCAATTATGTATGCTATGTTATGTACAAGACCAGATGTCTCCCATGCTCTGTGTGCTAATCCGGTGAAGGTCACTTTGGATAGCCGTTAAGAACATTCTAAGTACTTGAGAAGGACTAAAGATTTGTTCTTAGTATATGGAAATGGTGAATTGAAGTTAAGGCTACAGGATGCAAGCTTGGTCGATAAAGATGACCTGTAAGTCACAAAGCTTCATCTTTACTCTCAATGGATGTCCCACGGAAGAGTTCCAAACAAGACACCACAGTTCTACAACAGAGGTTGAGTACATTGCAGCCTTGAGGCAGCCAAGGAAGCCGCTTGGATCAAGAAGTTGTAATCGAACTTGGTGTGGTTCCTAGTATATTAATCCAGAACTCATCGTGATAACAATGGGGTCATTGCCCAAGCAAAGGAACCTAGGTCTCATCAACGGTCCAAATGTACTTAGAAGATTTCACCTAATTAGGGAAATCATTGCCAGAAATGATGTAAAGATAGAAAGAGTCCCCACCAGGGATAATATAGTGATCCTCTTACTAAGGCACTATCTCAAAAGAAACATGATAGTCATGTACTTTCATTTGGACTAAATGTTATGAATGAATTGTTTTAGTGCAAGTGGGAGGTTGTTGGAATGTATGCCCTAAAACAATGATTTTGTTTAAATACATTCCTAATTAAGTTTTGTATTTTATGAATTTCCATTTTATCTTAAATATTTGATATAGCGATAAAGTCCTTAGAATATTTATTAATGTGATGGTAGTCACAAAAGTTGATGACTATGAGATATCAATCACATTTATAATAAATATTCTTAAAATTCCTAAGTAGTAGTATTAATGAGGGCATCATTAATACGGAAAGACTAGTACACAGTTAGTCTCTACTTAATGTAAGTAGTGATTGTTCTCATCAACCAAGGTATAGTGATACCTAGGCTAATGTGTAGATGAATTGTAAGGTACGAATTCATTGGAGTGATCCACACAGAGATCCCATTAGGATATCTATCAAGTGCCAATGGTTGAATCTCTTATGGAAAATTATGTAAATGATCCTAGACTTGAGATCACCATAGTATCTTGAGTGTGAATCACTGCCTTTTGATTCTATTACTTGTTGCTCACCAAGAGTGACTTAAAGAATAGAAATTGGGGGTAGTGTGAAGCATGGAAAGATGGTGAGTGATCAAGAGGGATTCACCACTCCAGATGGTGGGAGTTGATATCCGAAAGGCCACTAGTTGGAATCTAACCTTAATAGTCGACTACATTAGGTTAATTAAAAGAATGTCTTCAAGTTAACCTAATCTAGGGTTAATTCGGGAACTAGAAAATTAATTAGTCATTAGGGAATTGGCACTTATTCCTCATTCCCTGACTAATTGGATATCTATGGTGAAAGGATAATAATTACATAGTAATTTTCATGGAAAGGTTTGGTCAAAATTCCCTTGACTAATTCCAAATCACATGGTTGTGATGTGTTGCTAGACAGCCACAATCTATAATTATGAATGAATTAATTATTGTAATTAATGATAAAATAAAGTTGTCTATTTTATCTAATTCTTCTTGAGAATTATAATTCATAATTATTGCGGTGTATTTGGAACCTATTGGATCCTGCGCTTAGAGATTGAATTGGATTAAAATTATGTGTGTCCAAATGGAGATTTGGAAATAAAACCTTATGGGGTCTAATTATAAGGAATAAAGGATTAGGGGCTATTTGAGCAAATAGGATAAAATAGTTATCCTATATTTGTTTTGATTTGGATCAAACAAGACCCTATCTTTTCTCTACCTCTCTCCTATAAATAGACAGACTATATGATACGTGCACGTACAATAACAACACAACTCGGTTGTGAGAATAGAGAGGCTAGGGTTTTGAGAAAACCTACGTGAGAGAAATTCAAAGAAAGAGAGAATAGGCTAGCACCTTTTCTACACTTTCATACACCACATCTAGGATCGTGGAGAGATGATTCAAGAGAAGATCAGACTTCTCTCTCCGCGTGGATTGCGGTAGAGGCGGGACAGGCTTGAGCTGAGAAAGGGCTGATCACTCTCTACAAGCAACAAGAAGTCGTTTCTAGGATTAAGGTAATCCTACAACTCCTCTTCTCTACAAGTCATACGTAACCTAGGGTGATTCCTGGTGGGTTGTTGGGTTAAAATTTTTGTTTTCCGCTGCGTCTGCTGCCCCAAAACCTAACTTGGTATCGAGCCATCTAGTTCTTTCATTATGATTTCATATGTTACGTTGATTATTGTTCATGGATTATATGATTGATATCTATACGCGTGCTGAATTTTGGTTGAAAAGGTTGTAACTTTAATTTGATTAAAGTGTTTACGAGATCTAAAAATTTTCACAAGACAAAAGGTTTATGTTTTGGAAAGAGTTCTGCAGTACCCAATCGTTGGATGCTGAAAATGCAGACTCGGATACGCGATGTGGATCCGCGAGGTACACCTCGCGGATCGGATCGGATCGATTCGCGTATCTGGTTCGTGGATCAGAAACATGCTGGATCCGCGAGGCAGTCGGATCGGTTGCGGATGATTGCGGATCCTTTCTTGAACTCTCGAACGATCAGCAGCTTTCGAGATCCACAAACTTGTTCAGCGGATTGGGTCGTGGATCCTTTGAAGCTTGTTTTCTGCGAAATAAAATTTTGAAAAAACCGAGTTTTCAATTTCTAAAATTTTGATTGATCCAAATTTTAATTGTTAAAATTTGTTATGAAATTTTGTTATTTCATGTTTTATTAGGTCAGGAATTGATTTGAATTTTAATATGATTAATTCAAATAATGTTCCAATTTATTTTCTAAATTAGTTAGAATTAAAAGTGACCTAATAAAATTATTTTACCAAAATTTTTGCACGTGTAGATCTCAAAACTTGTTTGGGATCTTGAGATATAAAACCAAATAATCCATGAATAGTTGTTATTTGTTATTACATGCTTTCTTTTAATTTAAAGTTGTTTAAATTTATATGATTGCATGGTGGATGGTTGTGGATATAAGTCCAATGTGATTGTGGATGATGGTTGAATGGTGGTTTTTTTTATTTATAAATAGGGCCTGCGTGTCCTGCCTTTCTTATTTTTCTAATTGTAATTTCTCTCCTCATCTAATTCCCCCCGAATGTAACTCGGGGTTTCTTATATTCTATTTGTAATGTACAATAGACAGGAATAGATGATAGGAAATTGTAATTAGTATAGAAATTGTAAATTGGAAGATGAAGAAAGAGGTGTGCAGGGAGGTGCCATCAAAAGGAACAAATTTGATTTAACCTTAGACAACCATTAATTTCCCTAATGGTGGAAATTAATTTAGGAATATCCACAACCATTCCACGTTTTATTTTATGCTATATTTATTTTGAAATATTTATATGCATGATTGTTGATGAGACCGTCAAATGATTTTTCCAAAATTTCAAACCAAATTAAAAATGTTTTGGAAAAGGCAAACAAATCCCTCAAATTCAATATTAAATCAAGACAGCCTTCCATCATTATAGTATAAAACAAAATGTGGTCATTAAGTGCTAGTTTGTTGGGATTCACCCAAAACTGCCTTACTTACTACATGTTTTTTACTATAAGAAGTGTTCTTAAGAATGATGGGTTTGATTTAACTAAAATTATGGTTTGTTGGGATTCACTCAAGGCCATGAATTTTAGAGGCAAGGGTTAGGATTAATACATAAATGTAAAATCAAGAGTTGATACCTAGCGGATCTAGAAATTACAAATGGGTTGTAATTGGTAAAGTACCTACACATTAAGATTATTTTGATTTGTTGGGATTCACTCAAAGTCAAAATAGTTAAGATGGGGTTCTAGCCACTATGGGTTTTAGAAAATTCGAATCAATTTAAGAGGGTAGTGATTTGAAAAAATAGTGGAAATAAAATCATAATTTTGAAGTTTTTATGATTTTATTAAACAAAACTTTTACGACAAACTCTATCTTTATTTTGTTGTAGAATGAGTAATAATTTGAGCCTACATTTTACAATTCTCCGATTGTAAGCTGAGCGACACAAATTTTCTCGGCATGTAATGTCCTACTCGTTCTCACTCATGAAAAAATAGAATATGTACTTGATGGGTCTATGCACGTGAACCAGACCAAGCTGCACACTGCTTTGTTAAGAATGCTTACAAGAAGCATAAGGATGATAATAGAGTGGCTTCATGTATCATGATAGCATCTATGACTCCTCAACTCCAACAGCAGCATATGAACATGGGGGCATATGAAATTGTACAACACAGAGAGAGTTGTTTGAACAACAATCTAGGACGGCGAGGTATGATAAGTCCAAGGAATTGTTCAGGTGCAAGATGGCAGAGGGAGCACTTGTTGCTCCACACGTCTTAAAGATAACTGGGTTAATTGAGAAATTGGCTGAATTAGGCTTTAAGATGGACTAAGAGCTAAATGTTGATTTAGTTCTTCAATCTCTGCCAGATTCTTTCTCTCAGTTTGTTATGAACTATCAGATGAACAATCTGCAGCACACATTACCTCAATTGTTGAATGTGCTGAAAACTGCTGAGAAAGAAATCAAAAAGGTGAAGGGTCCTACTGGAGTGCTTGTTGTTGCTTCCTCCAATAAAAGGAAGAGGCAAGGAAAAGGGCCTAAGAAGCCCAAGAACAAACCACCAGAAGCCCAAGAAAGGCAGACAGTCCAATGCAACCTTCCATTGTGGACAAGCTGGACATTGGAAGAGGAGCGCAAGGACTATCTGGAGAGCTTAAAAGCAAAAGAAGCTTGGGGAAGCTTCAACACAGGTACATATATGATTGAGATTAATGTTTCTACTTCAAATCTGCTCTTGGGTATTAGATACGGATGTGGCTCTCACATTTGCACATCTATCAGGGGTCTAAGGGACGGTAGAAAGTTGGGAAAAGGAGAAGTAACCCTACGTGTGGGCAATGGAGCAAAAGTTGCTGCTTTAGCTGTAGGGACTTACTACATTAGTTTACAGTGGGTTGATTTTAGAATTATCAAAGCTGTTATTATGTTCCACACTTACTACAAACATCATTTCTATTTCTGTTTGGATGTAAATGGGTTTAAGATAACAAGAGAATAAATGTTGTTCTTTTCAAAGAATGGTGTGTTTTATGGTTTGGAAAATGGAACAACGGTTTATATATTCTAGATCTTGATAACAAATTCTCAACATACAAGAAAAGAGAATGAAGTTAGATAAATTAAATAAAACCTACCTCACGGCTTGTAGGCTTGGTCATATAAATGAGAAAGCGCATTTCCAAGTTACACAAAGGTGGGTACTTGGACTCATTTGATTATGAATCATATGGCATTATCTGAAACTTGTTTACTTGGAAAAATGAAAAACGCCTTCTTGGTAAAGAGGGGCAGATGATTTACTTGGGTTAGTACATCTTGATGTATGTGGCCCAATGACAATCACAACTAGAGGTGGATTTTCATACTTCATTACCTTTCGATGACCATTCTAGATATGGTTATGTGTATTTAATGAAATACAAGTCAATCTTTTGAAAAGTTCAAAGAATTCAGAAATGAAGTAGAAACAAACCGGTAAAGTATTCAAGACACTGATCGATGGTGGTGGAGAATACTTAAGTGATGAGTTTCAATTTTATCTAAAGGAAAATGGAATAGTTCCACAATGGACTCCTCGGGGACACACAACTAAATGGTGTATCAGAAGGAGAAACGCACCATTAGATATGAGTACGGTCCATGATGAGCCACTCGAGTGTCCCAAAATCGTTATGGGGATATGCTTTGGACCACGACTTCACACTCTTAATAGAGTACCAGTGGGTTGTTGACTCCACACCATATGAGATATGGAAAGGAAAAAACCAAAGCTGTCTTACATGAAGGTTTGGGGTGCCCAACCTATGTGAAGAGAAGCGGAGTCGGATAAGTTTGAAACTAGATCGACAAGTGTTTGTTTGTAGGGTATCCAAGAGGTCTATGGGATACTATTTCTACAACTGGCGAGCACAAAGTGTTTGTCTCAAAACATGCTATCTTTCTAGAAAAGAGTTTATTCTAGAAAGGGGCAGTGGGAGTAGAATAGAACTTGAAGAAGTTCAAGATACTAACATGGAACTTGAAGAAGTTCAAAATGATCAAACAAACATTGAACAACTGTTGAAGAAAGGGTTCAACCACATAATGATGAGGCACAAGCGGAAGCTGTGAACATTCAAGAGCCGTAGGTGGTAAGAATGCCTCGACTCCCAAGAGATATGAGTTCCTTGTGAGCAAGGCAATGATGTACTAGTCATTCAAGATGATGAACCTACTACCTACCAAGAGGTCTTGAATAGTCCGGACTCCTCAAATGGTTAGAGGCCATGAATTACGAAATGGATTCCATGTATGACAACAAGGTATGGACCTTGGTTGATCACACGAAGGGGTAAAACCCTTAGGGTGCAAATGGGTCTTCAAGAGAAGCGGAACATGGATGGTAATGTGATTACCTATAAAGCTAGTAGTAGCCAAAGGCTAAGCGAGAAAAGAGAATCGATTACGATGAAACTTTCTCACCGTGCTATGCTTAAATCCATTGGATATTGCTTGCAATAGCGCATACCATGACTTCGAGATTTGGCGAGATGGATGTAAAGGCGCATTCCTTAATGGGAATTTGCAAGAGGATGTGTACATGACACAACTTTGAAGGCTTTACGTCAAATCCCAATCGAGATATACAAACTGAGGTCCATTTATGGACTTAAACAACATCAGAGTTGGAACATTGGTTTGATGAGACAATCAAAGAGTTTGGTTTTCTTAAAAATTCGGATGAACCTTGTGTATACAAGAAGGTTAGTGGGAGTTCAATCGTTTTCCTTATATTATATGTGGATGACATATTAATAATGGGAAACGATATCCCAATGTTACAATCAGTGAAGGGTTGGTTATCAAAACTTTTCCATGAAAGATTTGGAGAGGCAGCTATATACTGGGTATTAAGATCTATAGAGATAGGTCTAAAAGGTGGCTTGGTCTTTCACAATCTACATACATAGATAAAGTGCTAAAGAGGTTTAGCATGGATCAGTCTAAGAAGGGTTTTTTACCTATGACTCATGGGATAAGCCTTTCTAAGAGCATGTGTCCTAAAACACAAGTTGAGATTGATAAGATGCATAATGTTCCATATGCTTCGGCAATTGGATCAATTATGTATGCTATGTTATGTACAAGACCAGATGTCTCCCATGCTCTGCGTGTCACGAGCAGGTTCCAGGCTAATCCAGGTGAAGGTCACTGGATAGCCGTTAAGAACATTCTTAAGTACTTGAGAAGGACTAAAGATTTGTTCTTAGTATATGGAAATGGTGAATTGGAAGTTAAGGGCTACACAGATGCAAGCTTTCAGTCTGATAAAGATGACTGTAAGTCACAGTCAGGCTTCATCTTTACTCTCAATGGATGTGCTGTCTGCTGGAAGAGTTCCAAACAAGACACCACAGCGGATTCTACAACAGAGGTTGAGTACATTGCAGCCGCGGAGGCAGCAAGGAAGTCGTTTGGATCAAAAGTAAATGCGAACTTGGTGTGGTTCCTAGCATAGTTAATCCGGTAACTACATGCTTGTGATAACAATGGGGCCATTGCCCAAACAAAGGAACCTGGTCTCATCAAGCGGTCCAAACATGTACTTAGAAGATTTCACCTAATTAGGAAATCATTGCGAGAAATGATGTAAAGATAGAAAGAGTCCCAGAGGATAATATAGGCGATCCTCTTACTAAGGCACTATCTCAAAAGAAACATGATAGTCATGTACTTTCATTTGGACTAAAGGTTATGAATGAATTGTTTTAGTGCAAGCGGGAGGTTGTTGGAATGTATGCCTAAAACAATGATTTTGTTTAAATACATTCTTAATTAAGTTTTGTATTTTATGAATTTCCATTTTATCATTAAATATTTGATATAGCGATAAAGTTCTTAGAATATTTATTAATGTGATGGTAGTCACAAAGTTGATGACTATGAGATATCAATCACATTTATAATAAATATTCTTAAAATTTAGTCATAGTATTAATGAGGCAGGGCATCATTAATCTAAGGAAAGACTAGTACATTAGTCTCTACTTAATGTAAGTAGTGATTGTTCTCATCAACCAAGGTATAGTGATACCTAGGCTAATGTGTAGATGAATTGTAAGGATGCAATTCATTGGGTGATCCACGAGATCCCATTGGGATATCTATCAAGTGGCAATGGTTGAATCTCTTATGGAAAATTATGTAAATGATCCTAGACTTGAGATCACCATAGTATCTTGAGTGTGAATCACTGCCTTTTGATTCTATTACTTGTTGCTCACCATTCACCAAGAGTGACTTAAAGAATAGAAATTGGGGGTAGTGTGAAGCATGGAAAGATAGTGAGTGATCAAGAGAGGATTCACCACTCCGATAGTGGGAGTTGATATCCAGAAAGGCCACTAGTTGGAATCTAACCTTAATAGTCGACTACATTAGGTTAATTAAAGAATGTCTTCAAGTTAACCTAATCTAGGGTTAATTCGGAACTAGAAAATTAATTAGTCATTAGGGAATTGGCACTTATTCCTCATTCCCTGACTAATTGGATATCTATGGTGAAAGGATAATAATTACATAGTAATTTTTCATGGAAAGGTTTGGTCAAAATTTCCTTGACTAATTCCAAATACCTGGGCGGCTGTGATGTGTTGCTAGACACCGCTCACAATCTATAATTATGAATGAATTAATTATTGTAATTAATAATAAAATAAAGTTGTCTATTTTATCTAATTCTTCTTGAGAATTATAATTCATAATTATTGCCAGTGTATTTGGAACCTATTGGATCACACGCTTAGAGATTGAATTCTGGATTAAAATTATGTGTCCAAATGGAGATTTGGAAATAAAACCTTATGGGGTCTAATTATAAGGAATAAAGGATTCCGGGGCTATTTGAGCAAATAGGATAAAATAGTTATCCTATATTTGTTTTGATTTGGATCAAACAAGACCCTATCTTTCTCTACCTCTCTCTATAAATAGACAAGACTATATGATATGCACGTACAATAACAACACAACTACGGTTGTGAGAATAGAGAGAGGCTAGGGTTTTTGAGAAAAACCTACGTAGAAAGAAATTCCAAAGAAAGAGAGAATAGTCTAGCACCTTTTCTACACTTTCATACACACACATCTAGGATCGTAGAGATGATTCAAGACAAGATCCAGACTTCTCTCTCGCGTGGATTGCAGTAGAGGCAGGATGCTTGAACTGCTGAAAGAGGCTGATCACTCTCTACAACGCAACAAGAAGTCGTTTCTAGGATTAAGGTAATCCTACAACTCCTCTTCTCTACAAGTCATACGTAACCTAAGGTGATTCCTGGTGGGTTGTTGGGGTTAAAATTTTTATTTTCCGCTGCGTCTGCTGCCCAAAACCTAACAACAACATCAAAGAAACAGGGCAACGAATGGAATTATGCTTCTACAGTTGATGCTTCAAGAGTCACTGCTGAAACAATGTCATGACTAGTTTCTTTGTTGTGCATTAGCACGGGATCATTTTTCATTGACAGATAACTGTGAATAGTGCAATACAAATGTTGAAAAGTCAAATATTTATTCAAGCAAAAAAGGATTTTTAATGGATAACTATTGAAAAACAAATGGGATTCGAAAAATGATGTATACTATGTCTAAAACATAAAGTAAGTCAGACTGTGGAAATGATAAGCAATATCTAAGATACAAAACTATGGTTAGGTGCACTAACATAAGTCAAACTGAATGATATGCATCAGTTTCTTACCCGTGCATTTGCACCAACACTTTTTCATCTTCAAAGTTTTTGTTTTCTAAACAATATTGATAGAAAAGATCTAAAAAATAAATGTTATAAAATTTAGAATACTAATACAAACATTGAAACGAAGGAAAAAACTAGTTAAATCATGCTCAAATTAACAATTAATTTTTAATAAATCGTACCTGTGGTTCAATTTTGATCGGCCTAATTGATTGTGGTAAAGTTTTTCATATGGGAAGAATAGGTATATAGGTATAGTGTTTCAATTTTGCAAATTGAAGAAAGGACATTCTCAATTTTTTATAGGGATTGATAATGAAAAAAGATAGAGAACATACAAATTAGTTTACAATCTCTACATGAAAGGTAATAATAATATACTATAAGTGCGTTTGCCATCTAATTTGTTTGAAGAATCAAAGTTTTAAAAAGGAAACCAACGAATATAGCAATTTTTTATTAGCTTAACGAATAAGAAATTGAAACAAGTAGTTGACTTGAGAGGCAATCTTTCAAGTTGTTTAAAGAATTAAAATGTTTAGAAAGTAAATTAAAATAGAACTTGTCAAAATCGAAACTTATATAGACACAGCTGTTACCTATAATATATTACAGACAAAATATATTTGTATAGGGAAAACATAATAATTATTGGAAAGTTTAAAGAAAAGGTTAAATCATGCTCAAATTAACAATTAGATTCGAACAAATCATAACCTGTAGTTCAATTTTGATGGCTCTAATAGATGGTGGTAAGGTGTGATACGGGAAGAAAGGTACATGATACATGGTTCTTCAATTTTGTAAATTGAAGAAGGGGTATTATGAATTTTTTATAGGGATCGACCATTGAAGACAAACCAAGGCGAAACCTTCTTTGTTTTGTCGTCCTCCTACTCAGGCTCTTACTCTCAATTAAATATCTCATCTTAGCCCCTTGAAATTCAAGTCCGAATGCATATCTCAAATTTCCTCAGCTAGAGGAACTCACGGCCAGAAGAGTCCATGCTATCAAGTCTAGACACCTTATTTGAGAAGAAGTGAAAGTTGGATTTTAGATGGAATCAGAGAATGTAAGTAATCTTTTCCATTTTCGAACTCTTTTGCACGTTAAATTTTTTTTCTTTGCTTCCTAATTTGGGTTAATTATTCTCTTTTGTGAGTGCTTATGCGATTGTTTTTCTATTTTGTAAGTCCTACTATTTTGTAAATAGTGTGCTCCGCGGGACTTCTTTAGTAACAAGATTATTCTTTTCGTCTTTTGCAATTAATCCTTGAGCAGAATGGGAACCCGTTGACACTCGTGGGAAGCAGGGAATGGGTAAGGGTTGGGGAAGCTGTTTGATGACTTAGTACGGGGTGGAGGAGGAGACCCGTGCTGCAGATCATCCCATTGTCATCCTTAATTAACATTCATGGCAAATTTAGAATAGTATAAATGACACAGAAGAACTTGTAATGTTGGCTAAAGCATTTACTATTCAATTGAATTCCCAACACCATATTGAAAATAAAATTATTGTGCTTAATACTCTATTGACACTTTTTTTTTCTACACTGGATCTCTATCCAACTAGATATATGTGCACATAAATAGTTATAGTGTAAATTACTATTAACCCCCCTTCCCTTGTGGTTTCATCCATTGCTATATAACCTCTTTAACGTTTTAAAAGATCCACTTCACCCCCTATAATTTCATGTAAACTAGAAATTTAATGGAAAGTAGTCTATGTAATATTATTAATTGAAATATTAGTAGTGCTCTTACGTACATGTTAAATCAAATGACAACTTAGTCACATTGTATAAAACCATAGAAGTATTACGTGGATAAAGACAAAAAAATCATAGGGGGCAAAATAGATATTTATGCAAACTATATGGGGATTAAATGGATGCTATAATTTCATCACATGCACTTTTAGAGTACTTGTAGTCTATTAACCTAACTGACTATGGATTTCATGATTTTTTCACTTTATATAAAATCGTAGGAGGGTTGTGTGGTCATTTTAAAACTTTAGGCAGATCATTTGACATTATGTGAAATTATAAAGGGTTATATGTAAAATGCCCATGGTATTACTATCATCCAGTAGAAACTCTAACAATTTTTGACCTCTATCCACTATTTTCTCCTCGTCAATTATGTTTCCCACTATTACAAACTTTCATAATTTACAACATCACAAATACCCATATCCTATAATAGCATTATTTTATGCACCATTTTCTATATTGTTGTTAATAAAGGCACTCAATTTTCTTCCTTGTGCCATTTTATCAATTATTTTCCCTGTGCCATTTTACTACCTCTTCATAGCAAGTGACTTTTTGACAAAATTTACCAATAAAACAAATAAAACAATAACAACAATGAACTCAAATACATAATGAAAAAATAAAGATACTATCTTTTTGCTCTATGTCTGTTATTATGTTGAGGTTGAAGCAATAGATTGGTGGTTATGAGAATTTTAGTGGTGGCTCTACATGTTCAAATTCCTTATTATTTTAGTTGTGGGGATTAAGAAGTCTTCGTCAATGTTTTTCGGATCGGCATCAACCTGCTAAACTCAAGGGTCAGGGGTCGATGGGTCCGAATTCCCGGGAGAAGTCGATAACGTCATAACTATGTCATAAATATATATATTAATACTATATACTCAAAATAGTATATAAAAATTCCCTTAAAATAGTATATAAAATTCCCTCAAATTGGTAGTTTTCAACTTTATATATATAAAATTTTTCTTAAATTGGTGATTTATGACTTTATATACAAATTTGAGAATTTTATATTTAATCATAAAATTGATTTAAAGAATATATATATATATATATATATAGGTAGAAATGTAACTTAAAAAAATGTATTGGATTAATTTTACACTTTATTAAAATAATGAGAGGTTAAAGCATATTTACTAAAAGTTAAAAAGTGAGTTTGAAAGGATATAATAGGTTAACGGTAAAAAAAAAAGGTCAAATAGTCAAACCCGGGTTTTGGAATTTCGGTTTTGAAGGATGATTGGACGGATACCTGGCGGTTGGTTCCAGTTGGACCCGGTCGGACGAGTTTAAAACATGGGTTTTCGTGTAGGAATTTTTAGGATTTAGGATTTTAGGATTTAGGTATGAGGAATTTTAGGATTTTAGTGGTGGTTCTCTCCTATATATAGAGTTGTTATGTGATTATTGAAATCTAATCTCAACATGTGGTTGTCACAGATTAAATTGTTTAACTCTCTTTCCTTTAGGAACTAGGTTTGATTTTGAGCAACTAACATCTATGTTTTGGTGTTTGATTTATCAAGGTACAAAATTCATCTCTCCCTCCCTCCCTCCCTCCCTCCCTCTCTCTCTCTCTCTGTGTGTGTCTTTTCCTCTCGCAAGTTCCTCTTTTCTTTTTTTCTTTTTTTTTTGAGTCTCAGGGTTTCTTCATGGCTGCCCTTCAACCATTGGCTAGAGGGTATCCACCTCCATTGCCATCGAAGCACTCTTTTGCTATTGTGCTGAGTCAAAAGGCATCTGTGATTCCTTTGAAGGAGGCTTTCTTCTTGAAGGATGAAATACGGCAGTTTTCAGCACCTTCAAAGTATGCGCTTGCGGGGAAGTTTTCTAGAGGGTGGCCAAGTATGGAGAGCTTGCGAAAAGAATTTGTGGCTGTGGGATTTGAAGGTCCTTTTAACTTAGGATTACTGGATTCTAGGCATATTTTAATTCGATATAATCTTGAGGAAGATTTTTAGAGATGTTGGATGCGTGGTTTTTGGAGTTTTCAAGGGTTTGGCATGGGGGTATTTAAGTGGACAACTGATTTTAAAGCGGATGCTGAATCCTCTATAGTGCTTGTGTGGCTTAGTTTTGAAAATTTATCATTGCCTT
Organism: Gardenia jasminoides; assembly: GCA_013103745.1. Classification (NCBI taxonomy): domain Eukaryota; kingdom Viridiplantae; phylum Streptophyta; class Magnoliopsida; order Gentianales; family Rubiaceae; genus Gardenia; species Gardenia jasminoides. The sequence goes on from CM023096.1 coordinate 23,737,449, forward strand.
TTTTTAACAAAAGTTCATTGTTTTCTCATAAGGCGATGGTGAACCGGTCAAAATAGATGCATCTCTTGTTAGGTTTTGGGCAGCGTGATGAAAACAAAAATTTTAGACAACCCACCAGGAATCACCCTAGGCTATGTATGACTTGTAGAGAAGAGGAGTTGTAGGATTACCGTAATCCTAGAAATGGCTTTTTGTTGCATTGTAGAAAGTGGTCAGCCCCTTTTCAGCAATCCAAGCGTCCTGCCTCTACTACAATCCATGCAAGAGAGAAGTCTAGATCTTCTCTTGAATCGTCTCTACGATCCTAGATGTGTGTGTATGAAAGTATAGAAAAGGTGTTAGCCTATTCTCTCTTTCTTTGGAATTTCTCTCTATGTAGGTTTTTCTCAAAAACCCTAACCTCTCTCTATTACATCAAGCCGTAGTTGTGTTGTTATAAATGCAGGCGTATCGCATCGTCTATTTATAGAGAGGTAGAGAAAAGATAGGGTCTTATTTGATCCAAATCAAAACAAATATAGGATAACTATTTTATCCTATTGCTCAAATAGCCAGAATCCTTTATTCCTTATAATTAGACCCCATAAGGTTTTATTTCCAAATCTCAGGTTGGACACACAATTTTAATCCGTAATTCAATCTCTAAGCGTGTGATCCAATAGGTTCCAAATACAACGCAATAATTATGAATTATAATTCCCAAGAAGAATTAGATAAAATAAACAACTTTATTTTATCATTAATTACAATAATTAATTCATTCATAATTATAGATTGTGAGCGGTGTCTAGCAACACATCACAACTACCCAGGTATTTGGAATTAGTCAAGGGAATTTTGACCAAACCTTTCCATGGAAAATTACCATTAATTATTATACTTTCACCATAGATATCCAATTAGTCAGAGAATGAGGAATAAGTGCCAATTCCCTAATGACTAATTAATTTTCTAGTTTCCGGAATTAACCCTATATTAGGTTAACTTGAAGACATTCTTCAATTAATCCAACGTAGTCGACTATTAAGGTTAAATTCCAACTAGTGGCCTTTCTGGATATCAACTCCCACTATCGGAGTGGTGAATCCTCTCTTGATCACTCATTATCTTTCCATGCTTCACACTACCCCCAATTTCTATTCTTTGAGTCACTCTTGGTGAGCAACAAGCAATAGAATCAAAAGGCAGTGATTTACACTCAAGATACTATGGTGATCTCAATTCTAGGATCACTTACATAATTTTCCATAAGAGATTCAATCATTGGCATTTGATAGATATCCTAATGGGATCTTTGTGTGGGTCACTCCAATGAATTCGTACCTTACAATTCATCTGCACATTAGCCTAGGTATCACTCTACCTTGGTTGATGAGAACAACCACTACTTACATTAAGTAAAGACCAACTATGTACTAGTCTTTCCGTATTAATGATATCCTGTCCCATTAATACTATGACTAGGGAACTTTAAGAATATTTATTATAAGTGTGATTGATATCTCATAGTCAACAACTCTTGTGACTACCATCACATCAGTAAATGTTCTAAGGACTTCATCAGTTATATCAAATATTCAATAGATAAAATGGAAATTCATAAAATACAAAACTTTATTAGGAATGTATTTAAACAAAATGATTGTTTTAGGGCATACATTCCAACAACCTCCCACTTGCATTAAAACAATTCATTCATAACCTTTAGTCCAAATGAAAGTACATGACTATCATGTTTCTTTTGAGATAGTGCCTTAGTAAGAGGATCGGTATATTATCCTCGAGGACTTTTCTATCTTTACATCATTTGCAATGATTTCCCTAATTAGGTGAAATCTTCTTACATGTTTGGATTGATGAGACATAGGTTCCTTTACTTGGGCAATGGCCCCGATTGTTATCGGTCTGGGGTTCGGCTTAACTATGCCAAGAACCACACCAAGTTCAGACACGAACTTCTTCCTTGGCTGCAATGTACTCAACCTCTGTTGTAGAATCCGCTGTGGTGTCTTGTTTGGAACTCTTCCGCAGACCACCTCCATTGAGAGTAAAGAGCGTGACTTACAGTCATCTTTATCAAGTTTGTATGCATGTAGCCCTTAACAATTCACCATTTCCATATACTAAGAACAAATCTTTAGTCCTTCTCAAGTACTTAAGAATGTTCTTAACGGCTATCCAGTGACCTTCACCTGGATTAGCCTGGAACCTGCTCGTGACACTCAGAGCATACATAACATAGCATACATAATTGAGCCAATTGCCGAAACATATGGAACATTATGCATCTTATCAATCTCAACTTGTGTCTTCGGACACATGCTCTTAGAAAGGCTTATCCCATGAGTCATAGGTAAGAAACCCTTCTTAGGACCTGATTCATGCTAAACCCTTTGCTTTATCTATGTATATAGATTGTGAAAGACCAAGCCTTTTGGACCTATCTCTATAGATCTTAATACCCAGTATATAGGCTGCCTCTCCTAAATCTTTCATGAAAAGTTTTGGATAACCAACCCTTCCGATTGTAACATTGGGATATCGTTTCCATTATTATATGTCATCCACATATAATATAAGGAAAATGATTGAACTCCCACTAACCTTCTTGTATACACAAGATTCATCCGAGTTTTTAAGAAAACCAAACTCTTTGATTGTCTCATCAAATCGAATGTTCCAACTCCTGGATGCTTGCTTAAGTCCATAAATGGACCTTTATAGCTTGTATATCGATTGAAATTTTGAAGTCCTTGGGTTGTGTCATGTACACATCCTCTTGCAAATTCCATTAAGGAATACGGTCTTTACATCCATCTCAAATCAGTAGTCATGGTATGTGCTATTGAAAGCAATATCCGAATGGATTTAAACGTATAGCACCGGTGAGAAAGTTTCATCGTAATCAATTTCCTCTTTTCGCTTGTAACCTTTGGCTACCAGTCTAGCTTTATAGGTAATCACATTACCATCCATGTCTGTCTTCTTCTTAAAGACCCATTTACACCCTACGGGTTTTACCCTTCAGTGGATCAACCAAGGTCCATACCTTGTTGTCATATATGGAATCCATTTTGAATTCATGGCCTCTAACCATTTGGAGGAGTCTGACTATTCAAGACCTCTTGGTAGGTAGTAGGTTCGTCATCTTGAATGACTAGTACATCATTGCCTTGGCTCACAAGGAACTCATATCTCTTGAGAGTTACGTACTCTTCGACCCTAGGGGCTCTTGAATGTTCACGACTTCCGTTGTGCCTCATCATTATGTGGTTGAACCCTTTCTTCAACGGGTTGTTCAATGTTTGTTTGATCATTTTGAACTTCTTCAAGTTCCATGTTAGTATCTTGAACTTCTTCAAGTTATTCTACTGCCCCTTTCTAGAATAAACTCTTTTCTAGAGAGATAGCATGTTTGAGACAAACACTTTGTGCTCATTGGGTTGTAGAAATAGTATCCCTATAGACTCTCTTGGATACTCTACAAACAAACACTTGTCAGATCTTGGTTCAAGCTTATCTCACTGCCTTCTTCATATGGGATTGGGCAACCCCAAACCTTCATGTAAGAGCAGGTTTTGGTTTCTTTCCCTTCCATATCTCATATGGTGTGGAATCAATAACCTTCTTGGGTACTCTATTAAGAGTAGGAAGCTGTGTCCAAACATATCCCCATAGCGATTTTGGAGCACTTGGTGGCTCATCATGGACCGTACCATATCTAAAAGGTGTGGTTTTCTCTTTCGATACACCATTTAGTTGTGGTGTCCTCAAGAGTCCATTGTGGAACTATTCCATTGTCCTTTAGATAAAATCGAAACTCATCGCTAAGTATTCTCCATCGCGATCAGATCGTAGTGTCTTAATACTCTTACGGTTTGTTTCTCTATTTCATTTTAAGAATTCTTTGAACTTTCAAAGATTCAGACTTGTATTCATTAAATACACATAACCATATCTAGAATGGTCATCGGTAAAGGTAATGAAGTATGAAAATCCACCTCTAACGTGATTGTCATTGGGCCACATACATGTATGTACTTAAATGCATCAGTTCCCTCTTTTAAAAGGGTGTTTTGGTCATTTTTCCAAGTAAACAAGCCGCATCCGTTTATGATTCATAATCAAATGAGTTCAAAGGTACCCACCTTTGTAACTTGAAATCGTTTCTCATTTATATGACCAAGCCTACATGCGGAAATTGCTTGAACTTCGGGGTTGTCGTGTGACAGCCCCACTCCCTAGCTGAACCAAAGGATTGGCGAGCCACCGCCCCTCTTGCGGGACTCACTACGAATTCCCAAATATCGATCCAGACATTCATTCGTAAAGTCATCATTAAAAGTTATTAAAATTACTAATGAACTCTCACAAAATACAAACCCCAAAATTTCATCAAAATTACATTGATAATAACTCCCAAAATACATAACCATCAAATTCATCCATTAATTTCAATCTTATACAAAATAAGGAAATCCTACAAAAGTACTAACTTCCTCGATTCATGTGCCTCACCTCGAAACCTGTTAAGGAAAACAAATTGGGGTAAGCTAACACTCAGTGAGGTCAAGAGAAACATGCACAGGCAACTCGAAGCAATTAAAGAAGTTAATGAAATAGTAAAAGAACAAAATAGTTAATAAAACATTTAAATAATACAATATTGAAGGATATAGTTGTCGGCTCCACATATCCACAATCTCTGTAAACACCTTCTCCGCTTCACAAGTATCAATTTCTGGTCATACGTTGACACTCCATCAACCACTCACTCTCATAGTCCACATTCATCACTTTTCTCCCTCTCCCGTCTACTTACACCCCCTTGACCGGGCCCGAACTCCTAAATTTGAATAGTGATTGGCAACCCACTATGAGTATGCCAAGTCGGCGGACTCATTCCAACCGACGTGCTTTAAACAGTAAAAATCCATGATTTACCCATCCCTTGCCCTAACCCCTGTTGCTGGACAAGGTGAAGGGATCCCCAATGGGGTTTGGGCGTCCCCACAGTTATAAACAATTTAAACAGTTCAATCAATTCAAGCAGTCAAACAAGTAACCCTTTAAACAGTTAAGCTCATTTTGAGACAATTTCAAGAATACGAGGGCGATAAAGTACACGCTCACCGAGGAACACAAGCATGCTTTCAATTTATTTCCATCATTTAAAGCAATTAAACATGCACTTGAACACTCACCAAGTCAAAAGAGCAAGTAATTGTTCACATGGGCGGATTACACTTCCGCAAGTCCTTCCTCGAGGAAACTTTGATTACCTGAGGACAAATTTTAATCACTAACCAGGCCAAGCGAGTCAGTATGCCAAGCAGTGCATTTGAAGTTTAGATAACTAGTTCTACTAATTGGCACTTCCAAAGAAAATTCATAACAAAAGTTTTACACATCAGAATTGGGCGAGGCTTGAGCCATTGGAAACTAGATTCGCCCCTCTAAAAGTCGTGAGAAAACATCAAACACAAATTACCAAAGCAGGGAAGTAAATTTTGGAGATTAAGTGGCTGCTGAGACAAAATCCAGGAAAACAGGCAGAATTTTCAGTCATCTTTCAAGAATCACTGTAGCTCGTAGGAATGGATTTGTGTGCAAGGGTTGTACCGTTAGAAATCTCTTCGAGTCTATTTCAAATGCCGCTGACGGTACTTAATTTCAACTCTCGAGCGCGAAATGATAGTCGTTAGAACAGAACAGGACAGGTTGCCTTACAAAGCAGGTTTCCAGTTTCACAGGGCCGAATTTGGTAAATCATTTGGAGGTCTAATACACATTGGATTGACACCAAATTTGGTACACATACTCTTATATATATAGAATATAATCATGTCAAGTTTCAGCCATAGAATCCCACGGGAAGGTCAGTTTCCAAGTGTATAAAGTGTGTCCACGTTTTCAAGTTCAAATCTGGAAATTTGTTCAACTTCCTACTTGGACAGAAATATTTGAAAAATCGCAAATTAAGTTATATAAATCCAAATTTCACAATATTGGTACCATTGGAAACCTCTTTTAATGCTCTAAAACTTTACATAAGGCATCAAGATAAAATTCTGGACAGAAACTGTCCAGATTTTCGATTAAGAAATAGCTACAGTACCAAAACAGAACAGAACAGGTTGACTGTCTAGCCAACTTTGAAAATTCACCAAAAATCATAGAAAATGAATTAGCCTCTGAAATTTATACAGTTTATAGTCCTATGTAAGAAGTTTCAACAGCCACCAACGCCACTCAATTCCAACTCTCGAGCAAGAAAGTATAGCAGTTCAAACAGGGTGGGTTCGAAATTCTGAAATTTCTGTTTTCCAGATTTGCAGGGCAGAATTCTAGGCCCTGTTTTAGTGACGGTTTCTTGTCCAAAAATTACCAAATTTGATATACCAAAATTAACATATAAAGGGTAGTTTCACACCAAATTTCAGCCATAAATTCAAACAAATGAATGTCAAACCAAAATGAACTCAAACAGTGCTCAAAGCTGGGGAAAATTTTCTAGATTAAAGAGGCAGTTTTGAAACATCATTTGAACAACGAAATGGTACTGGAAAAACACCAAATTTTGCAGGCTTAACCCTATGTATATGAGCTTCATTTATAACAAAATTTAGCTAAACAATCACACGGGAAGACAGTTTTGTAGTCGCCCAAAGTGGTCGCAACATCATTGATTCAATCCTGCCAAGTTTCATTCCTTTACTTCTCATTGTTTTCAACACATCTAAACCACCACCATAAGACCTCATTTTCGAACCTAAGGTAGCTTTAAGCTTCCTTAACCCAATAGTGGTCAAAATTGATACAAGTTTAGCTCAAAACTTAGCACTAAAACAGCCTCAAAAATCGGACAGCATGCCTGCCCAATTTCCAGTTTTCCTTGTTCCACTAAAACACCAATTTTGCTTAACCCTTGAAAGGATTTTGTGTGGGGTAAATTAACAACTTAACCCTCACATTTAAACCTCACCATTAACCTTTAAGCTTGTCAAAATCACAACCAAAATATAAAAAGGAAAACAGCAATTTTTCTTCCTCATTTTCTTCCTTTCCCAACTGGTTTTTCCTTGAGAATTTTCCTCAAATTTTCAGCCACCATTTACAACCTATATATACTTACATTGCATCATTAATCATGATAGAAATCATATTATCACAAGTGTAGGATTCCAAGAGCCCACTCATTCAAACCAAAATCATGAAAGACAATTTAATGAAATTTTTCTAAAATTGTAAACCAACACAAGAATCAACTTCATCAACAAATGTCAAGGTTCTAGCAACCTCTCAAGCTCCCAATCCTAACATCATGCTTAAAAATAGAATTAATAGACAAAGATGCAAGCTTTAGTTCCTTACCTCCTCCAAGAAGTAGGCAAAAATTCTCCCAAGAAATGCTAGACTAAAGCTTCCCAATACTTCTCCTCAAAGCTCCTCACCCAAGTTCAAGCTCAAGCCAAGATTAATGGAGGTTGTAGGTGGTTTTAGAAGGGAATTTGGTGGAAAAAATTTGATGAAATTTCAAGGGAAGAGGGGGAGGGGAGTTCGGCCAAAGAGAAGAGAAGAAGAGAGATGTTTTTGTTTAATTTTTGAGTGAATTAAATGAGAAGAGAAAGACAAGACATAAAGCTTGTCTTATGTCCAAAAGTCAACATATGAATAGTAATTTTTGCTAACAATTTGGAGGGAAAAATAATTATCTCACTTAGCTAGGGATTAAGGAGTTAATCTCGGTTAGGAGAGAGAAATGAAAAGGAATAAATTGAGAGTGAATTAGGGTGAATTAAGTGGAAGAAACAATGGCTAAATAAAATTCTAGTTTCAAGGAGGTTAATTCAACTTAAACTAAGATTTCAAATCCCCAATGATAATCACTCTTTCTAATTCACCTCTAGTCACTAGATTACATTTCTAACCTTTAGGTGATCATCCTTACACTCCAGCGCCACTTCACTCATTGCCCGAATTTCTACCTCGAAAAACATGTCCATATTCGTTTTTCACAATCAAGTGACAGAAAAATCAAATTGATGTTCAAAAATAGTTTCTAAAATAAAATGAGGTAATGTATGGTGTAAATGCAATTAAAATGATTTAAAACAAGTAAAACAAGTATTCAGAGAAATAAAATAATTAATTAAATAAATAGATCAAATAAAAATAAATTTTCGGGTCCTCATAGTGCACGCAATTAGTATAAGGTTTTGTGTTACTTTTGTTTAAGGGATAATGTACTGGAAAACCCTATCATGGATAAGCTTAGCTTTTGGTTTTGTAACCTAAATCCCCTGTTGAATTTTAAGTTGGAATTGTGGTGTGAAATTTAAGTAACTATGTTGGTTTGTCATTTGAACTTGGAGAATTTAGTTTAGTAAGTTGGGTTGTTTGTTTCTTTTATTGACTATCGAGTCCTGGCAAGGGTTGGGCCGGCAATCCGCTAACCCCTTTGGTTCGCCTTAGGGGAAGGTAGGGCTGTCACAGATGCAATTAACAACATAGTTTAAATGTGCGAAATGCATTTTAAAACTTTTCATGCCAATACTACCGACATACGAAGACCAAATAATTCAATTAAAAATAATTTTATGAAAATATGGGATTTTTGTAATTTATTATTTAAATTGACGGTATGGGGCCTCACAATATACCACATTGTTGGAATGGATGGATTGAGTGGTTAATTCCAATAAATAATAAAAGGATCACTTGTTAAACTATCATAAGGGAGTTACATATGATTTCTTTTATGAAGTCTTAATTAGGGAGTCACAAGTATTTAAATCTTCCCTATTAATGCTAAGGAACTAGCTATACAACGTGGCTTGTGTTTGGCAAGATCTAAAAATGAGTAAAGGGAGTGAAAAAATAAGAATAGTCTAGAGGATTGAGATCTTGCCTGAGGATAGTGAGGCAAAAGGCACAAGTATGATAAATTTGTCAAGCTGTTTTGTGAGTACTCCTTTTGAAAACTTATTTCGAGTTCATGTGATTTTCAAATGAATTTTATTTCTATATTTGCTAAATTATGATTCAAAACTAGAAACACTTATTTGGTGGAATTTCAAATCTTGTAATATATGATAGAGATATAGTAATTTTAAAGTATTAATTTTAGATAACTTACTAATTACTGTGCAAATAGTCTTAGTTTGAATTTTTGAAAACTTATGAAAATATGAAATTTTTGTGAAATTTTGTATTTGTGGAAGGACTAGTAAATCCTGCATGTGAATCCAAAAGTTATTCATGTAATTTGTGTATACTATGGTGTATACTACTCTGTATTGCATATGTTCTATGAAGCTGGAAACAAATCTTTAGGGAGGCTATCAACCTATCTATACTAGGGAGTTTTTGGACCCCTTATATGTTGACTTATGAAAGTCTGGCTGACAATAAGTAATAAGTGGTGATGACCTTCGTCCAGCAAAATCAAGAGGTTTAATCTTGTGTGGCACAATTAAATTTTCTAGAGATATTTTAGGTATCCTACTCTGTTATTGGCTACTATGTAGACAAAATTTTGTGTATTATGGTAGTATCAAATTGCACTCGCAAATCGTTACAGTTGCACGAATCTTTATTTAAGTCGATTAGACTAACCAAGTTTGGTAAAATCCTTCCTATTGATAATTGTATTCCATTTGTAAATATATTATTACTTGGTCTTTTATTTTGTGAAAGATTTTGAAAAATTTGATAATTATAAAAAAATATTTATTTTGAATCTCTATCATGGTTTTGTAAAATAATTAGCATCACCTTTGAAAAATACAAGACCAATTTCATGCTTTATATGAAGTTATTACCTCTAATGAAATGTAAATCAACCCTAACATGCTTGGTATGAACGTCACATGTGAAAGTGGCTTATATTTTGATAAACATGATGAACTCAATTGGAGTTTAAATGAGAAAGCGTCCACTTCAATTAATAATATCTTCAGAATGGATTTTGAACCTCAAGAGTTAACCAAGAACGGCTTATATTTAACTTCTCTTGAGGAGTACTTTGATGGTGTAGTCATATAGGAACTAAAGACATTATTATCCAAACTATTTATAGCTTCTTTAATAAGTTCTCAAATGATGCAACTTCAAGATAATATTTGTGAGACACTTGGGATAGTGAACCACTTCCAAGCATGGCCTCAAATGGTCGATTACTCATTGACAAAGCCACTTGACAATGACATACGAGTGGTTAGTCTAATGACCTTAAAGAAGCATTTGTTGGGAAGTAGTCCAATGATTTCTTGTTTTTAGTGGGTTTATATTGTTTAATATGTGTCTTTTTTTTTGTTGATATTTTGTAGTTTATAACTTCAAGGGTTCATAGAACAAAAAGGACAAGGAATAAGGAATTTGAGGGAGTTTTCACATTCATTTCATTCGTTTGAATCATTTCATGCATTTCATGAGAATCTTGAGTTTAATATATAAAAATGTTATTTTTTGAATGTAAATTGTAATGAACGTTGCATTTTCTTGGACAAAATTTACGTTCAAGATTAGAACATGAAAATAGTTAAAAATTGGGTGAAACACAAAAAATTTGTTAAGTAGAATTGGGCTGGGAATTGTATAATCTGTCAAGAATTTGACCAATAACCTGATTCAATGTGAACCAAATTGTAAGCTGAATTGAGCAGGGGAAAATTGTCCTCAACCAGACTTTTGCTTTGAATCCAATCCACATTCCAACCCATAATCTGTGGTCAGATTGCATCATGGCTGGTGCTAAGTTACTATTGTGGACCAAATTGCTTCATTCATCACACCTTCTTTTTTCCTCCTCCGTACACATACGCACACACTCATCTTCAAATCTCCCTTCACTTTATTGACATTTCAAATTTTCTTCACCAAATCACTTCTCACACCTTTCTAAAGTTGATCCACTGATTAATATCGACCTAAACACCTCAAAATTGTGATTGAAGGATACGCACCCAAGGTTTTCAAGAACTTCACACTATTCAGTTGGGGTCTATTTTGTGTGAAATTTTTGGGAATTGTTGCATCTTCTGCATCACTAATCATCATCCAATGCGCTAGGGGTAATATATCTTCACCAAAACCTATCTTTTACATTTCACTATTGTACAGATTATTGATGAATTTTTTGGAAAAATTTCAATTTATTTATTTTGGGATATTTGGTGATTGTAGTTGATTTGGTTCATAGTATTGGTGATTATTAATTGTAGAATATGATGGGTTGTTGTTTTGTTGAATTTTTGGGTAATTTTAGAAGTTGAAATGAATTACATAAATAAACTTAAATGGATCTTATTCATGAATGTGGTTGTAAAATTTCTTTTGTAATGATTACTAATATTTCATGTAAATTCCAAAAGGTCCTATGAAATTTAATTTGAGATGTTGGATAGGTATTGTACTTATTGAAATTTTGAAAAATTACATTAATGATAAAAATGCTTGAATAGAACTCACTATGTTCATGATTATTGCCATCAGATTAAGTTTATTTTGGACATTAATGCATATACCTATTTTGTAAAGTTAAGCTAATTACATATTTTGATCATTTCTTGAACATTGTTTTAGATCCACATGCTTTATCCCTTTCCCATTTTTTCTTAATTTGGATGCTTACTTTTTGATGGTTGCTCAAGTTGTTATCTGTGTTGCTTTTATTTTGATTTTGCCTTTTTGAATTCATGCATTGAATTCTCCCTTGCTTGTCATTAGTTCTCTCGAATAAGATTGTAATAACATCACATCGGCATGGATTTGGATATCAAAAATTTTCTAGGCGAGTACTACTTTCTGGTACTCTCTTTTCCTTTTCTGGAATTGAAGACATTTAAGTATGGAGGAGAGAATTTATATTTTAGTGCTTTATGATGATGTTTTATGGGCTTAAATCATTAAAAATGTTTAGAATTGAGTTTGAAAATATTGTCATTGTGTACTTATTCTTTTTTAAATTCGAATTTGCTGACAAGGAATTTTGTCAACATAGGGATAAACTTTGTCAAAATTTTATCAAACATTTTTGATCCAATTTTTTAAAATTTTCACTATGGCCCAAAAATTTTGCTATTTTCTTTTTAAAGGGGAACCAAGGTCTAGCCTTAAACATTTTAATTCTCCTACTTGTTGAAATGAATATGTATACTTTCACAAAATTCTTTCCTCATTCGATTTGGGAATAGTTATTATACAATTATGATTTTTGTATTTTAAAATGTATATCTTGTAAATTGAAGAAAATTATGCCTACATTTTGTAAAGTTTAATGAGATTTCTCCCCTTTACTTAATTTTACAAGTAACTGATTGATGTAGTCAATAAAAGCAACAATCTACATATGATTAATTTTATTTCTTTAAGAAGATATGTTTTTCAATTAAAAGAAAAGAAGAGAATAGAATAGAATAAGAGTTATTTTGCTCTAACAGTTTTTGTAATGAGTAACTGGGAGTCTTAAGCTATCGACTTTTGCATAAAAGATACTTGAATTAAGAGTATACAAAACAAGTCGAATAAGTGAATTATTGAGTAACCTGAAGGTGTAATCTAAAAATGTTGATCTTTATGTCAAAAAGTATTTTCATAATTCAAGTAGTATGTTATTTATCAATATAAATAAATCACTCTTTAAGCTAGAGTTTGAGAAAAAAATGAGGAGAAGAAAAGCAATATATTGACTATATGAATGATTGCTTATGAAATTACGTTAGGTGAGAGATTAAATTGAACTTGTCAAAATTAAGGTATAATCGGCTCTTCTTCACTTGATATTATAAGTGTTTGAGATAAAATGAAGGATTGCATAATGATCGTTTGCCGAATTATGACCAATTCAACTTGATAAAAGTATATGTGCTGTCTCGATTCTTGGTTCAATGATTAGATTTTTTAGTTTCTATTTTTTTTTAAAAAAAGGGCCAATTGCGCTGCTTATTATTATTCAATGAGAACATCATACATGAAAGAGGAGGACATACCCTTACCTCTTTAGAGAAAACCGAAAACTACAAACTTGCATTTGATCCAATTTCACCAAACTACGAACTAAAGCAGGACATACAGAAATTGACGAGTATAACTGAAGAGACTCAACAGAGGATCCAATCTTTGCTAGTGCATCCGCCACCAAATTAGCCTGACGAAAACAATGATGAAACTCCAACACCATTTGAAATTCCAAAATCTATCGAACTATCACCCTAAGACTAAGTGGGACTCCAAAACTTCCTTGTAAAATACCGACCAACATTTGAGAGTCTGACTCCACCCCCACCCTGGAATAACCTAACAATTGACATACCCACAAACTTGACAAAACTACTTTAGCTTTTGCTTGAAGAACCTCTGCAGATTCAAAGGCTTTCACAAATGCAAATAAACAACAACCATCCGTATCCCTTAACACACCTCCACCGCCTCCTCCCTTATCACTAACCGATCCATCAGTATTTAGTTTAACCCTTCCTCGAGGCAGAAACTCCCAAACAACCCTCCGAACCATAACCCTTGGCCTCCACGAATCCAAGCCCATCACAAATGAACTCCACTCATATCCCAACCTCGTACTTCGTGGAAACCTTACCCTATATGCATCTCTTATGTCATGCACAACCGACCAACAAACCCACTCAGGAGAAGTCCGAACATCATCAAACCTCGATCTATTTATAGCCTTCCACAAGTTCCACAAAATAAACGCTGGAAGTGTTCTCACCAACTAGATTAAAACCACTCCACATCGACGCTGCACCCACCAATATTGCCAACGGGACCGAACACCCTTCCCCAAGCAGCAAAACCCCAAAGACCCCTCAAAGAATCTCCAAGTCATCTCTGCCACCTCCCCAAGGGAAAAAACGTGATCAAGTGTCTCTACCTGGGGCATTTGAAAACACCACAGTTCGAAGGTCCATGCATATGTAGGAAAGCTAAAACATCATCAAAAGGCAATTTATGTGACAGCCTCACTTCTCCTTAGGGCGAACCCTAGGGTGTCTGTAGACTGCCTGCCCAACTCTCGCTAGAACTCGGTAACCAAATATAAACCAACAACTCCAAACTTACAAAACTAAATTCTACCAAATTCAAAAGTCAACCAACATAGTTACATAAGTTTCATACCACCATTCAAACTTAAAATTCAATAGGGGATTTGTGAGGACCCAGAATTTCATGAATTATACACCCGAATTTTCTTGAATTACTTGCTCATATTTCTTCTGAGAACCCTAAATTTTTCATGAATTATTTTCATTGTATTCATTTAAGTGCAAATCATTTTCTTTAAACATTGGTAGCATACAATTTTCATTAAGTACATTATTTTCCTTAAGTTCACTATTTTGTATGTATTGTATGGAATTAATTTGGAATTGTATTTTTCATATTTCATGTAGCCAAATACATAAACTTATATGGTATTAAGTGGATCACATTTTACATTAAGGGATTTGATGGCAATTAGCAAAGATATCATTCCATTTTTGGCCAAGATTTGGCCATTTGTCAACCATCCAACAACCCCTTTGACTTAAGCCTTCTATATAAATCCTTGTCTTCAAAATTTGAGCAAAATTTTCCCTCCTTTTCTCTCTCTCTTGGCCGGCCATATCAAGGGGAAAAACAACAAAACCCTAAGCTAAAAATTAGTCATTCTAGTGAAGGAAAATAACTTTGAGTGAAACCCTAGTTAGATTACTACTACAACTTCAAGCTTGGTGGCAAGGAGTGGAATTCTTTTGGGTGGTTTGCTCACACTTCTAGTAAGGTAAGTCCTCTCTTAATCATGCTTTAATAAGCTTAAATCCTTAGAGGATGTTGGTTAGGTGACATTAAAGTACTTATGGTTGCTTAGAAGGATTGATCATGGAAGGATTTATTGTGTTTGAAAACTAGAACTTAGGTTTTTAATTTTGGCTATCATGTGTTTGACGAAATGCTTAATGACTTGTGATGCTTTAATGATGGAGTTAATTGCTGTTTTAGCTTGTTAAACACCTTGGCAAATGATGGAAATGGCTTTAAAGGATTAATTGAAGGATTGTGCCAAAGCTGGAAATTTTTGCAGCAAATCAGAAATGGAAAACAGCCCACTTCCCGAGGTTACTATTCACTATAGGAAATGAATTAGCATCCAAGCCTTATACCGTTAGAAAGCCCTATGAACCTAGTTTTAAACGCCACTGACGGAGCTCGATTTTGATTTTCCTACATCGAGTTATGGCCATTCTTCCAAGACTGTTTGACCAACCTGTCATTGACCCGACAGTTTTCCTGTGCTTCTGATTTTGCCAATTTCGACCATGATTAATTCTGATTTGAGATTCGACCTCTTCATTAAAGTTATAGTGCTATGTCTTAGCTTCGAAACACCATAAAATTCGTCCCAATCCGATAACCACAGCCACAGTTATGATTAAATTACTGAGGCACGGCAAACCTGTCAATTGTTAGTTTCACTTCCTTAAGTGCTATTCTCATTCCTTTTGACTCTCGTGCCTTCTTGCCGTGTTCCGACCCACTCATGCATGGTTCTAAGATGTTGTTAAGACTCTTATTTGTTCACCCTTATAGATTGGATTGGAATTTGTGAAAGTCTTGTTATTTTACTTGATCTCAGGACTTGAATGTGCCATGACGAATAAATGGTGAATGGTGATTTATGTGGACGAGTGTGAAACTTGGTGATTGTTCCAAACCCTTTTCAATTGACAATTTTACTACTGTTTTGTTCTAACTTGTTTAAAGGAATGTTTCCCTATGACACTTTTGAGTTACTACTGTTTCAAGGAAATCACTTGTGAAACGTTTTACTACTAATTTACTATCGACTTGCATTGGTTTACAAGTATAACAATTTGATTTACTTTTGAAATAATTTATAAGTGCTTTTAAGCTGATTAATCGAAGTGTGAATTGATGCTTGGGTTCTATCTAAATGAATGTGATACCAATAGTTAGTGAGTGCTCCAACCTCTTTACGGTTGAAAAGGTTTATTCTTGTTCTTACAAGAGATGGTTTCCATTGTTTGAGGTGAAATGATTTGTGGCGTTGTGAGTGATTTAAACTTGATTTTCAAAGGAAATATTTGATTCATATTTATAAATGAAATGATTTTCATGACCTGATTTCTAAGAATGGTTGCCAAACTTGATTTTAAAATTCCGGATCATTATCAAATTTGATTTTAGTCTTGATTTCTAATCTTACCAAACTTGAGTTCTAAACTCGACTTTCAAACTCATGTTTATAATAAAATCATTTCCAAACTCATGTTTATTACTAAAGTCATTTCCAAACATGATTTCATCTAATTAACTATTGAGATGATTTTAAATGAAATGAGTTTCACAAAATGATTTCTAAGAGAAAACTTGCTCGACTATGTGACTTGCTTGACTTAGAAAGTTATGCATGCATGATAGCTGTTAAATGTGCATGTTTGTAGGCGATGTGTACTTTATCGCATCGGCTGAACGAGCTCACTCTTTGTTGGAACCCATCCTTGATCCGCCATTGAGGTCGGGTAGGCCAAAGCTTATCCTAGACCACCATCGAGATCGGATCAGCCGGACAGCCTTGAGTAATGACTTACCAATGTTAAGTGCAAAGCTTAAAACTCTCGCTGAAAGGCCTTGAGTATTATATCCAATGTTCAATGTTAAATGAGGGGATTGTTTATCGTTTTGGAGGACATAAGGTGAGTTCAAGATAGGGGATTGTTTATTGTTTTTGGAGGTCATAAGGTGGGAGTTCGGAGGTTATAAGGTGGAAAAATGTAGGGGATTGTTTATTGGAAGTTATAAGGTGGAAATAGCTCCAAGTGAGCACCCGTATCCTTTCAATATTTGAATTGAATGTTTATTGAATTATAGTTCTTTGAATTATTGTTTATTGAATTATTGTGTATTGAAATATTGTTTATTGCAATATTGATTGTTAAATTAAGTGTTTATGGAATGATTCTTTACGGGATTTCTATTTCTTGAATCCTTTTAAAATAAAAGATTCTTAGATATTTTCAATGTGAATGTGTGACCCTGCTCTAGACCTTCATGTATTCTTTAAAGATTCAAATGTTTTACAAAATGCTATCTGATTCAAATGTCCATGAATTTGATAAATCGTGAATTTCCTTGTTTTCACTGAACACTCACTGAGTTTTAGCTCACCCCAAAAATATTTTATTTTCCCCCCCTACAGGGCTCGAGATGAAGGAAGGCATGTGTAGTGATTCCTCTTAGTATGACCGGTCGAGTTATCTCTTGTACTATTGTAATATTGGACTGTTCGACTTTTGGTGTATATGGACTAGATGGAAATGTAATTACTATTTGAAAATCTTGCATTGTAATTATTTGAGAGCTGTAATATGAATAAGGATCTGTAGTGAGTCCCGGCGAGAGCTGGGCAGGCGGCCCACCGATACCCTAGGGTTCGCCCTAGGGAGAAGTGGGGCTGTCACAGGATTAAGGGTACAAAACCAAAAACTAATCTTATCCATGATAGGGTTTTACAGTACATCATCCCTTAAGCAAAAGTAATACAAAACTTGTACTACTCGCACGTAATCTCAACCCCGAGTTCAAGCAAATGCTCCTGCTAAGGAAAACAAAAGGGGAAATAGGGTGAACTAATAGCTCAATGAGGTTCCAAAAGCATGCAGTTACATTAATACATAGGAGAACTCCAGTAGTCAAATATCACATTTAAAATGTGAAGTAAGGGACAAATATCACAACCAAGTACAAAATACATCGAGTCTCTCGACCAGGAGATGGTGTTCATGAGGAGAACACTGCGCGAGTCTCTCAACTAGGAGATGGTGGTAAAGAACACTACTCGGGCCTCTCGACTAGAAGATGGTATTCATGAGGAGAACACTGCTCGAGTTAGCAAGAAGTCATAAGACAAATATAATGACGAATATATTTAAAAGGATACGGGTGGCTTCCAAAAGCCAATTGCACTAGAGCTTGATCATAAGATAGCCGCTGACTCTCTCAGTCAACTTTAAGTCAAGAACCAAAGTCCGTAGATCACCACTTTACTCCAACGTCGCTCACCCCCTTACAGGGCCCCAACACCTCAACAAATCAAATGTGGGTAATACTGAGTATACCATGTTCCAAAACCAAATCGAATAACCTACGGATCACAGATCTTCTCACCAAGTCCACGCTGCTCGATACAAACAGCTCACCAATAGGGTTTTGGGTTTCGGAACCCCAAACGAATCAAATTATTCGACGGGATATCGCCCAATGACCTTTCATATCAAAGTATACAAATTCACAATCGATCAATTAGTCGACGGATATCACCCAACAACCTTTCACAATCAAATATAGGCCAAAGGCCGATTCCACACGGAGTCAAATGTCAAAGTACAAAATTTTCAAGAAGAGATCGAGTGTGATAAAGTACGACTTCGTCGGTCACATTAGTTGGCTCACAAATCACAAAAAAGAACAAATCATCACATAATCAGATATTCCAACATTTTAGCTATCAAGTTGGTTAAGTAACAAGCATGAAACACTCACCAAATCAAGTAAGATCTCTTCAGTGCTTATGCCCAAATCACCTCTATTTCCTCCTCCCAAGTCTAATACAAATGCAACAAAAATATTTGAGTTCGCTACCCAAACAAGATGACCTAATGCATATGCACATTGTTCGCTTACTTGATGAAAATCACACGTGAATGCACAAGTTATAAAATGACCAATCCAACTTATAAGGATGATCAAATGAGAATCTTATCAACATATTAGAACCATGAATGAGTGAGTCTGGACAGGGCAAGAATGCACAAGAATTAAAAAAAAAACAAGAGAAGCAATTGTGAAAATGAAACCAACAATGGACAGGTTCGTCAAGCTTTGATAATTTGATCACAACTGTGGTTACACTTATCGGATTGGGGTGTACTTTATGGAGTTTCGAAGATAAGACATAGCCCTACAACTTTTATGAAGAGGTTAGACATCAATCCATGCTTAATCAGGGTCAAAAGGGAAAATCTCAGAGTCGTAAGAAAACTGTCAGAATGGTGATATGTTGGCTGAGCAGTCTCGGGAAAACAGCCATAACTCAACATAGGAAAATCGAAATCAAGCTCCGTCTGCAGAGTTTAAAAATAGGTTCATAGAACTTTCTAACAGTATAAGGCTCGGGCCCTAATTCATTTTCTACAGTCAACAGTAACATCGGGAAGTTCACTGTTTTTCATTCCTGATTTGCCGATAAATTTTCCAGCTTTGGTGCAACTTCTTCTATTAACTCTTTAAGGTTAATTCCATCACTTAACAAGG
The DNA here is from genome assembly GCA_013103745.1 of Gardenia jasminoides. NCBI lineage: Eukaryota > Viridiplantae > Streptophyta > Magnoliopsida > Gentianales > Rubiaceae > Gardenia > Gardenia jasminoides. The sequence goes on from CM023096.1 coordinate 23,756,781, forward strand.
TGTTTAACATGCTAAAACAGAAATTAATTCCATCATCCAAGCATCACAAATCAACAAACATTTCATCAAACACTTGGTAGCCTACAATGAAAACCTAAGTTCTAGTTATCAAACACAAGAAACCCTTCCATGATTTTCCTCTCCAAACATCCAAAAGCTCTTTCATCACACCTAACTAACATTCTCCTTGAATTTAAGGGTCATTAAAGCATGATTAGGTGAGGACTTACCTTACTAGAAGAGTGAGAAAATCCACCCAAGAACTTCACTCCTTGCTATCAAGCTTGAGGTTTAAGAAGTTATCTAGCCTATGTTTTTACTTAAAGTTGTTTTTCTTTACTAGAATGACTAAATTCTAACTTAGGTGTTTTGTGTTCTCCATGGGAAAGTGGCCGGCCAAGAAGGAAGAAAAGTGAGGGAAATTTGGTTCAAATTTTTGAAATTGGAAGATTAAATAGGAAGGCTTAAGTCAAGATGTCATGGGATGGTTGACAAGTGTCATCTTCTTGGCCAAGATTGAGATAATATCTTTGCAAATTGCCATCAAATCCCTTAATGCAAATTGTGACCCACTTATTCTACATATGTTTCATGCATTTGCCCATATAAAATATGAAAAATGAAATCCTAAATTAAACCATGCACTACACACGAAATTGAGTACTTTGGGAGAAATAATGCACTAGATGATTAATGGTGCTCTTAATTGAATTTTTTTTCTAGGGTTCTCACACTCTCTCCCCCTTAAAAGAATTTTGACCTTGAAATTCTCACCTTGACTAGTAAATAGTTCTATCACCTTGAAATACGGGGATTGTACCTTCAGGATTCGGATGTTGATCCAGAGTATAAACCCTAACGGGGACTCGAGGTCTATTCCCACCTACAGTGGACTGGTTAGGGTTTGGGTTTGGTCTTCCTGACTGTGAGGCTGCATTCCCATCACGGGGCAGATTAGAGCAGGTTGAAATTTGGTGTTCAGTGCTCCCACAGTAGAAGGACTTTCTCTCCTTCCTCCAAAGAACTATCTTACGTATGGTTTGGTTTTCCAGCGGTACCCACAATTTATGGGAGTCGATGTAGAACCTCCCCGCATGGCACCTCTTGTGATCCTCTTCCACCTTGAACCCTCACGGAGACCCTCTTGGTGTCCCCAAATCATCCTCCACCGCTTCTTCAATTGGCGGTAGGAGGTGGCATATTTTTCAACTTGTTCAGGAGTACCACTCGGCACCTCGCTTCCTTGTCTAAAATACCTTAACTTGAAGTCGGCACTCTCAACTCGTTGAGCTTTCAAGAACTTCAGCAGTATTGGTTTGAGCTGCTGCCAAATCTTTTTGAATCTCAACGCTAACCCTTGAATGAAGCCTAATCCGCTTTTGCTCCGCCACAAGCTTCAAAGCAAACTTAGAAAGTCTAGTGGAATTGGTCTCAGACTCGATCACACTGATACCCCATGAAGTTTAATAAACTCATCCTCTCCTTTCTTGAATCAAAGGTGGAAAGTACTTAGTATTAAACTCTCATAAAATTAAACCAACTCGGTGCTCCCTTTCCCATTTTAGTCATATCACATTCCACCAAGCACGAAGCTGCCCTTCTAATGAAATACAAGAAAGGTAACTTGCCTTCCTCCTGTAGTTTAAGGCCGCAGTGTCAACCATTTTCTCTATCCATCTCTGCTATCTCGGTCTGGTCCTCCCAAAAACTTTGGAGGAGAAAATTTCTGAAACCTCTCTAATGCCCTATCTTCTCCTTCCACCTGATTCCCAGGGTTCCCTTGTTGATTCCCAAGGTTTCCTTTTTGATTCCCAGGGTTTTGACCAGCCATCTGGGCTAGTAAATCAGTCATACGTTGGATGGCTATGGCTACTTGTTCATTAGGATCGACCCTTTGTTCACGACTACCTCCTGCAGCCGATTCATGTTCTCCCCCTTGATCTTGGGGTTGTCTGGATCCACGTCCATGGCCTTGTCCCCGACGTCTACCCTCCATTAGGTTTTACTAAGTCTAGGGTCGAAATGCACATACAAATTTAAAATGCACGTTCAAAAGAAAATTGCAGCAACTTGTAAGTAAAACATACTATTATAACAAGGGATGTCACATAGTACAGTTATCATATCAAGTTCAACAGATAAGAAATTCAAATAAATCAAATCCAAATGGTATAGAATTGAAACAGGCCAAACAAGCCGATAACAAAAGTATGTTAAACAAACCAACTCAGGATGCCACGAAAGTAATCCCTAATAGGTCCAAAAGATTCTATATTTCCACCAAAATCAACTACATTCCACCACTAAAATCCAAACAATATACTCGTACTCAAGCACCAAAACAAGAATTAAGCCATTTTATACCATGGTCGACTGCCCAACAGTACAATTAACTCAATCCTCATTCTTGCCTGACGTACGAACAAGATTACACACACAAATTCACAAAACTAACAGAAAGCATTCACTCCTACTGCCCAGAAAAAATCAAAACCTAGCGCTCAATATTTCACTTAATAGTCAATTAATCCTAAGGTCCGCCATCCTAAACTTTAAGCCTAGGATACACTACAGAGATCTAAAACCTAAACTCTGATACCAACTGTGACAGCCCCACTTCTCCCTAGGGTGAATCCTAGGGTGTCTTTGGACTGCCTGCCCAGCTCTCGCCAGGACTCAATAACCAAATATAAACCAACAACTCCAAACTTACAAAACTAAATTCTCCCAAATTCAAAAGTTAACCAACATAGTTACATAAGTTTCACACCACTATTCAAACTTAAAATTCAATACAGGATTAAGGGTACAAAACCAAAAGCTAATCTTATCCATGATAGGGTTTTACAGTACATCATCCCTTAAGCAAAAGTAACACAAAACTTGTACTACTCGCACGTACTCTCAACCCCGAGCTCAAGCAAATCCTCCTGCTAAGGAAAACAAAAGGGGAAATAGGGTGAGCTAATAGCTCAATAAGGTTCCAAAAGCATGCAGCCACATTAATACGTAGGAGAACTCCAGTAGTCAAATATCGCATTTAAAATATGGAATAAGGGACAAATATCACAACCAAGTACAAAATACATCAAGTCTCTCAACTAGGAGATGGTGGTAAAGAACACTACTCGGGCCTCTCGACTAGGAGATGGTATTCATGAGGAGAACATTGTTCAAGTTAGCAAGAAGTCATAAGACAAATATAATAACAAATATATTTAAAATGATACGGGAGGCTTCCAAAAGCCAATTCCACTAGAGCTTGATCATAAGATAGCCCGTTGACTCTCCGTCAACTTTTAAGTCAAGAACCAAAGTCTGTAGATCACCACTTTACTCCACAACCGTCCACCGTTCACCCCCTTACCGGGCCCGAACATCTCAACAAATCAAATGTGGGTAATACTCGAGTGTACCATGTTCCAAAAAACCAAATCGAATAACCTACGGATCACCGATCTTCTCGACCAAGCCCACGCTGGCTCGATACAAACAGCTCACCAATAGGGTTTTGGGGTTTTTGGAGCCCCAAACGAATCAAATTAGTCGACGGGATATCGTCCAAATGACCTTTCATATCAAAGTATACAAATTCACAATCAAATCAAATTAGTCGACGGGATATCACCCGAACAATCTTTCACAAATCAAATATAGGCCAAAGGGCGATTCACACGGAGTTAAATGTCAAAGTACAAAATTTTCAAGGAGAAGAGATCGAGTGTGATAAAGTACGCACTCGTCTCGGTCACATTAGTTGGCTCACAAATCACAAAAGAACAAATCATCACATAATTCAGATATTCCAACATTTCAGCTATCAAGTTGGTTAAGTAACAAGCATGAAACACTCACCAAATCAAGCAAGATCTCTTCAAGTGCTTGCGCCCAAATCACCTCTATTTCCTCCTTCCAAGTCTAATACAAATGCAACAAAAATATTTGAGTTCGGCTACCCAAACAAGATGACCTAATGCATATGCACATTGTTCGCTTACTTGATGAAAATCACACGTGAATGCACAAGTTATAAAATGACCAATCCAACTTATAAGGATGATCAAATGAGAATCTTATCAACATATTAGAACCATGAATGAGTGAGTCGGGACAGGGCAAGAATGCACAAGAATTAAAAAAAAAAAAAAGAGAAGCAATTGTGAAAATGAAACCAACAATGTACAGGTTCGTCAAGCTTTGGTAATTTGATCATAACTGTGGCTACACTTATCGGATTGGGGTATAATTTATGGAGTTTCGAACATAAGACGTAGCCCTACAACTTTTATGGAGAGGTCAGATATCAATTCATGCTTAATCAGGGTCAAAAGGGCAAATCTCAGAGTCGCAAGAAAACTGTCAGAATGGTGACAGGTTGGCCAAGCAGTCTCGGGAAAACAGCCATAACTCAACGTAGGAAAATCGAAATCAAGCTCCATCAGCGGAGTTTAAAACTAGGTTCATAGAACTTTCTAACAGTATAAGGCTCGGGCCCTAATTCATTTTCTACAGTCAACAGTAACATCGGGAAGTTCACTATTTTTCATTCCTGATTTGCCGATAAATTTTCCAGCTTTGGTGCAACTTTTTCTATTAACTCTTTAAGGTTAATTCCATCACTTAACAAGGTGTTTAACATGCTAAAACAGCAATTAATTCCATCATCCAAGCATCACAAATCAACAAACATTTCGTCAAACACTTGGTAGCCTACAATGAAAACCTAAGTTCTAGTTATCAAACACAAGAAACCCTTCCATGATTTTCCTCTCCAAACATCCAAAAGCTCTTTCATCACACCTAACTAACATTCTCCTTGAATTTAAGGTTCATTAAAGCATGATTAGGTGAGGACTTACCTTGCTAGAAGAGTGAGAAAATCCACCCAAGAACTTCACTCCTTGCTATCAAGCTTGAGGTTTAAGAAGTAATCTAGCCTAGGTTTTTACTTAAAGTTGTTTTTCTTCACTAGAATGACTAAATTCTAAATTAGGTGTTTGGTGTTCTCCATGGGAAAGTGGCCGGCCATGAAGGAAGAAAAGTGAGGGAAATTTGGTTCAAATTTTTGAAATTGGAAGATTAAATAGAAAGGCTTAAGTCAAGATGTCATGGGATGGTTGACAAGTGTCATCTTCTTGGCCAAGATTGAGATAATATCTTTGCAAATTGCCATCAATTCCCTTAATGTAAATTGTGACCCACTTATTCCACATAAGTTTCATGCATTTGCCCATATAAAACCTAAAAAATGAAATCCTAAATTAAACCATGCAATACACACGAAATTGAGTACTTTGGGAGAAATAATGCACTAGGTGATTAATGGTGCTCTTAATTGAATTTTTTTTTCTAGGATTCTCACAATTTATATGAGAACAAACACCATAGAAAGAATGAAATTTTTGCCGGAATCGACTTGTGCCAGAGCGAAGCATACAATTTGGACACCACCATGGACTTACGAACCACCTGGAATACCGAACTCAACGAAAAAATTCTTGACGAGGGTAAATTCCAGAACAATGTATCAGCATCACCATTTAAATATACAACAAAGTCCCGCAATACTGAAAGCACATCCTTCAAAAGCCGCCCCGCCAGAGGAGCCATATTAATCTGTCCATTACACACAAAATCTCGAAAAGGAGCATCCGCGGCTAACCCCGGAAATTTTCATGCCAAAGGTCCCAAGCCACTCCAATTATCCCACCAAAAGCTCACATTACCTTGGGTTACATCCCAATATAGATGCAATTCCGCCATGGGCCTGACCCGCACCATGCGATGCCAAATGGAGGACGCATGACCTACCACCTGCACCTAATAGGGGTGAAATTCACCACAATACCGGTCCTTCAAAAACTGAGCCCATAATTGGCTACCTTTTCAGAATCGGCACCATAATTTATAGGAAATGGTTTCAACCATCGACCCCAAATCCTGAAATCCTAGACCCCCTCTTCAACTGGAAAGCACATCTTTGACCACGCGACCCAATGCCTCATATCTTTAAATTCCAAATCCAACCAGAAAAACCTTGCAAACAATCGCTCCAACTTTGCAAACAATCACTCCAGGTCAGAAATCACAGCTCTAGGTGGATCTATCACCGAGATTAAGTGGACTAGCATTGACAATAATACGTGCTTCACAAGAACCATTTTCGCTCCTTTGGACAACCATCTTCCTTGCCATGAGAGAATTCTGGATGCAATTTTATCCAGAAGCCTCCAAATATAGCGCAGACCTTCCTCCCTACAAAAAACGGACATCCAAGGTACGTAACAGGCAAATTTTGATAAGAAAAACTCGTGACCTGAACTATAACTAAGTGACGCCTTCGACCTACCTTATTTCCTACCACAAAACAACTCTTCTTGACATTGATCAGCTGCCCCAAAACCTACTAATACCGACTCAAAACATCCATCATACACCTCAAAGATGGTCTACCGGCATTAGAAAAGATAATCGCATCGTCTGCATACCATATTTCCCCGTTTAGTAGAATACGACACAAACTTCGAATGGTGCAGCAAACCATTTAGGCTTCCTGAAAGAACCTCTGCAATAATGATGAATAGGGCTGGAGATAATGGATCCCCCTGCTGAAGACCTTAAGTTGATCAAAATAAACCACACAGTTTGCCGTTTACTAGCATCAAGAAATGACAATTTGAAATCAACTGCCAAACCATGTCCAACCATACCTCCCCAAACCCAAAGCGTCTCATAACCTTGATCAGGAAATGCCAAGGCACTCTATAGTACACTTTCACCATATCCAGCTTCAACGCCATATTTGACCCACGAACCTTTCTATTAAGCTCAGATATTAACTCTTGCGCTAGTAGAACATTATTCGAAGCCATTCTTCCCTTAAAAAAACCATTCTATTGGGGGAAAATAATTGTCAAAAGAAACCTCTCCAATCTAACCAATACATAAACTAATAGGACAAAATTCCGCAAACGACGATGGACTAGGGGACTTAGGAACCAAAGTAATCCAAGTCGAAGTGAAACCCACCGGCAACTCCGCGCCTGCAAAGAAATCTAGAACCTCCAAGAAAACATCCTTTCCCACCACCTCCAAGCATTTTGTAAAGAACATTCCCAAGAAACCATCCGGCCCAGGACAACTATCTGAATCCATCATAAAAACTACCCGCCTAACTTGTTCCTCTGTCAGAATAGAGATGAGATCTTCATTGTCCTGCCAAGATAGGATAGAGGGAATCAACTGAAAGAGGGAGTCCTCGTGAAACAAATCCTACCCCTGTGACAAAGCATTTGTAAAAAACTAGACAGCCATATTTTCCACCAGTTCCATGTTTTCAACCCAACCACTTTCGACACCGTTGATCCCATGTATATGAGACTTCACCCTTTGATGCCGAACCAACGCATGGAAGAAGCTCAAATTCGTATCACCTTCTTTCAAAAACTTCAAGCACGCCTTTTGCCTCCAAAAATCTGTCTCACACATTAGTTCTGACCATAAGACACCTTGAGCCACACTGAGGTTAATTTCAGCTTGTTGCGAAGGATGAAGCTCAAATGCAACCTCTTTTATACGAACCTCCTCTTCTACATGCCTAACTCTATCAAAGATATTCCCAAACACCTCATGATTTCATTTGGATAGCTCCCCTTTAACCCGCTTCAATTTGTCCACCAACACCCTCATCGGACGTCCAGAAACTAGGGGCAACCACGCCCTTTTACCAACTTCTAAAAAACTAGGATGGGAACACCATACATTTAGAAAACAAAAACTTCTTGGAACTCCTCTCCACTCAAGATCGCAAGATATAAGAAGCAGGGAATGGTCAGAGGCCAACCGATTTAGGTGTTTGATAGACAACTTCATTCCAAGTGTTAACCATTCTAACGAAACCAATACTCTATCCAATATTTTTCAAACCCGCACCCTCCCTCCTCTATTATTACACCAAGTAAACTTAGACCCCATGAAACCAACATCTACCAAACCCAATGCCTCAATGAAATTCAAAAAATCCATAGCTTCCGCAACTCTAAAAAGCCTTCCTCCCTTTTTCACCTCTTGACTGATAATAGTGTTAAAATCCCCCATTATAACTATAGGCAATCCCACTCCTCTAAACCACCTAATTCCTGCCACATCCCTTGCCTCTCACCCGGAACACAACTTGCATGTACAAGTACTAATAAAAAATTATTTAGAAAAATGCATGTGAAACATCAACTACCAGGAATTGATTAGACTGCATAACAACCTTGATCATAAATTGTGCATTCAAGAATAACCAAATCCGGCTGGATTCATTAGCTATGGCATTCTCAAAATTTAACCATTTCTTAAACAAGTGCAACTTAGTAACCTCAACACGCAGTTCACACACACCCAATAAAGCAAGCCGATGCAACTTAATCAACTTTTTTACACAAGTTAATGTAATAGCATTATTAATACCACGAACATTCTAGAATAGTTCATTGATTATCTAAATACCTGGAGGGGAGGAATTTAGAGTAGAAGAACCGGCCTTCTTACAAGACTTACATGAGGTCACCATTTGCCAATTCGAATGATTCTTCAACCCATCCAATCGTTGCTCAATAGCCTCTAACAGATCAAGCTGGCCCATCGACCCCTTACGAGGTGATAAGCCCAAATCCGCCATCATCCTAGCTTGCGTTTCTGCAATGGCGCCTATATCCTCCTCCGAATCGTTTTCACCCATTACTTGGTCAGCAATTTCAACAATCAACTTTTTTGCAGCTCGGCCGATTGCCTCCTCCAACAATGCATGCGACAGTTCACCATCCGCTAACCCAATTGTATAAGCTTTGGCTGCCCTAGAAATAGGATCATCAGATTGCTATTGCTGCATAGCAACTTTCGGAACCAACTGCTGCAGACCTGTCTCGACACTCTCCTGACGAGACTCTAACCAATCCTTCCCACCATTCTGCTACACTTGGACCTTCAATTTTGCTGGACGCAAACCACCATCATCCTTCTCCCTTATCTCCAAAGACTCCAAATTGCCTTGCTCACCATCATTCAAACCCTCCTTTCCAGCACGTACGACCACGACCTCCTATTCAGTAATTCTCCTTCAAGGCCACAAATCCGGATGCTTAACGTAGCATTTGTCCACCGAATGCCCTTGATGATAACAATGTGAACAATATCATGGCATATTCTCGGCATTGAGCGCTTGCCAAAAACCATCTCCATCTCCCATGTCAAGCCAGACCCTTGTCCGCGAGTATACGGATCGTTTATTGAGTATAGGGAAATAAGGTGTCGATCCCACGAGGAACTATGGTTTTGCAAACACTAAAGTTTAATCACTTGCTTTATTATCTAGAAAACAACTAACGGAAGGCAAGTAAAGTAAGGAAAGCTAGATAAAAGGGAGAAGGCAGTAAACCGACCTAAGGAAGAGGGATAAAGCAATTAAAACCGACTGTTAGGTGTCAAAGACATCCAATTGGTGGGAGACAAGAAATAAGAAAGCAAGTAAAGAAATTAGAGATTTAGGTTAGAAAGAGTTTTTCAGATCAAATTGGAGGAATCCTAGAGCTTTGGAATCCCTTGTTGTGTTTAGATTAGAAGTTAGTCAAGTTTATTATGTCCTTTCTCCAATGATTCGCTAAGGTATAACTTCCTTTTGTATGCCACCACTTTCGTTAATGGTCATGTGTAGTGCAAGTTCTCGTTTAAGATGAACTAGTCACTCGGAATTGCTTTCACCAATTCCTTAACTTCTTGGAATCTTTCTTGACCTATTTTCATAGAGAAAAGAGAGAAAGAAGTTAAATAAGCTCAATGAAGTTATAGTATAAAACCAAAACCAACCAACTAAATTCACTACTTTCGTGAGAACATAAGTTAGTGTTTAAGAACTTAGATCTTATTGAAGGCAAGTTTCATTGCTCATCAACATCAAATCAATTATAGTTGGTAGCTAATCAACCATAAAGCATAAGCACAAGTCTTAAACTAACAAAATCATGGAGGACATAAATCACTTACTTCATAATCACAACTAAAACAGGTTCGTCCTAACTCTAGGATTAAAAGGGCTTAGCTAGACATCATATTAAGAACATTTAATCATGGAACAAACTTGCACAAAGCCATGAAATTTAAGCACAAGAGACAAAGTAAGGAAGAAGGAATCTTATTCAATTTCTTGAAGTTGAATCCATAAACTTCTTCACAAGTTGATCTCCCAAATACAAAGTGCAAGATTTCTCACAACTTTCACTTTTACTCTCTTTAGAAACTACAAACTAAGAACTAGAACCTAACTAATGAACTAGAGCTATTCTCTAGTCTTTTTCTCTCTTCTATGGAATGGAATGGAATAATTCTAATTGTCTACAAAAGGCCCTATTTATAGAAGATTACAACCATATGAATCCAAAATTATGTCATGTGAATACAAGACAAATTAGCCTTCAAAAATCAAGGAAAATGGCTTCTTAAATTTCTTTGTCTTCATGCATTGAATCCTTTGAATTTCAATCTCAAATGAGTTGTAATGTTGAAGCAAATTGTGTTTTGAATTAGCAATGAGTTGTTTCTTCAATCTTCCAATATTCTTCACACAGCTTTCATTGAAATTCTTCTGAAAGTTGAGCTGGAAGTGAGCTGAAAAACTGAAATTCGGCTGCAACTTGCAGCTGTCACTTTCTGACGATCCACGATGTGGATCCGCGAGTCAGAGGATCACATCGCGGATCCGCTTCCCCTGTCTCCTGTGAGAGGGATTCGGGAGCTATTTGAAATTTTCACTTGTTGGTTCGCGTTTTTCCTCGTGACTCCACTTGAAACTTGCAAATTCCGAGCCTTTTGTCGTGAAATCGGCGCGTTAATTGCTCTGACTTTTATCCCTTTGATTCCTCATTGATTGAATTGCAATTTGCATTTTCCAATTTTTCTTCCAAGCTTCTAGGCAAATATCCACATTTTCATCTCATTTGATAATTGAACAAGCAATCCTACAAAAACATGAAGATTTCACCACATTAATCCATAGAAATTCAATTTTCATCATTGAAGCCATCAAATGCAAAATTAACTAGAAACCCTAGTTCATTAGCTACCAAAAATACCAAAAACACACAAAAACTACATAATTAAACCTATTAAAAGCATGCAAAATATTGACTTATCAATTCCCCCACACTTGAACCATTGCTTGTCCTCAAGCAATCAAGAAATACACACCAACAATGATTAAAGTGTATGTGCACCTTAATTTCATTTTCTCAAAACAAGGTAGATAACCATTTTGCAATCATTCATTAAACCCCAAGTACTCATAATATCAAGTAAAAGAGAGTAATCATACCATAATTTCAAGTAGCTCAATTCAATTTCTCATTCCTCACCCAATTTCACATGCAAAGTGAATCATATAGTCAATAATGCTTTCTAAACCGATAATCATTTTCAAGAGAGGGATTTATTCATATAACATATCAAGCATATATTTAAACTGTGAAAATGCTTTTTGACGAGAAGATCGACATTTTTAGATGAAGAACCCCTGTTACTCAACATTTCACTTTATTTGCCTACTCTTTATTCAAGTACTGTTTGACGCGAAAGTCGACATTTTAGATGAAGACTCTCGGTTGCTAAGCACATTGAAATAGAGCTTTCATTTTTCTTTTTCTTTTTCTTTTTTTTTCTCTTTTTTTTTATCACAAACATAAATATATATTCCCTCAAAAGAATAATCATGAGAAAAGTACTACATTTATCAACCACATTTATCACTCTACTATGTAAAAATCAAACAAAGAGAAGAAATCTCTTTAAACATACTAAATTAGGCATAATTTCCTCCATTTTACAAGATATACTTTCCTTAAATTGTAAAAATTTTAATCACAAACTAGTTATCTCCAAGTTAATTGAGAAATTGAAGCAAATTGGTACAGGATTGTTGCGAAAAAATTTTGACCTTTAACATATAACAATCACATAATTCCTCCCCCCACACTTAAAATGCACATTGTCCTCAATGTGTAAGGAAGGAATAAAAAGACAAGATAGATAAGAAAGTAATACTCCCCTTATTAACGTGATTGAATTGGTCCATTTTACTCCAATCTTGATAAGGTCTATTTGATAACCTTTAATGCCTGAGAAATTTGACAAGAAACTGCAGGAAAAGGTTAAATTTCTCGATCCGCGAAGCACAGGTCGCGTTTCAGTTTGTGAATTTGACTGGGTAGCTCTCAGAACCAGATCCGCGACCCATGGATCCGCGATGTGTACATCGCGTATTGGTCCGTGGATGCTCAGAAAACTTCTCTGATTCTGATCCGTGACACTCAGATCCGCGAGGCAGACCTCACGTATCGACTCGCGGATCCTGCTGGAAATTCAGTTCTGCAACTTTTCTACAACTGTTTCATTGGTGTTTCAATTTCTACTATTTCCAAAATAAAAATCTTGCATGTTAATTATGCAATGCACTTTCTCTAACATGTGTAATATGATCAAAACAATATAATTAACCTCATTTCTTGAATCAAAAACAACTAAAACACAAATTGAGGTACGAAGATGTTTGCATTTTCACTATTCATCATGCACCAAAAAGGTTATTTTTGCATGCTTGACTTTCCTACAAGACAAACACAACAAACATACTTAAAAACATAAAACATACATGCTTTAAACATAAAAACCAAACAAACTAACACAATCTTAAACAAAATTGGGTTGCCTCCCAATAAGCGCTTTTGTTTAAAGTCGTTGGCTCGACTCAAAATTGTTTCTCTTTAAAATCACTTTGGAGGTGAAAAGGAACTTGTTCCTTCCCAAGGGCTAAAACTTTTGATTCCATTCTTCTCACATGAAGCTTCCCCTTTCTCCAAATTATCCTCATCATCAAACAAAGAAGGATTAGAATTATCACATATTAAATGAGGAATTTTTGAGAAACATTGAAAACAATCCCAAAGTTTACTTGGTTTTTTCCTTTTTTCTTCATTAACTTTAGGGATTTCATGTTCTATAAAGATCTTTTTTCCTTTGTTCTTCACATGGAACATGTCATTAACAAATAAGCCATCATTATGCAATTCTTGAACAATATCTACCTCTTTTGGCTTAAAAGCTTTTCCATGCCATAATTCAAGATCTTTATTTTCATGGAGGTTAAACACCAATTTTTCGTCATTCACTCTAAACTTAATTATGCCTTCTTGAACATCAATTAGAGTGCCGGCAGTGGCTAGAAATGGTCTACCTAATATAATAGGTAAATGACGATCTTCTTTCATATCAAGCACAATAAAGTCGACCGGAATAAAGAAATTCTTAACCTTTATAAGGACATTTTCAATCAAACCAACCGGACGCTTTAATGACCTATCCGCCAATTGAAGAGTGATGTTTGTGTCCTTCATCTCCCTTAAATCAAGTCTCCGAGCTATGGAAAGTGGCATCAATGATACACTTGCACCTAAATCACATAAAGCATTAGAAAATTGGAGATGACCAATAGTACAAGGTATAGTAAAACTTCCCGGATCTTTGAGTTTTTGTGGGAGTTTATTTTGAATTCTTGCCGAACATTCCTCCGCTAATACTATGGTCTCATAATCTTGAATCTTCCTCTTTTTGGTCATGATATCCTTCAAAAATCTTGCATAAGAGGGAATTTGTGAAATAGCATCAATAAAAGGAATGTTAATTCTTATTTGCTTAAACATTTGAGCGATTTTCTCAAATTCCTTCTCCTTATTGTTCTTCTTCGACCTATCAGGAAAAGGAATAGAGTTAGAAGCATTCTTAATAGGAATATGAGAAGAAGGAATATCAATATCAATAGCGACATGTTTATCTACTTCTTCCTTTTCCTTATTTTCCTCATTTTCATCACTTTTACCACTTTTACCAAGGTTATTATCCTCTAATGTTCTACCACTCCTAAGAGTGATTGCATTAACGTGTTCTCTTGGATTAACCTCAGTTTTACTTGGAAGCTCTCCCGGTTTTCTTCCATTAAATGCATTAGCTAATTGACCTATTTGAAATTCTAGACTTCTAAGCATATGGTCAATTTTCTTATCCATTTGTTCAAACCTTTCATTTGTACTTTGAGCATGCTTTTCTAGAGCTTTTTCCCAAGTTGGTTGAGGTTCAAGTGGTTTAGAAGGAAATCCGGGTGGATTAGAAGATCTTTGGTTATGAGATTGATCCATCCATCCAAAGTTAGGATGATTCTTCCATCCGGGATTATAAGTACTTGAATAAGGATTGTTTTGAGGTGGTCGGTTGAAGTTGTTGGCAAAGTTAACTTGCTCAACATTCTTACACATGCAAGTGTCATGATTACCACCACAATTTGAACAATAAGCATTACTTACACAAGAACTTAAACCATTTCCTCCTTGTTTATTAAACATGCTAGTAAGATTTTGCATTTGAGCACATAACATGTTAATAGTATCGAGTTCATACATACCGGTCGGTCTTCTTTGGTTACCTCTTTCATTAGCCCATTGGTATTTGTTGGAAGCCATTTCTTCAATCAAACCTTGAGCTTCTTCGGTAGATTTTGCCATTAACGATCCACCGGCGGCGACATCTATGATATTTTTGGTTGGTATAGTAAGACCTTGATAGAACGTTTGTACTACCAACCATTCTGGAAGACCATGGTGGGGGCATCTTCTTTGGAAATCTTTGAATCTCTCCCAAGCTTCATACAATGATTCACCATCTTGTTGGTGAAAACCTGTAATATCCATACGAAGCTTATTAGTTTTAGCGGGAGGAAAATATTTATTTAAAAATGCTTTTACTAAATCACTCCATGAAGTAAAAGTATTGGGTGGATGAGAGTTAAGCCATACCTTTGCTTTGTCACAAAGTGAAAAAGGAAACAACCTTAATTTAATGGCATCATCACTTACTCCATTGTACTTAACAGTACCACATAAATCCGTGAAGTTAGCAAGATGTGTGTTGGGGTCCTCGGTTGCATTTCCTTCAAATTGTCTTCTTTGGATCATTTGAATGAGTGCCGGTGAAATTTCAAAGTTATTAGCATTAATAGTCAGCCTTGCCACACTTGTTTGAGCACTGGATTCATCCGGCAGGGCGTAGTCTCTTAATGCTCTTAGCCTTGATTCCTCCATTACTATGGATTGTTCACCTTCACTTTCCACCACAATATTTTCTTCTTGTTGTTGGACACGTCTCCTTCCTCTTCTCGCTGTCTTGATCTCTTGGATGAAGAGATTGGTGTACCTACAAGGAACAAAGAAAAGAACAAAAACTACAACAATAAAATCTAGACTAATAAAGCTTGTTTTAACTTTAATGTTCCCCGGCAACGGCGCCAAAAACTTGATAGGGTTTTTCTTTACTCCTCAAATTTTAAATAACCTTGATAACCCTATATTACCGCAAGTATACGGATCGTTTATTGAGTATAGGGAAATAAGGTGTCGATAACCTTTATAACCCTATATTACCGCAAGTATACGGATCGTTTATTGGGTATAGGGAAATAAGGTGTCGATCCCACGAGGAAGAGTGTCAAGTACCAGTGATTTTCAAATTCCTCTATTATTTAGACTGTCACAACAAAGATATAAAGGGAGAAGGTGGTAAACCATCCTTAGGTAGCAGGATTAAGCAAATAAAACCGACCACTAGGTGTCGAAGACATCCAATTGGCGGTAGAAAGGAAATAACAAGATAGCAAGTAAAGAGTTAAGATTCTAGACCTTTAGAATCACTTGTTAAGTTAGCTTAGAAGTTAGTCAAGTTTATTATGTCCTTTCTCCAATGATGTGCTAAGGTATAACTTCCTCTTTTATGCCATCACTTTCGTCAATGGTCATATGTAGCACAAGCTCTCACTTAAGATGAGCAAGTCACTCGGAATCGCTTTCGCCAATTCCTTAATTCCTTGGAATCTTCCTTGACCTATTTTCATAGAGAAAAGAGAGAAACAAGATAAATAAGCTCAATGAAGTTATAGTGTAAGACCAAAACCAACCAACTATATTCATTACTTTCGTGAGAATATAAGTTAGTGTTTAAGAACTTAGATCTTATTGAAGGCAAGTTTTTCATTACTCATCAACATCAAATCAATTATAGTTGGTAGCTAATCAACCATAAAGCATAAGCACAATCTTAAACTAGCAAAATCATGGAGGACATAAATAACTCAACCACTTCATAATCACAACTAAAACAAGTTCATCTTCACTCTAGGACTTGACAGGTTTACTAAACACACTACTACTAACTATACTACTAACTAATGAACTAGTGAAGACAACATGCCTCCTCTCTACATTTCTACCTCTCTCTCTTATCTCTTTTCAAATGTCTACAAGAGGTCCTATTTATACATGAATTCATCCATAAACTTCCAAGACTTTATCATGTGAATACAAGAAAAGTTTGGCCTTGAAAAGTCAAAGAATTTGGCTTCATGAATCTCTTGTCTTCATCCATTGAATCCTTTGAATTTCAATCTCAAATGAGTTGTAATGTTGAAACGAATTGTGTTTTGAATTTGCAATGAGTTGTTTCTTCAACTTCACAAAATTCTTCACGCAGCTTTCATTGAAATTCTTCTGAAAATTGAGCCGGAAGTGAGCTGAAAAGCTGGAATTGCAACTTGCATTTGTCATTTTCGAGGATCCTGAAGTGGATCCAGCGATCTGAAGGATCACGGATCACATCGCGGATCTGCTTCCCCTGTCTCCTGTGAGAGGGATTCGTGAGCTGCTTGAAATTTCCACTTGTTGGTTCACGTATTGACTCGCGAATCTCCTTGAAACTTGCAAATTCCGAGCTTTTTGTCGTGAAATTGGCGCTTTAATTGCTCCGAATTTTATCCCTTTGATTCCTCATTGATTGAATTGCAATTTGCATTTTCCAACTTTTCTTCCAAGCTTCTTGGCAATTATCCACATTTTCATCTCATTTGATCATTGAACAAGCAATCCTACAAAAACATGAAATTTTCACCACATTAATCCATAAAAATGTATTTTTCTATTTAAACCACAAAATGTAGAATTTCAATAGAAACCCTAGTTCATTAGCCATTAAACTAACAAAAACACACAAAAACTACATAATTAATCTTATTAAAAACATGCAAAATATTGACTTATCAGATCCCACGAGGAACTATGGTTTTGCAAACACTAAAGTTTAATCACTTGCTTTATTATCTAGAAAACAACTAACGGAAGGCAAGTAAAGTAAGGAAAGCTAGATAAAAGGGAAAAGGCGGTAAACCGACCTAAGGAAGAGGGATAAAGCAATTAAAACCGACCGTTAGGTGTCAAAGACATCCAATTGGTGGTAGACAAGAAATAAGAAAGCAAGTAAAGAAATTAGAGAGTTAGGTTAGAGAGAGTTTTTAAGATCAAATTGGAGGAATCCTAGAGCTTTGGAATCCCTTGTTATGTTTAGATTAGAAGTTAGTCAAGTTTATTATGTCCTTTCTCCAATGATTCGCTAAGGTATAACTTCCTTTTGTATGCCACCACTTTCGTTAATGGTCATGTCTAGTGCAAGTTCTCGTTTAAGATGAACTAGTCACTCGGAATTGCTTTCGCCAATTCCTTAACTTCTTGGAATCTTTCTTGACCTATTTTCATAGAGAAAAGAGAGAAATAAGTTAAATAAGCTCAATGAAGTTATAGTATAAAACCAAAACCAACCAACTAAATTCACTGCTTTCGTGAGAACATAAGCTAGTGTTTAAGAACTTAGATCTTATTGAAGGCAAGTTTTTCATTGCTCATCAACATCAAATCAATTATAGTTGGTAGCTAATCAACCATAAAGCATAAGCACAAGTCTTAAACTAACAAAATCATGGAGGACATAAATCACTTACTTCATAATCACAACTAAAACAGGTTCGTCCTAACTCTAGGATTAAAAGGGCTTAGCTAGACATCATATTAAGAACATTTAAGCATAGAACAAACTTGCACAAAGCCATGAAATTTAAGCACAAGAGACAAAGTAAGGAAGAAGGAATCTTATTCAATTTCTTGAAGTTGAATCCATAAACTTCTTCACAAGTTGATCTCCCAAATACAAAGTGCAAGATTCCTCACAACTTTCACTTTTACTCTCTTTAAAAACTACAAACTAAGAACTAGAACCTAACTAATGAACTAGAGCTATTCTCTAGTCTTTTTCTCTCTTCTATGGAATGGAATGGAATAATTCTAATTGTCTACAAAAGGCCCTATTTATAGAAGATTACAACCATATGCATCCAAAATTATGTCATGTGAATACAAGACAAATTAGCCTTCAAAAGTCAAAGAAAATGGCTTCTTAAATTTCTTTGTCTTCATGCATTGAATCCTTTGAATTTCAATCTCAAATGAGTTGTAATGTTGAAGCAAATTGTGTTTTGAATTAGCAATGAGTTGTTTCTTCAATCTTCCAATATTCGTCACGCAGCTTTCATTGAAATTCTTCTGAAAATTGAGCTGGAAGTGAGTTGAAAAACTGGAATTCGGCTGCAACTTGTAGCTATCACTTTCTGACGATCAGCGATGTGGATCCGCGAGTCAGAGGATCGTGGATCACATCGCGGATCCGCTTCCCCTATCTCCTGTGAGAGTGATTCGCGAGCTATTTGAAATTTTCACTTGTTGGTTCACGTTTTTCCTCGCGACTCCACTTGAAACTTGCAAATTCTGAGCCTTTTGTCGTGAAATCGGCGCGTTAATTGCTCCGACTTTTATCCCTTTGATTTCTCGTTGATTGAATTGCAATTTGCATTTTCCAATTTTTCTTCCAAGCTTCTTGGCAAATATCTACATTTTCATCTCATTTGATAATTGAACAAGCAATCCTACAAAAACATGAAGATTTCACCACATTAATCCATAGAAATTCAATTTTCATCATTGAAGCCATCAAATGCAAAATTAACTAGAAACCCTAGTTCATTAGCTACAAAAATACCAAAAACACACAAAAACTACATAATTAAACCTATTAAAAGCATGCAAAATATTGACTTATCAGAACTTATTTGACTTTGGACTGCTCAAAGAACGAACAGGCGGATAGATGACATCACAATCAAGGTAACTATTTGATTGATAAAATCTATGAGCACTTTGAATCATCTAACATGCTCAAGGTTTGCTTCAAGAAACATGGGAAGAACTCTCAATAAAGTTGGAAAATTATTCGACTTTCACTAATGAAAAAAAACGTTTGGGGGAAGCCTTTTATAGGCTTTACAAGTCATCAAAATTTAGTAAAATAAGGAAACGAAATCCTGTCGAAGCCAAGACTAAGTTGGCCAAATTTGGGAAATAAAATAAATAAAGGAACTACAACTTACCTAATGCGACACAACTTCATCGAAGCTGGTCACTTATTCCTAGCTAAAAATAGCCTGCAAATTTAACATAAATAAAAAAGAAATTTGCCAACAACCGAAGCTAAACTTGAGGATAATTGTTCTCACATCATTCCCCTCCTCTTGAAAAAGATTTGTTCTCAAATTGCCGGAACATGGTGAATGAGATAGTCCCTTGGAACATCTTCATGACCACATACCATTCAACATGACATTTGCACAACCGGAAGAAATAAACTTTGGTCTCATCCATGGATACATAAACCAGCAAATAAGAGAAATTTCTGTGGATATGGTTGGTAGAAAAATTCAGCAAGGCCAATTCATGAAATGATGCAGCCGAATAATGCAGCTCTAGACGATATAAAGGAAACCAGTGAAACAACTCTTTGAAAGATAGCAACTCGAAGTTATTGTAGAATTTAGGACTGACTTCATGCGAGGAAGCAAGTGGCATGTAATCGGTTTCATTCAGACTTGAATAGCCTCCAAAAGATGCAAGTATAGCAAAAGTTAAAACCAATGTAATCATGCCTTGAGAAACCTGTACAAAGGAGAAGACACCAAACAAAGTAAATGTTAGTGAGTTAGAGCTCAAATCAGCCCCATTAATCTCAATTTTGCACCGAATAAACAGAATTTGGTTTGCCCCCCCTTGACTCATAGCCTTATCCTTCTTTTTCTTCTCAACATGCAGTCATTTTCCTTTAATAGTTTCTCTTGGTCCTCAGCAACTTGTTGAGGCATGAAAGGTGCCAAAATGATCTTTTTATTACCATGGTAGAATGATTACCTATTGGTATGACCAGTAAAGGAGACATCTTTATCAAACTGCCATGGTCATCCTAAGATGATGTGAGTAGCTTGCATGGACACAACGTCGCATAAAACCTCATCGGCATATGCTTCAATGCAAATAGGCACGCATGCTTGACAATATACTTGAACATCACCATCCTTTGTCAACCATTTTAGGCGGTACGGCTTTGGATGTTTCACGGTTGAAAGGGCCATACTCTCCACCAGGATTAGGCTTACTACATTAGTGTCACTCCCACCATCTACTATCATGCTACAAATCTTGTCTCAAATATGGCAGCATGTATGGAAGATGTTTTCTCATTGGGATGCATCTTCATCACATGTAATTGTAGTTAAGGCCTTACGAGTCACC
This sequence comes from Gardenia jasminoides, assembly GCA_013103745.1. NCBI lineage: Eukaryota > Viridiplantae > Streptophyta > Magnoliopsida > Gentianales > Rubiaceae > Gardenia > Gardenia jasminoides. The sequence goes on from CM023096.1 coordinate 23,777,354, forward strand.
AAGCATCCTACACATCCCTTAGGTGGTACAATCTCTTCCTCGAACTCACCATCTTCAACTAAAGGCAGCATTCCCTCTGTGACAGCCCCACTTCCCCTAAGGTGAACCAGAGAGGTAAGCGGACCTGCCAACCTCGTGACTCAAACATTCATTTATGAAACCATTGATAAAAGGTACTTAAAATCGCTGACAAATTCACGCAAAATACGGACCCCCAACATCTCATCAAGGAGATATTGATAATAACTCCAAAATACCATAAACCGTCAAAATCATCCAAATAGTTCAATCTTATACAAAAGAGGAAATCCTACAAAAATTTCTAAGAGGTAATCCTGCACAGGTACTAGGTTCCTCGATTCTCGGGCCACTTCCAAGGAAAACAAAGCTTATGGGGTGAGCAAAGCCCAGTGAGGTCAAGAATGCATGCACAAGCAGGTGAAAGCGATAACAATTCTTGACAACCAATAACAGTAGAAAATTTGGAAATCATACAAGACAATATAAAGTAATCACGATAAAAGGATACAGTGCCGTTCCATCTTTCTGCCATTTTCCACAACCAGCTTCGGTCCAGTCCCAAGCCGTAGTTTCAGCAGGAATGTTGACACTCCGTCAACCACTATCTCACCGACCGTAGAAATCACTTTACTCTCACCCGTCTACTTACACCCCCTGTACCGGGCCCGCTCGTCAAAATAGTATTAACATCAAACCAAGTCGGGATGCGGTACCTCCGCTCCATAGAGCGTGGTACATACTACCGCATGGTAATTAACATCAAACCAAGTCGGGATGAGCGGCACATCCCGCCCCATAGAGCGTGGTACATACTACCGTTTGGTAAATGAGTCGACGAGACTACGCTCCAATCGACTTAACTAGAACCCGACCAAAGCGGGAGGAGGGCACCTCCACTCACTTTCGAGTGTGGTACATACAACCGTTTGGTCTTATCAAGTCAAGAACAAGCACAAGTACAAGCACTTAGACTTCAAATCAAGTAAATTCAAGCAAGGGTCAGTAGCGATAAAATTACACGCCACCAAGTCAACCAAGCATGCTTTTCAATCGAAGTTCACCAAACCAAGTATTGATAACAAGCACTTGAACACTCACCAACAGTTGAGCAAAGCAAGACAATGTAGGCAGTTAAACACGTTCATCAACGTCCACGGACTCACCTGGAACATGCAAACCAAACCATTAACCTTTTGGTTTCTAATTAAAGGAACCTCGTCGTAAGATTGGAAGAAAACCATTTCGAATGTGAACTAACGTGACATGCATATACCCAATGCACTAAGCTCTCAAAACGCTTATAATCACTTAAAATAGCAAAAGAAGCACATACATGGGCGTTGGACGGAAAACGGACGAGGACAAAATGAAAACGGAAAACACACACTGAAAGGTGGAAAAAATAGTTTTGACACCTTGTACGCCATTGCCCATATCTCTGGCTACAAGTATCGGATTTGGGCATACGAGGTGCCGTTTCGAAGCTAAGAGAACAAGCTACAACTTTCATGAAGACAACTTCGACCCAGATTCGCTCCTTCTAGGTCAAAAATGCAGAAACAGTTTCAGAAATGTTTGCCGTCAGAATGTCCGACAGGCTCACTTCAAACGGACATAACTCAGCGCTCACAAATCGAAATCAAGAAATTCCAGATGCGTTGGAAAGCTAGAACGAAGGGATATAACTTTTTTGTTTTGGCCAAAAGCTAAATCACAAAGGATCAACACGAAAAATGAAGCCAAAGTTGCTGCCGGTAAAATTCTGTTTTCTTGTTCAACGCCCAAACAAGTTCCGTGCAACTAAATCGTACCCAGACAAAATCCATTGACTCGATTGCAATAATAAACACGCAATGCAGCCCCTTACACGTCACACACTGCCCCAAACATGCACCTACACACACCACACACAACAATCCAAGAAACTAAACCAAACGGAAATCCTTAGCTTACTAGTGGGAATTCAAGAGCCCACACAACCAAGTGGGAATCCAAGAGCCCACTCAACCATTTAAATCAATGAACCAACATTAATTCCTACCATTAGCACTAAAGCAAAACCCTAACCCTAACTCAAAATCATGGCTAGGCATAAATACATCAAAATCAACCAATCTAATCCATAGAAACATTCCATAAGCTAAAAATAAGCATGAACCAAGTCATGGGAAATCACAAAACCCCACAATTCATAAACTTCATCCAAATTCAAACTTGTAGAAAATAGAAGAAACCTTTCTAGATGATGTTCTTGGTGAAACCCCAAGTTTCCAAGTCCAAGCTCCACCTACTAGCTCCAAAACAAGATCAAATGGTTGAAAGTTGCAAAATCTCCAAGCTTTTCTCTCTTTTTTTCCTCTCTTTTTTCCTTCTTTTCTTCTCTTCCCTCACGGTTTTCCTCTCTCTTTTTTCCTTAGCTTGGCCGGCAACCTCAAGCCATTAAATAGTCCAAAAGATAAGCTCAATTAGATATTTTTACTTAGTCAAAATTTGGTCAAAAATAGCATGCCAATAAAACCACCAACTTAGATTATTTCCACTCTTACCCACATAATTTCTTTTCCTATCAAATTAGTCTATAGGTACTCAATTTAACCTAGCCTATCAAAGCTTAATCACACTTGCTTAGGCCACTAATCACCCAATTACCCTAATAACTCTAGATGCGTACAAATTCACACTGAAAATTGAAATAACAAGCGTTTGATTTGTACATATAATTAGGGTTTGAGAAAATATATTAGGGTTAGTACATTTAAGGTTTAGTGTGCAAACAAATTAGGGTTTTGTCGAAATTTAGGGTTTTGAAGCAAACTAGGGTTTAAATGTCAAATTAGGGTTTTTAGACGTGTAAAACAAAATAGTTAAAACAAAACACTTTGAGAAGTAAAATAAACCATATAAACACCTCGGTAAACAATAATGACTATAAGTAACATTATTTTGTGTGAAAGTCGATGTAAAAATTTAAACAAAAATGTTAAATAAGTAGGTCAAATAAAATAAATTTTGGTCCTCACAATCTTCCCCAAAGAATTTATCTCGAAATTCATCATTGAACTCATGAAATAATTCTAGGTGTTTCCTTAGAATTCCTTCCTCTAACCCTCAAGTTACTTTCTCGACACTTTGGTTTCCACAATATCTTCAATAAAAGAATTCGCTTGATCCTCAATTCTTTCAAGCTACAGTTCACATTAAGAATTCCTATTCACACTTGAGTCGTTTACAAGGATTGAATCACCTATAAAATCCACGAAATTTAATCATTCCAAATACGTATATTCCATCTCTTCCATCTCTTCATTGTACCACACATAATTCAAAAGAGACCTTAATTGATATGACAAAGGGTATCATAACCTAATCTCGTTGTTTGAATCAGCCCTTCTTATGATGCTGGTACTTGCCACCTCCATTACGTACCACTTAAAACCACCTGAGCATTTCCAAAAGCTCACTATTCTACTCATTGTAACTTACTCCTATCAATTCAAATCTTACATTACAGACAATGGGGTTCTTGGGTTCATTCCTTTCTAATAAGAATGAAATATAACTTTGAATACCGAAATCAAATTGTTCAAACTTTTATGAAGATGGTATAAACTAATCGTTTGAAAAGGCACTCTCAATTATCTTTAAATGGAAAAGAGTAAGATTCTGAGGACACAAAGGGCTTGATTAAAACCTTCTTATTTCTTCTCTCTCTTTTTTTTTTAAAAAGGGAAATCACTCTAAGAGACTCAAATTTCACGAAAACTTTGTAAACAAGAAATGTCTAAACTTTAAATAGATAAAACAATGTTGTAAATACTAAATTGCGTCCAAACACGTTTATAGCAAACCTCAATATCAGCATCTAGAAAGGTGAAGTTTTGGATTCATTTTCTTTTCAAAAGTCAAGTACAACAGGTTCCATTATCAAAGGTGGATTAAATATCATCCCATAAGCTATTTGGCTTATATCTAAAACTTGAAGAACCATTTCACATCCCCTTGATTCATGGATCGTTGAATCTTACTCACTAATCGTAGGGCATAATCTTTCACCATCACATGAATAAAATTTCACAACCCGTAAACCCAAATTGTCTTACTTACACAGCTATGTGCGAGCACAGACCGTATACCAAATCATCATCACTAATATCTAGCCGACCTATAAACTATCACAAACCATTAATTTACCTCACATACTAAACATGATTGGTTCACCTCTTACAAAACTTTATCCCTTCTTTTCTCTTATCCAGTTCACTAGTGTAAGAAGTTGACATTTTATCACATATTCTAAAATATCAATCCTTCGATTAGTGACGGCCGTTACTTACATGCCCAACCATCCGTCTCCAACCATCTTAAGTACATGTTCAACCATCCGTCTCCAACCATCTATAATCTCAATTACATCCAACTGCTGGACATAGGCGGCCATTGAAAGGTACAAGAGTCATTGGTAAAACATTTGAAGCAAATCTTGGCATACATTACATTAACAAGTTCACACATAATTAGAAAATCACAGGGTGTTATAAAACACAATACATATACTTACAAATACCACAAAATACAAAGCGATCATGCGATTCTGATCATGGACCCCACAAGCTTTACCCCAACTAACCCATTTACAAAACATTCAAAGGCGAAGACCTCCATAGTCTATTCTAGATTTTAGGGCAGTTCCTTATTCGTGTTCAAGGCTCCCACACCTTAAACATGCACCCATCTTCACCCAACACCATACGTGGGATGAGATTTGTTACAAAAGTCACACTTAGCAACCCTAAGTTGCCGTTGCCATAAGTCCACCAACTTTTAGTTTCTTTCCTTATTTTCAGTGGCGTGTTCATCTTTGCTAATCTCTTTCGCTTTCCTTTAACATTGGGAGCTTCCTTCCTGTTTTCTAACTTGAGTGCTAGGGATATCTCGAATTCAATTTTCAGTAATTGACGCACTAGTTCAAACTTATCTGCATCTCCTTTAGAATGGCTTCATATTTCTTCTTCATTTCCATGTACTTGCTCCTTAGCTCAATCTTTTCCTTATATTCTTGTTCCCAGTCCTTCCCAATATTTAGCAACCACCATCGAAACTCTAACTCCTTTCGAGAGCTTCTATAGCATTGCCTTCCAAGTTTGCCATGTCACTAATTCCTTTAACGCCCGAAGTTGACCTGCCAAGGAAATCAAAATCACCGGATTAATATTATGAAACTCGACCATTTAAAATTCAACTCTCAAATCCAACATAAGGGCTATATTGACTTGTGAATACGAATCGTGTCGTTTACTTACCTACCTATCCAAGAGATCTCAACACAACTCGTCTATTTGAAGAAATTCAAAACCCTACACACCGATTATAGCAACTAGTGGTGCTAAAACTTAGAACTTAGAGTTCACTATTTCACTTTAAATAACACACCTAAAATATAGGAAAGCTATCCCAATTCTACATTCAAGAACAATATCCTTAAAGTATCCCAAATAGATCTTTAACCTAGGCTCGATACCAAGCTGTGACAGCCCCACCCCTAGGCAACAGGAGGTGCTTGGACCAGCCTCAGGACTCAAACATTCATTTATGAAACCATTGATAAAAGGTACTTAAAATCAGTGACAAATTCACATAAAATACAGACCCCAACATCTCATCAAGGAGACATTGATAATAACTCCAAAATACCATAAACCGTCAAAATCATCCAAATAGTTCAATCTTATACAAAAGAGGAAATCCTACAAAAATTTCTAAGAGGTAATCCTGCACAAGTACTAGGTTCCTCGATTCTCGTGCCCTACTTCCAGACCTGCTAAGGAAAACAAAGCTTATGGGGTGAGCAAAGCCCAGTGAGGTCAAGAATGCATGCAAGCGGTGAAAGCGATAACAATTCTTGACAACCAATAACGATAGAAAATTTGGAAATCATACAAGACAATATAAAGTAATCACGATAAAAGGATACTGATTACGTTCCATCTTCTCGCCATTTTCCACAACCACGGTCCGGTCCCAGTCAGTAGTTTCAGAGGAATGTTGACACTCAACCACTATCTCACCGATCGTAGAAATCACTTTACTCTCACCCGTCTACTTACACCCCTTGTACCGGACCCACTCGTCAAAATAGTATTAACATCAAACCAAGTCGGGATGAGCGGTACCTCCCGCTCCATAGAGCGTGGTACATACTACCGCTTGGTAATTAACATCAAACCAAGTCGGGATGAGCGGCACATCCCGCCCCATAGAGCGTGGTACATACTACCGTTTGGTAAATGAGTCGACGAGACTACGCTCCAATCGACTTAACTAGAACCCGACCAAAACGGGAGGAGGGGCACCTCCCACTCACTCGAGTGTGGTACATACAACCGTTTGGTCTTATCAAGTCAAGAACAAGCACAAGTACAAGCACTTAACGACTTCAAATCAAGTAAATTCAAGCAAGGGTCAGCGCGATAAAGTACACGCTCACCAAGTCAACCAAGCATGCTTTTCAATCGAAGTTCACCAAACCAAGTATTCAGTAACAAGCACTTGAACACTCACCAACAGTTGAGCGCAAGCAAGACAATGTAGGCAGTTAAACACGTTCATCAACGTCCACGGACTCACCTAGAACATGCAAACCAAACCATTAACCTTTTGGTTTCTAATTAAAGGAACCTCGTCGTAAGATTGGAAGAAAACCATTTCGAATGTGAACTAACGCGACATGCATATACCCAATGAACTAAGCTCTCAAAACGCTTATAATCACTTAAAATAGCAAAAGAAGCACATACATGGGCGTTGGACGGAAAACGGACGAGGACAAAATGAAAATGGAAAACACACACTGAAAGGTGGAAAAAATAGTTTTGACACCTTGTACGCCATTGTCCATATCTCAGGCTAAAAGTATCGGATTTGGGCGTACGAGGTGCCGTTTCGAAGCTAAGAGAACAAGCTACAACTTTCATGAAGACAACTTCGACCCAGATTCGCTCCTTCTAGGTCAAAAATGCAGAAACAGTTTCATAAATTTTTGCCATCAGAATGTCCGACAGGCTCACTTCAAACGGACATAACTCAGTGCTCACAAATCGAAATCAAGAAATTCTAGTTGCGTTGGAAAGCTAGAACGAAGGGCTATAACTTTCATGTTTTGGCCAAAAGCTAAATCACAAAGGATCAACACGAAAAATGAAGCCAAAGTTGCTGCCGGTAAAATTCTGTTTTCCTGTTCAACGCCCAAACATCCGTGCAACTAAATCGTACCCAGACAAAATCCATTGACTCGATTGCGATAACAAACATGCAATGCAGCCCCTTACACGTCACACACTGCCCCAAACACGCACCTACACACACCACACACAACAATCCAAGAAACTAAACCAAACGGAAATCCTTAGCTTACTAGTGGGAATTCAAGAGCCCACACAACCAAGTGGGAATCCAAGAGCCCACTCAACCATTTAAATCAATGAACCAACATTAATTCCTACCATTAGCACTAAAGCAAAACCCTAACCCTAACTCAAAATCATGGCTAGGCATAAATACATCAAAATCAACCAATCTAATCCATAGAAACATTCCATAAGCTAAAAATAAGCATGAACCAAGTCATGGGAAATCACAAAACCCCACAATTCATAAACTTCATCCAAATTCAAGCTTGTAGAAAATAGAAGAAACCTTTCTAGATGATGTTCTTGGTGAAACCCCAAGTTTCCAAGTCCAAGCTCCACCTACTAGCTCCAAAACAAGATCAAATGGTTGAAAGTTGCAAAATCTCCAAGCTTTTCTTCTTTTTTTCCTCTCTTTTTTTTTCCTTCTTTTCTTCTCTTCCCTCACGGTTTTCCTCTCTCTTTTTTCCTTAGCTTGGCCGGCAACCTCAAGCCATTAAATAGTCCAAAAGATAAGCTCAATTAGATATTTTTACTTAGTCAAAATTTGGTCAAAAATAGCATGCCAATAAAACCACCAACTTAGATTATTTCCACTCTTACCACATAATTTCTTTCCTATCAAATTAGTCTATAGGTACTCAATTTAACCTAGCCTATCAAAGCTTAATCACACTTGCTTAGGCCACTAATCACCCAATTACCCTAATAACTCATCTGCATAAATTCACACCTGAAAATTGTGGAAATAACAAACGTTTGATTTGTACATATAATTAGGGTTTCGAGAAAATATATTAGGGTTAGTACATTTAAGGTTTAGTGTGCAAACAAATTAGGGTTTTGTCGAAATTTAGGGTTTTCGAAGCAAACTAGGGTTTAAATGTCAAATTAGGGTTTTTAGACGTGTAAAACAAAAAAGTTAAAACAAAACACTTTGAGAAGTAAAATAAACCATATAAACACCTCGGTAAACAATAATGACTATAAGTAACATTATTTTGTGTGAAAGTCGATGTGAAAATTTAAACAAAAATGTTAAATAAGTAGGTCAAATAAAATAAATTTTCGGGTCCTCACACCCTCATAGGTGGCTTCATCGTCTGTAACAACCTTACCACTATCCAACGTAAGCATGATGCGTTGGTTAGGGCATTGAGATTGTATATGGCCATATCCTTGGCACTTAAAACACTTGCGATCACGGTTACGTGCCTTAGAAGAATCTTGGACCATTTGGACAGCTTTAGAGTCATTCTTAGAAATCGACTTTTGAGCAGCTTCTCGTGGTTTGGAGGATGAAGAAAGGTCGGCTACAACTTCCTCATTCTTTGGCTAAGAATTATGCCAATTTGCAGCTTGAGATGTGGAATTTTGACGCTTGGTACCTCTCCTCTTGAGGCACCTTTCTATTTTCACTGCCTTGTCCAACATCTAATTCAAGTCCCTGTAGTGTTAAAGCTCGACACATTCAACAATCTCAGCCTCATACCATTCAAGAAATGTGCCATAGTTGCTTTGATATCTTTGTGGATGTCCACTCTCATTATCACCATCTCTATCTCTTTGAAATAATCTTTAACAGATATCTCACCTTGAGTGAGCATTTGCAACTGTTGATGCAAATCTCGATGGTAGTAACTCGGTACAAAATGCTTCCTCATGAAGCTCTTCAATTCACCCCACGAGTTAACTCCACGTTCACCATTTCTTCTTCGGATCATACGGAGTTGATCCCACCATACCGTGGCATAGTCGGTGAATTCCACAGTAGCTAACTTAACCTTTTGCTCCTCCATGTATCTATGGCAATCGAACACTATCTTGATCTTGCTCTCCTACTCCAAGTATGCCTATGGATCAGATTTGCTTTGAAAAGTAGGAATCTTGATTTTGATGCCTCTAACCGAATCTTCACCACGCTTAGGAAACTTATGATCAGATTTGAATCACCTCTCATACTCGTCTTCATCATTGGATGAATTTGATTCAGTTTGAGGAGTTTTCCCATGGCTCCAAAGGATAAAAAGAAACTAATTTAGGTAATACTCGAATATACCAAACTCCAAAGGATCAGATATAATAACCCACGATTCGACAATTTTCTCGACCAGTACCTCTCAGCTGGCTCGATACAATTGACTTGCCAATGGGTTTTTGGGGTATCCGGAACCCCAAATGAATCAAATTAGTCAACGGGGTATCACCCGAACGACTTTTCACATCAAAGTAGACAAAGTCAAATCACAAATCGAGCAGGTCAAATTTCAAGTGAAAGTCAAACGGGAGAGTTTGAGTGCGATAAAGTACACACTTGACTCAACCACAGGAACCCAAAGGTGTATTACATGGAACAAGAGACTATTCACATTCCAAGTAGTTCACATAGTTCAAGTTTTATATAGTTCATGTAGTTCAAGTATTCACGTAAACAAGCGAGGAACACTCACCAAACAAACCAAGTAATCTCAAATGTACGTGCATTGATCACCCTCAATATCGCCTTCGAATCCTAAGTACAAACAATGCATGCAACCATTAACTTAACCAAGTAAGAGAAAGCAACTTAATAAGTGCAAATACATGCAACTAGTTCATGCTTCTAAACTAAGAAGTTCTAGGAAGGCTGAAGGTCGCAAACGAGGAGATGTTGAAGGTTTATTAGATTCACAAGTCAAGTATAATATTTGGAATGAAATGAGCGCGCAAGACCCAAGAAACATCAAGATTCGACCAAGGAAGGAATTTGCATTAAAGCTGGAAATTCATCTTAACAGTTGGCTACGTGCAGTCTCGGAAAAATGGGTATAACTTGGTGTAGAAAAATCAAAATTGAGTGTTGTTAGCGGTGTTAAGAACTAGACTCATAGGGCTTTCCAACGGTATATGGTTCATCTCCCAGTTCATTTCCTATCAATACCATAAAATCAGGGAAATCAACTGAAATTTCATTTCTGACGGAGTGACTGGCAGAATTTCTTTGTGCACTTTAAAAGGTTTTCATCCTTCAAAATGATTTGATTTCACTCCCCAAAACTCATCATCCACATTATATTTAAGGTCATAACAAGTACATCAAGCCCTGTTATCACACCTTATTAGACAATTGAAGCAAAACAGCCCCTTCATTCTACCTTCGCTGGAAATTCGTCCAGCCACCAAAAACCGAAAACAACGTGCCAATTAAACCTTCTTAAGCTCAAGATTTTTACTCCAATCCAACATATACTTGTAGGTTAAAGTCCCATACGGTTAGTTGAGCAAATTTTAACCAAAATTCACCATGAAACATGTGAAATCAAAGCTGAAAATTTCAGCTTGTCCGCCGGCCAGCAAGCATAAATATTTCTTCAAGGTTTCCAACTCTCTAACCAACTAATCCTCTAAATATCAACTCACCAGCCATAACACAACCACAAACATTCATTACCACAAATAAAAAAACAAGTTATAGCTAGGAATTTCCGTAAGAAAACTCACCAACTTCTTACTTGAACCAAACCAGCCCTAAGTTGTCATCCATGCCATATCAAGCAAACCTTCACTAATCATCATGTAATCAACATCTACAACTTCAATCATGCATAAATCCAGTAAAAACCATAAAGAAAGAGTAAGAGTCAAGTGAGGTGAGTACCTCTTGTGAACCTCCAAACCAATACAAACTCCACCCAAGAAAACCTCCAAGTTTTTTCCTCTCTTGCTTGAGTTGAAGATTAATGGTGCGAGCTAAGATTTTTCCTTTGATTTTCCCTCAAATCTATCAAGAAATGAAGACTAGAAAACTGAAAATTTTCCCCCCTTTTTCTGCTCTATCTCTCGGCCATCTTGTTGAGAAGAAGAAGAAATGAGAAGTCTTGAGAAGTTTTAAGATTAGCTTTGAGGAAAGTCATTGGTCAAGAATGAATCTTGTCTTTGACACATGGCTTCTTCTTGTCCATGTTTCCAACAAAACTCCCACAATTTGCTTCTAACTCTTTAAGTTTCATACAATCTCCAATTAACACCACCAACTCTATTTTTTTTCCAGTAATTAAACCTTAGAAAAGGTCTCACTAATTCTAGGGTTCAATCCTTAATCAAGTATACCTAATCAAATGAAATGAATGCACTTAGGGGAAAACATGTCACTAATGCACTAAAGAAATTTGTATGTGTGAGGGCCTCAAAATTTTGAATTTATTTCTAAATTGCATAATAATATTTATATTGAGTTTATTTATTGAAATATTAGTGAAAATATGTTTAAAGTGATTATTTCTCAATTTAGAGAATTTTATACGAAAATTTGCCGGTGTGTGGTTTTGGCCAAATTTTAGCGTTAAAATTGTCTGGACGCTGAATAGTGACTTGGACTTGAAATCGAGCATATGTAGTGATATTTTGGAAATATTATTATGGCGAGACAGTTTCGGGATGAAAGAAACTAGTGTAAGTTAGATTGTCATGTGTGACGCGACATAAAGTGCCAAAAAGCACTTTTTCCCTTAAAATAGGAAGTAACTTTTTTAAGCATTAAACACCTTGACTTTTGGCTTCTCAAGCTTCATTTTGCTGCTAAAACCAGTGAGATAGAGAGAGGGACTGCCGAGAGAGAAAGGAGAGAAAGAGAGAAATTGAGATGGTTTCTTCCATAAATCTTCATCCATTCTTCTTGAAGTTTAACCATCATCAAAAGCCATCATCTTCTTCTTCCCACCAGCCGAAAGAGGAGTGAGAGAAGGAGGTTTGGGCTGAAATTCTTGGAAGAAAACAAGAGGTAAGTGGGTTTGATCTTCCATTTCCTTTTCTTCCTACAAATAACATGAGTTTGTGAAGAGTTGATGATGGATTGTGGTTTGATTTCTTGCTCCATTTCAGCGAACCAAGGAGAGAGGAGAGTGAGGGGCAGGTTCTTGAAGGGAAAAGAAAGAGAGAAGAAGAAACAAGGCTTGATCGAGTGGTGGGTTTTGATTGTGAGCTTGGAGTTGTAGATCTCGTCAAAACCGTGAGATCTTGGGCAAAAGATCGAGGCTTGAGAGATCTACTAGGCTTGGAAGCAGCTTTCTTGAAGAAACGCCGAGGAATTTCATTGGATCTTGCGGATCTCGCTGGATCTTGATAGATCCGGAGGTATAAGTCTCGAATCTCGTAGATCTAGCCTTATTAGTGATTATTAGTGTAGATCTGTGGTTTATATTGATATAAATGATATCATCCGAAAGATAAAGTTGGCTCTTGAAACCCAACTTAGGTATGGACTTGAGGTGGCTCTAGGTAGCGGACTTGAGGACGATTGGAATTTGATTGTTATTTGTGAACTTGCCTTGATATGGTTAGAAATTAGGGTTTTCAGGTTGTTGAAAAGTTGAAGGCGTATGTTAAGGCCAAACCCATGCCTGGTAATTTCAATGTTTGATTTTGGAATATCGTGAATGTTCTCGAAGGGTTTTACTTTATGAGAAAAATGTGTATATTGTTCAAATTGTGAGTGTATATGTGTGTGAGTGAGTGTTTGGATTTTAAAAGGGTAAAAAGTGTAGTTTTCATGAAATTTGAGTGAAAAGTGCTATTTGACTTAATTTGAAGGTTTTGCAGTATTTTGGCTAAATTCTGGGGATTTTGAATACAATATCTTGATATGAAGCGTTTTATGTCAATATGGAAGTTTTAGCCAAAAATGAATGTCGAACGTATTGTGTAAAAAGTGATTTTGAGGTATGAGACCTCATGTAAATGTGTTGTGAAAGAAACGCGTGCAGAATGCCAATGAGAATATCGGTGAGATGTTTTCTTTTGAATGATAAAGTGATTCTTCCAAGAAGAGCTATTTGAGACATCGAATCTTGTGAAATGAAAGCTTTTCCTCGAGTGAGTTTTGAAAAAATTGTCGTTTGAAATTAAAGAGTGAAAGTGCATTGTGTTAGTGAATGGAAAAAGAATGAATTGAATCTCATTAATTATTTTAACCTATTTTAGGGAGTGTGCAAGGCGGAGATTTTGAACCTTATGAGGAAGCTGAACCTTACTTTGGTGAGTTTCCATACTTGTTATATGATTATGTGAAAATGATAGCAATGGTGTTTAGTGAAGTGATTTTGAAGTGAAAGCTAGAACTCTCGATGGTAGTGTATTTTATCACACCTACCCTTATCGTAAATAAAAGAAATTGTGAAAGGGTTTTGCAATATCTCACATGTGTGAGAGTGTTCTAACCTGTTTTCAAACTAGTTCTAACTTGTTTTCAAAGGAAATGTTTTACTACTATTCTTTATGAATGAAATGTTTTCCTACTTTGTGAGTATTTCAGACTATGTTTCAAACTATTTACAAATGAACGGTTTTACTAGCGATTTCAAAGGAAATAATTTACTGCTTGCTAAATGATTTATTAGTGTTTGTAAGTGAAATAATTTACTATTGAAATGATTTCTAAGTAAAGACACTTTCAATGCGGACTTGCTTGACTTGAAATGTGAATTAATGTGAAAATAGGTTTTGATCCATCAAATGGAGTAGTGTGTACTTTATCGTGATTTACTCCATTTGAATGGTACCACTTGCAAAAGTGTTTTCCGATATTATGAGTATACTTGAATCTCTTGTCTTGTGCCATGATTCTGTTTTGAATTGCATGAAGTGATGTGGCGGTCCTCAGTATTCCCTCGTCTTGAGAACTTAATCCCCTGGTATGACAACCTTGCTACGTGATGAACTTAATCCCCCGGTATGACAACCTTGGGCTACGTGATGAACTTAATCCCTTGGTAATGCATAACCTTGGCTACGCCTTAATCCCTTGGTAATGATAACCTTCACACGGATGAACTTAATCCCCTTGGTACGATAACCTGGGCTACGTGATGAATTTAATCCCTTGGTACGATAACCTTGGCTAACGGATGAATTTAATCCCCTTGGTATGACAACCTTGGCTACGTGATGAATTTAATCCTACTCTTGTGTGATTACCGGCTTTCCTTCTTTGTTTATATTTGAGTATGAATTTTGAAGTGAAAAATCATATGTGATATGCTTTTGCATGTTTTGGGAACTCACGGCTTTTAGCTCACCCTTTAAATTTGTTTTCCTTAACAGGTAATGAGTACCCGTGTGGAGAAGCCAACTCTTAGAAGTAGGGTTTATTATGTTGAGCAGGTTGAGAACTTTGGAGTGTGATTGTTGCAAGTTTTTGTAATTCGAATTTTGAATGTAAGGGTGGAAGACTTATGGATCCAAAGTTTGTAATTTGATGTTGTGGATTGTAAACTATCATTCCATTTGTATTGTACTCAGAGTTTTAGTCTGGTAAGTTGTTTGATGATTGAGGACTGTAGTGAGTCCAAGCGGCGATCATTGATACCCTAGGGTACACCCTAGGGAGAGATGGGTCGTCACAGTATGCACTTAAATGAATCAAATGGCAATTCATGCATGAAAATTTAGGTCTCGTACGGTAGACTTAATTTGAGGGTGTAAAATTCATATATAGTACAACTTCCTATAAATTCAACATGCCTCAACTTTAAGAATCAAAGAGATGAAATGAAATTCAAAAGTTAATCAAAATAAGGAGGAAAACATTTCTAGATTTACAAAGTGCAAGTACACACTTATAAGTCGATTTCTATGCATAATATGAACATGCAAGGTTAAAAATCTAGATGTAAAAACATGGAAGTTTCCACCACATCTTTACAAAATCTTTCCCCTTTGGTATTGAATTTGAACAAAGTAGAAACTTGTTTAATTTATAAAAAATATGGTTGTGGTCAAACAAAATAGCTTGTTAAGAATGTAACAAATGCCAAAATAATAAGGGGCATGTAACGAATATCTCCAAATATGTTTTCCACAAACAATTCTTTTCACACAAAATCCCTCTTTCTCTAAATTTGTGTCATATAAAACATGTAAGCACCTAAATTTATCATCAGTAGGAAAGAGGAAAGAAATAAGAAATATAAAAGTGAAATAAACGTATGAAAATCTAACAAGTTGTGGGGCCTCACACTCAACATTCGTGTATGCACCCAAGTGTTTTTTTTTTTTTTTGCAAAGATCTCACAATTCTCACAATTCTTGATCACAAACCTTGAGCATATTATAAGGTTTCTAAGTGCTCACATGACTTTATGAATCAAGTAGTCACCTTGATTGTGGTGTCAATCTACCATCTTTCCCGTTCTTGTGTGGTCCAAATACGATTAAGAACTCCGCTGTCAAACTAGATACAAGTTTCTAGATCTTGTGGACTTGTGTGACTCGGGTCTCGTCTGAGATAGGGTAAGGATCGTATCATTATTCATCTATCCGCTTGTTTGTTCTTTGAGTGGTCCAAAGTCGAATAAGTTCCACTGCCCTAATCCCGATACAAGCTTCTAGATCCTATGGATCATGCGTGGTTCGAGTCTCGTTTGAGATAGGGCGATGATCGTATCATTATTGATCAAGCAATATGTTTGGGCATTAGGTTTACAAAGAAACCTATTTACATCTAATCAACTCTATCTATTTGCATGTACAGTCTTAATTCAAGCATCAAGTCCCATACATCTTTTGCTCTAGAGGTCTTTTCCCAACCAGCAACCACACCATGAACCTCTTTAAAATATTCAGCACAATACTTACTGCAAAGATAGGAGTTTGTTGTTAAACATCATTATTTCTAACTTTCAATATCTGATAAACTAAGACAGCAAAAACCAACCTTCTAACTTTGTTTCCAAAGTGTGAAGGAGCTCAATAAGTGTATAGTTTGTATGTTTTATTACTTAGATTTTGGTGTGTTTTAGTCATTATAAGAATCAAATAACTAGGTTTCTAGTTAAAATTTGTATTTTATGGTTAAGTGAGAAAAAATTGTATTTCTATGGATTTAAGTGTGAAATCTTCATATTTTTGAGGTTGTAATGATTCGATAACTAATTGAAGTGAAGTGAGAAAACGTTTGGATGATTCTTGATAAGTTTAAGTGGTTTTCAAATGAACATGAAGTGTATAAGTGAAGAAATACAATGTATGTGAGGTTAGAAGTCAAAAAAGGATGCATCTGTGGATCCATATTCGTAGACCTAATTCATGGATCTATGGGAGAATACTATTCAAGACAAGAACTATGATTAATCCATGGTCAGATTGTAGGCCAAATAGTGGGATGGATGGGGATCAGAGAAGACAACTGTAACTTACTCAATAATTTACAGCTTTCGAGAGATGAATTGCAGGCTTTTGGCTGCTAAAGTTGAAACTCTAGAGTGATCTTTTGGACTATTTCTCTCTATAAAAACACCATTTAAGAAATAATCAAAGAACTTGGAGAGTGAAGATCAAACACCACAAAATGGAGAACTTAACTAGAATTCCTAGGTCTTTAGTTTAGGTTAGATTAAGTTAGTTTGGCTTTCATACATTCTTGTGTTTTGCTAAACAAGGATGAAGAAGGAAGAGCTTGGAAGTTCAAGTGACAAGAGTTCTTCTCTTTTAACTCAAGATTTCTTGTATTTTGAATTCTAATTTTTAATGATAATACAACTTTGGATCATGTTCTCCTTTCTTTATACTTTGTTACCTTTATGCCTAAGGTATGGATGAATTTCCTATGATCTGTTTTTGATGTTTAATTGGTTATTTGACACTTTTACTTTGAAAAAGTTATTTGACTTTTTTGATAAAAGAAATCATGATTAATTGGCCATTTGTAACAGCGCCACCTCCTCCTAATAACCAAAGGGGTTCATGGATCAGCCTAGCCTCACGGGACTCACTACAATTTCCAAATAGCGGTCCAAACATTCATTCAGAAAGTCATCGATCAAAATTATTAAAATTACTAATAAACTCTTACAAAATACAAACCCCAAAATTTCATCAAAATTACATTGATAATAACTCCAAAATACCATAAACCATCAAATTCATCTATTA
Organism: Gardenia jasminoides; assembly: GCA_013103745.1. Classification (NCBI taxonomy): domain Eukaryota; kingdom Viridiplantae; phylum Streptophyta; class Magnoliopsida; order Gentianales; family Rubiaceae; genus Gardenia; species Gardenia jasminoides. The sequence continues at coordinate 23,794,684 of CM023096.1, forward strand.
ATTTCAATCTTATACAAAACGAGACAATCTTACAAAAATACTAGCTTCCTCGATTCACGTGCCCACCTCAAACCCGTAAGGAAAACAATTGGGTGAGCTAACGCCAAGAGGCTAAGAGAAACATGCACATGCAGGATCAAGAAATATGCACTTTATTAAACAAGACAAGTAACCAAAACTTCAACAAGAATGCAAATAAAGAATTTAATCACACATTAAATAAAGGATACAGGCTCTGAGCCAAGTTCCCGAGACTTGATCACATTCCAAATAGTTGACACTCACAACTTTCTTAATAACCATGTAGAACTCCACTTGTCAACCATCTCCGCCCACCGTTTCACCCCCCAACCGGGCCCGCTCGTCAAAACAGGAAATTTGGTAATACTTGAGTATACCTGTAAGTAGTCAACAACCACACTCCAACTGACAGAAATATGTACAGTCTCATGATTTACCAACCCCTTGACCAAGCCCTTGCCGACCCGAGGTAAAAGGTTTACCAATGAGGTTTTGGGCGTCCCCAACAGGCTTAACTAGTAAGTAAGATGATGAGACAATGCTCATTCATCAAACAAGTACAAGTACAGTTTAGGCAAGTGATTTCAAGTACAACAATTACAAGCAAGTAAGTCAGGTCAAGTAAGAGAGGTCGGACGAGATAAAGTACACGTCCGCCTCGACAAGTTTAATAATACGATCAATTTAAACATGTAACAGGTCAAGCAAGTTAACAAATCATGCACTTGACACTCACCAAATAACCGAGAGCAAGCGAGAAAATTCAGAGGTCATACAAGCTGCCCTTGTCCATATGATCACCGAGATATGAAAACCCATTTTCAACCATGAAACGACACAACGTACATATACTCAATGCTAAAACTCTCGAGAAACATTTATAAACATTTAAAATAGCAAAAGGAGCACATGCATGGGCGTTAAACAAAAAACGAACGAGAACGAAACGAAAATGGAAAACACACACTAAAAGGTGTAAAAGATAGTTTTGACACCTTGTACGCCGTTACCCATAACTCAGGCTACAAGTACCAGATTAGGGTGCACGAGATGCCGTTTCGAAGCTAAGAGAACAAGCTACAACTTTCATGAAGATCATTTCTGCCCATATTCACTATTTCTAGGTCAAAAATACAAAAAAAGTTTTGGAAATTTCAGTGTCAGAATTTCGGATAGGCTTGATTCAAATGACCATAACTCAGCGCTCACAAATCCAAATCAAGAAATTCCAAAGCCATGAGAAATCTAACATACAAGGCTACAATTCTTGAGAGACATCAAAAGCAAACAAATTCATCTACCTGGTCAAAATGACCCATTACAGTAGCAAAATACGATTCCTGACAGAAACAGGGCATCAGGGGTAATTTAGTCATTTCACATGCTACAGTGATCCGATTCATCTGAACATTTACAGGTAGAATCCTCACTAAATTCTCTACAACTTTCTTGCTTTAGGCAAAGGCTAATTCAGCTCCCAACATCCTCGAATATACCAAGCAAATTCGGACAGAAAATGGACAGAAATTCTTGGCTGAAATTTTGAGAAGCAAAACACCAAATCCAAGCCATCTAATCATCCTCTAGGACACACATGAGCATGAATTCAACTTCCAATCATCAATTCCCAACATTAAGTCTTGCAACTAATGAAACCTTACCCTAACTCTTGGCCAAGGTTCAAGACAAGCAAACAATAAAACCAATCCATGGAATCATCTCACAAGCCAAGGATAAGTATGAATCAAGCCAACAAAACCACCAAATCCAACAATTACACATTATCATCAAAATTCCAACTTATATACAAAGGGAAAAATACCTTCTTGGCTTATGTTCTTGATGAAATTGCAAGCCCAAGATAGTCCACTTAACCTCCTAACTCAAGCTTCAAGATTGGATGGTTGAAAGTTGCAAGAATCCCCAAACTTTTCTTCTTTTTTCCTCTCTTTTTCTCTCTTCTTTTCCTTCTCTTTTTTTTCACGTTTTCCTTCTCCTTTTTTTTCCTTGTTTGGCCAGTTCATGTAAGCTATGTAACAACTAAAAGATAACATCAAATAGATATTTTCTTGCTTAGTCAAAATTTGGTCAAAATTCTCATGCAATTCAACCTAACAACTTAGGTCATTTTCCACTCTTGCCCACATGATTTCTTTTCCTATCAAATTAGTCCATAGGTACTCAATTTAACCTAGCCTATCAAAGCTTAATCACACTTACTTAGGCCACTAATCACCCAATTACCCTAATAACTCTCGTGCGCGTATAAATTCACACTGAAAATTTATGAAATAACAAACATTGATTTGTACATATAATTAGGGTTTCGAGAAAATATATTAGGGTTAGTACTTTTAGGGTGTAAACAAATTAAGGTTTTATCAAAATTTAGGGTTTTCGTAGCAAACGAGGGTTTAAATGTCAAATTAGGGTTTTTAGACTTGTAGAACAAAATAGTTAAAACAAGCACTTTAAGAAGTAAAACAAACCATATAAACACCTTGGCAAACAATAATTACTATAATTAGCATTATTTAATATTTTCCAAAAACTAGGAAAAAAATCAGGGCCTCACACCATTAGTTGTGATTATCTATGGTATTGAATAGTCAATGAAATTTGATATTTAGTATTAGTTCAAGAAAGTGCTAAACTTAGGGAGTATACTCACAAAAGTAGATGTGCACATTTGTGGATTTTAACCAAGCAATTTCATAGAATCTAATGAACTTATAACTAATTTTATAACCACAAAAGTAGGTATGAATCAGTTATCAGGATGGTTAGTAAACCGGTGAACGAGTATCATATACCGCCAAGAAATTACGCCATAACTTAACAAAGGAAATACCGTTCAATTAACCAGTAGATTCACTTATAAGAATAGTTAAAATTGCATGATTAGGAGCTTTTTATTGTAGTTTTTGCTTCATTTTATTACATGTTTGCAGTCAGTATCTAATTTCTTGCACTTGTGATCATCTGAATAATAAAGGTCTGATAACCCAAAATTTATGCTAATTCCACACGTGTGCTTGGAGAATTTAATTATGCGTTTATCATATTTGATAGAAGACCTAAGTACTTAAGGGTAAATTTAAGCTTTGTATAATTAAATTCAAGGACTTAATAATTGTTAGAAATAAGAGTATAGGGGTAATAACACAATCAACATAAAAATTTCATGGCTCAAGTACAAATTATTCCCTCTCATGCAAATGTCAAGCCACTTGTTAGAAATTTTAAGAAAAGACCAGAAAGGACCTCTAAAACCCCAAATATTACTATGCAACCTTGACCAATATATAAATCAAACCAAGACAAATGTGATTGATCACTTGCCATTCTTATTCGGATAGCATTGTCGAGAGAAAGCTTTGAGTTTGCTTCCATTTCAGCCAGAGCTCAAAGCTGAAATTTCCTCCAAGATTCATCCTCCCAAATTCATTTCTTCCTCAAGCCTCAATCACCCTCCATCCCAAGTTCAATCTAGCCTCAATTTCAGCCCTTACCAACCTACAATCTAAAGTTAGAAGACCAAGGAGATTGAGCCTCAATCCGTGCACAAATTTCAGCTCCAACCCAAGAGAAAGCTGGGAGAGTTGCAGCTGCATTTCTTCAACAAAAATCCAAGTTTAAGCCAAGTAGAAGTTAGAGAATGAAGCTGTGACACCCTACACTAAATACTTTAACCAACAAACCGGTGGGGGACTGAAAAGAGTAGCCGATTGCCTTCTACTTTGTTTTGAACTTGGAAACTGAAAATAAGAGGTCAATAATCCAGAAAACTCTTCTAAACACCTAGTAAAACATGGAATAATTCTTGCATGTTAACCTTAGGCCTTTAAAAGAATAATTTATGGAGAAAAAAGTCCATTTATTTCCTTGCTTGGGAGTTGGGACTGTTGTAGCTGAGGACAAATTATTATTTTTGGTGAACTTATGGGTGAAACTGTTGGCTGAAAATGGTCAATCCTTACACTATGTTGTGTTAGGAATGAAAAGGGTGAGTTTTTGATATTTTAGATGATCAAAAATTGAAGTATTAATGAAAATGTTGAGCTGAGTCGGTGGAAGACAGATTGCACTGCCGAAGGAGAGATGTAGAGAAATTTCAATTTTTTCTTGAATAAATTGGGGGAAAATTAATAAAATTTGTTAAAACATATTCTAATATCTTGAGGATAGCTTTCATGTGTTTATTTCTGAGTTTTTACTTGAGAAAAGTGGTTAAATAGATGGTGTGAGCAAGCCGATTTTCCAGCCTGAGAACAGTGGAGGATTAATGCATTTCTTAAGCTAATTTTTGAAAATTTGGATGATTAAAAATGATGTAATTTGCTTAAATTACCTTATAACACTATGTTAAAGTTATGTATATCGAAATTACCAACTTTAAAGACTTGGAAGATGGATTTTGGGATGATAATGTCAGAAGGCATGTGCTGAAAATTGTAGGGCAGCCCATGAGAGAGAGGAGAAAATATGCACTAGTTTCTTTCCATGTGTTGGGTGAAAAATACCCTAGAACAATCTCTAAACTTTAGTCCTAGCATGACTATGAGTTTCATTAAATTTTGAACTAGGATTGCGTGTAACATTGGGAGGAAATCGAGAGACGCACTTGATTGGTTTTAAGTTGAACCAAGGGGATAGTAAAGGAATTCACTAAATGTTAGCCTTTAAGTTCTAAGTTTAAATGTTATAACTTTGATCTTAAACTCCATACATAAAACTTTAATTTATATTTTGAAAGATGTTTCTCTTGTTTCCAATCCCATAAATTCATTAAAGATTTGAGTTGACGATTAGAAACGACTTAAAGTAATTGTCATAGTTAACTACCCTGTATCCTAAAGCTCACGTTATCGATCACCAAAACCCAAAACTTGATGAATAAGAAATCTGAGAAAATTATTAAATGACTTCCCTCGCACTTTAAAGCTCTTTGATGCTTTAAATTTCATATTTTCAAGTTATACCTAAAACACCTAAGTCTAGAATAAAGACAACTAGGAATCTAGGAGAAAACTAAATGATACCGCCTTAAATGACTTTAATCGACTTAAACTTGTTATATTCGTAACTAATAATTGTTAAATGAAATATACTTGGATAAAGCTCTGAATGATTTTGGTTGTGTACAACTTTAGGAGTTGAAAGTGCCCAAGACTATCCACCTGAGAGTGAAGTTTAAAACTGCAACTTATTGGTGAGTGTTCTAAGTACTTTAAAGATGTTTTGTACCATGATATTTGTTTAAATGACTTGTTTCTATTATGGAATACTTGAACTTGACTTGTTAATACTTGAGTCAAGTATGTACCTTATCGTACTCGACTCTTCGTGATTTGTCCCGTTATTGGTTTTAAGTGAACTTGTATGCTTGTGCTTGGCTTGCTAGCCGATTGGGAATTGAACCATCGACTTTATTACGTGCTTGGGGCCCCAATCCTTTGGCAAGTTATTCGAATTGAGCTAGTAAGGACCTGGTCAATAAGATTAATGAACCATGGACTTGATTCGTTAAATCCTGAACCTGAACTTGAAATGGTTTACTCGAGTATTTCCTAACCTGATTTTGGCATGCAGGCCCGAAAGGGGGTTGATTGGTGGATGGAGACTGGCATGAAGTGGTGCTCTACTTGATGGAATTTGGTTTGATGTTGACGGAGAGTCAACTAAACTTGGAACTTGGTCGGGCCACTGGATCTAGCTCGTGAGAACCCGTATCCTTTAAATTGCTTGTTTATTGCTCTATTAAAGTGTTTCTGTTATCTTGTCATGTTTTATTTTATTAGTTGCCTGTTCTTGTTTTTTTTTTCCTTTCTTTTCTTAGAACCTCATTGGGCGAAAGCTCACTGTTAGTTGTTTTCCTTAATAGAGGGCGAATACGAGGTCGAGATTTGAGAAGGGTTGAACTTCTCTAAAAGCAGGGTTGAACTTCTCTAAAAGCTTTTGCTTGTATGTAATAGAAATAGAAATGTGGGAATTTGACTTTTGTAAGTTTAATCACTCATCTAGTACTTGGAGATTGAAACTCTAAGTGGATTTATGTATTTTGCCTATAGTCAGTTTGTATTAATGGTCAATTGGAGTTATAACTCTGGCATTGAGGAAATTCGTACTTGCTATTAAGGTCTGGCTAGTGAATGTGCATTCAAATTTGAATACCGACGAGAATTGGGCAAGCAACCCACCAATCCCTCTGGTTCACCTTAAGAGGAGGTGGGGTCATCACAAAAGGAGTTCAAATACCATAGGTGTTTGATCAATCTTCTTTGTGTGATCGACCCTAATATCCTCTATATTTGGTAAATAGTGTGCTTATTTATAGAAAATGGGGTATTCATATTTATAAACTTTGGAATGTAGAATAAAACCTTGTCATTCATATATATTAAAATCAGAAGCTTATATATGCATTGATGTGAGGTGGGTCTAAGCTAGTTGATGAGAACATTCCGAGCTTTTTTTTTGTGGAACTTGTGGAAGGCTAGAAATAGATCGAGGTTTGATGGTGTTCGGACTTCACCTGAGTGGGTTTGTTGGTCGGTTGTGCAAGACATAAGAGATGCATATCTGGTAAGGTTTCCACGAAGTATGAGGTTGGAATATGAGTGGAGTTCGTTTGTGATGGGCTTGGCTTCATAGAGGCCGAGGATGATGGTTCGGAGGGTGGTTTAGGAGTTCCCGCCTCGAGGAAGGGTTAAACTAAATATTGATGGATTGGTTAGTAATAAGGGAGGAGGCAGTGGGGATGTTTCAAGAGATTCGGTAATGCTATGACAGCTTATTAGGAAGAAAAAGTACAAGTAATTATAAATATTGAGGAAGCTTTATATTGAGGTATTGAACTTCAAGTTGGAAACAACTTGGTAGTCCATTTGATTCAAACTTTTTACTCATTCTATTACTTGTGCTTTTATTGTGATTTTCTACTTGCTTTTCATTGTTTATTAATTATTCAAGTGGTTGATCATCTAAAAAACTTGGCAAATTTAAATTGTGCCACTTCTACTATAAATCAAGTTTAAAATCTCAAGCAACCTAATTCATCCCCCTTCTTAGGTTGCTTTCGGCACCAACAATTGGTATCAGAACTTGGTCTCCTAGAGATTAAGGTCAATCGGCTTAGGAGTGATCATGCCAACCAACAATGCACTATTTCTAGAGGGACAATCAATAACAAGACCACCAATGTTTAATGGGTGGTCAATTACGTGAGTTGGAAAGATAAGATGGAAATCTTCTTGCAATCAATAGACATTGAGCTATGGTATATAGTAAATGAAAGTCCATATGAGGCTATTGTTATAGATGAGGTCACCAATAGACCTAGACCTAAGACTAGATTAGAATTGACTCCCCAAGACAAGACCAACCTCACCTTGAATGCAAAAGCCATGAATGTATTATATAATGCCTTAGATGCCAATGACTCTACAAGAGTTAAAGGATCACTGTAGGTCCCAAATGCAACCTAAGGGGGTGAATTAGATATTTAACAAGACAAGTGAATATGACAAGAATTCACCCAATAAAACAAGCACAAACAACTTCTCAATTATGCACAAAGATATGTCAAATTAAGCACAATAAAGATGTTACAATTGAGTAATAAGAAAAAGGGATAGAGAAAGAATTGTAGACCAAAATTTCAAGTTGCACCGAATTTGGATAAAATCCACTAGTAGCTTCTTCAATTATTGGTTAAACTAACCAACTTGTACAAGTGAAGACTCACTCCTTCCTTACCCTAAAAGCCTTTAGTTGAGCCAAGGAGTTTTACAACTATCCTAGTTAACCCTCAACAAGCTACAATTGAAAGTTCACTCAACCAATTAAGAACTACTATTACCAGTGAGGCAACCTTCATCAAGGTTTTACTCCTCCAATTGAGTAACCTCACAATGCCCATTTTTCCCACACCTATACAACAAACAAAGAATATTTCTACTGATATGAATCCAAATTCCCCAAGTAATGCGGACATCCAAGCAAGGTCGTGAATAGGAGCAACGGTTGACCTTCTCAACCTTCAAGTGCATTTCAAGTGCCATCCGGTCCAATGAAGCATGCAAGAGCCAAACGACTCAAGGAGGAATTAGCCGCATTGGTTCGTGGTACGCAAGATCAAGCCAAGCCGCTTAGCACTTTGGATGACCAATCACTACCGTGTGTCACAATGCTAAGTGTTGAGGAGGTTTCAAGTAACATTACTTCCCAGTTGATTATCATTTGCTTTGAAGTCTCGGCTTTGCTTTAGGGTTTGGCCCATTCAGCCCATTACCTTGGTCGAATATGGTATCAAACATGTTAGCTAGTTAAGCATTTGTTTTTAGGTCAAATAAAGCATCGGTTAGGTAGCTTCCAAATATGATTCACCTTAACCAAATGCCTATTTAAGTTGTTTCCTAATTGTTAAGTAGTTAGGATAATGGTTGTTGCCTAAAACGTTGGTTTCCTAATTGCTTGTTCTAGGTTTCTTAATTCTACTAAGTCTGGCCGAATTTTCAATTCCTATTTAGCCTTGGTTTTTGAGTCATGTAAGGCTATAAACAGCCAACACTTTTCCATTATTCAATAGACAAGTTAATGAAGAATTTTTCAGCAAATTAATTTGGAGAGTTATCACTTCTCTAGCTTCTTTGAAACAACTTGAATACCTTAGAGTTATTCTTTAGGTGTTCCCTTGACTTATCAATTCAAGAACACGTTGAATTGTGGCGTCTTCTACCTTATACCAACGTTCGTTGTCCAGGTGCTCAATGGGTGAAGGTCTTCCACCGTGCTTCTTCAACTTTGGTTACCAATATCCTAGATTCTAAGTGTTTTTCGTGGGTGGGTCGCGCCACGTTTGGCGTAGTTCGTATCATCTATCCAAATATTTCACTTGAAAGCTTGTATTTCATGTAGGTAAAAGTCTCTTATCTTCTTCAACTTGTGAGTATTTATAGAGTGTGAGAAATGGCCTCAAGAAGCTCTTCAACGGTCAAAAAAAAGCTGTTAGAAAAATAGCTGTTGGAGTTTCGGACGTCCGAACTTCTATCAGACGTCTGAATCCATCGTTTGACAGAACCAGTAGCTATTTAAATTTCATTCTCAATTTGTCAGACATTCGAACCCCTGTCCTGTGTTCGAAAATATCGTCCGAAGGTGTTGTTGTAAACTATCCGACGTCCGAAGCGATCATCCAACAGAACCAGTAGCCATCTCAATTTCCTTTTCAATCTGTCGGACGTGCGAACCTCTGTTCATCGTCCGATCCTTGCGCTCGATAAGTTAAAGCTTTCTTAATTCTTCTTGAATTGATTTCTTTTCTTCTCCAATGAATCAAGGACCTATTCTAACATAATTTTCACATAAAAACATTAGTCCAGATCATCATTCTGTTTTGTTATCATCAAAACATAGGATCAATTCCAATATATACAACTTCAATCAAGCTATTTCTTTCTTCCAATCTTCATTTTTCTTGTCTTGCAAAGAGAGGGGGGCGGCCGAAATTCTTGAGAAAAAAGGGGGGAAAAACCATAAACTCAACCTTGATTCCTTGCCTAATTTTGTGAGGAAAAAGAGAGGAAAGTATTTGGAAATTTTGATGAAAGATTTCTTATTTCCTACCAAGTGTTTGATGTATTGCTCCATTTTGTGTCAAATTGAGCTCCAAATTTGTCTATGATAATGGCCAAACCAGTTCTTGTACAAAACATGAACATTGTAGACAATTGAGTTAACTTTCGACCCAAAAACTTTCAGATCAATTGGAGCACTATAGCATGTTAAATGACCACAATACTCCTAACTACTCAAATGCCTGTTTTGGCTTGACAGCTTTCTTGTCCTTCTGAAATTGCGATTTTCTACCATAAAAATGCATGAAATAGATCTTGAAGTCTTCATAAGAAATGTGGGTCAATATCTTATCTTCAAACGATATAAGATTCATCTCAATCTAACAAGTGTAGCTCCATTTATGATCAACAAACCGAGAGATTACAGAAACTTGATAGTTTGCTAATTATCTTCGCCAAGAATCTTAAAGCCTACCTAGTGTTTGATAAAATGTCGGGTGTGATATATGTGTGATCTTAGGGTTTAAATTTATGCCTACCAAGTGTTTGATGAATTTGGTGAAAAATGATGAGTTTTAAGAGGTGAAAACCTCATCTTTTTCACTATTTTGTTAGCTGGAAATTCTGGGATATTCGTTAAAAGAATTGCAGCTTTCTTTTCTTGCTTTTGTTTGGTATTTTGACACGATTTTTGCTAAATACTTTTGCTAAAACATTAAGCTATATTTTTATGTTGAATTTGAGTCAAAATCTTGAAGTTTTTTTTGGAGAGAGTTTCTTGTTGATATGTTTCTAAAATTTTCGCAAGAGTCTCTGCACAATTTTAGGACATTGGCCATAACTTGGTCTAGGAAAAATAAAACTGAGTTCTATTGGTTGTGTTTAAAACTAGACTCAATCATATTTCAATGTTATAAATTTCATGGCCTAGTTCACTTTCTATCAGTACTAGAAAATTTGTTAAATTCACTGAAAATTATGACCCGTTCTATTTGAGATTTGTAGTAGCAATGGTTTGGACCTAAAATTTGACTTGCCTATGAGCTAAATTTCATGAAAGTGTCTTCTAGAGATTTTTAGTCCTTTGAGTGTATTTTCCAATGGTATAAATTTTATAATTTTTTGACCTATAGTACTTATGTTTTGCTTTTTCAAAAAATGTTGCTAGTGCTGAAAACTTGGATTGGTTTGGACAATTTGATGTCCGAATTTATAGCTACAAACAAGGTATTTTGTCCTGTATTTTCCTTGAAACTTTGGTCTAGTAGATATGTGGTTTTATTTCCTTGATTTGAACTAGAAACTTCGTGATTTTGGAAGTTCATTTTGCTTGCCTCTTGTGACTTGGAGTAGTGGACCATAATGTCCTCTATTTGCTTGATCTGAGGACTTGGAGATGAACATGGAGATGACTTGGTGATTGATGTGTAGCATTTGTTTTACTTTGGTGAAGATGAGTGTTCCAAGTACTTGTGAATGCTTGAATGACATGCTTTCATGCTTGAATGACTTGTTCTCTTGATTGACAACTTGGCACTTGAATTAGTATTAATTGGGCGAGTGTGCACTTTATCATACTCGACCCTTCTTGACTGGATTATTGTTATTTGTTTCAAGTGAAGTGACCTACCTGTAAAATGATTTACTTGTGCTTGACTTGATAATCATTTGGATTGTTATCCCATTGACTCCCTTGCATGTTGGGGCCCCAAATCCTTTGGCTAGTGGGTCGAATCGAGCCAACAAGGGTTTGGTCAAGGAGATCAACAACCATGGGTCTTAAACTCGTGAACTTGAATTTGAGCTGGTATACTCGAGTACTGCCACCTCTTGAATTTTGGTGTTCGGGCCTGGCAAGATGGGATGAACAGTGAATGGGATTGATGTTAAGTGAAGATCTACAGACTTTGTTTCTTGAATTTCAAACATTGACAGATAGTCAACGGACTCGGATGTGATCAAGCTGCTGTGGAATTGGATTTTGGAAGTCACCTGTATCCTTTGATCCTGATATATTTATCTACTACTATAATTACTTGATAAATGAGCACTGATCTTCTAGTTGAGAGGCTTGAGTAATGTTCTCCTCGTGAGCACTAATTTCTGAGTTGAGAGACTCGAGTAACGTTCTCCTAGTGATCACGTGTCCTTTTGGATGTTTTAATATTTTTGAATGATTTTTGATTTAATGTTGCTTGAATGATTAATTATACTTCTTGAATGAATGCTTGTTTTGGAAACCTCACTGGGCATAAGCTCATGCCACGTATTTGTTTTCCTTAACAAGATTCGAGACTAAGCGGGTTAAAGGATAGCATTAGGTCATTTTGGAAGTTTAACTAGTTTGTGTGGTATAAATGCCTATAACCCCTTTACTTTTGGGAATATGTGAATGTACTTACATTGAACTCCAAATGCTCAATCTTTTGTGCGCAAGTTTATGTAATTACTTGTGGAGATATGTAAATGTGATAATGAAGTACATTCAAGGTTATGTTATTTCGGATGGATTTTTAAGTATTCTCTTACAAAGGATTTGTGGATTGTAGTGAGCCTCGATGAGAGTTGGGTAGACGGTCCGTTGATATCTTAGGATACACCCTAGGGAGAGGTGGGGTCGTCACACTTGTCATAGGAGAAGCTATACATGTTACTTTTGATGAAACTAATGATATTGTTTCCAAGAGCATTTATGAAGATGATGATTTAGGTGTGCAAGAAACCCTTAAAAAGCTAACCATTCATGCGGAGCAAAGCAAGCAAATGGAGGAAAATACAAAGGAAGACAAACCTCAGGAACAGGATGAACAAGAAAAGGAAAATAAAGATGAAGAAATTCACAAAAGTATTCCAAAAGTTTGGAGGTTCACTCAATATCATCCAAATGAGCTCATACTTGTTCATCTACAAAACCTCTAGTAGATAATTTTGCATTATTTTTCCATATTGATCCCAAAAATATCAATGACGTCTTAAAAAATGATATACTTGGATAGTAGCCATGCAAGAGGAGTTCAATCAATTTGAAAGAAATATAATGTGGATTTTAGTAGAAAGACCTTTAGATCATCCCGTCATTGGTACAAAATGGGTGTTTTAGAAACAAGTTGAATGATAAGGGAGAAATAGTTAGGAATAAGGCTAGACTAGCAGTTAAGGGGTATGCACAAGAAGAAGGAATGGATTTTGATGAAACCTTTACCCCCGTATCTAGATTAGAATCCATTAGAATGTTCCTTGCATTTACATACTTTAAAGGTTTCAAATGGATGTTAACAGTGCATTTTTAATTGGTTTTATTGATCAAGAGGTCTATGTTGATCAACTCCCCGGTTTTGAAAATGAAAAATTTCCAAATCATGTGTTCAAACTTTCAAAGGTTTTATATAGTTTGAAACAAACTCCAAGAGTTTGGTATGAACGTCTAAGTGGTTTTTTGGTTGAAAATGGTTTTAAAAGAGGTGATGTAGACACCACTCTTTTTACTAAGAATAGCTTGAATGATCTATTAATTGTTCAAATTTATGTGGATGATATCATTTTGGTGCTACTAATGAGTGTTTGTGTAAGGATGTATGGTTCCACCTCTCCCTAGGGCGCACCTAGGGTATCACTGAACGCCGCCTCCTCGCCAGACTCGATCAAATTCATTCTAACCATGGTTTATGTTAAAGATACAACCATCGAGATTGGTTCAACTTAATACATCAAATCAACCACCAGGAGTTCATACTACAAACCCTTAACATAATAATCCAAAAGGTAATTCACAGGAATTGTTTCCCAAAAGTCATCGACGGAAATATTTTACACCAAACAAACTTCAAAAGACTAGATCTGGTCTCGGCCTCCGCACCGATCTAAAACCCCAAAATTGGAAGGGAAAATATATGGGGTGAGCTTCTAAAGCCCAAAGAGAGTCCCAAAACACATAGCAATTAAGCACATAGACATAACAAGCTTTAGTAAAACATTAATGTCCACATAGGACCAGTTTTCAAGTACGGTAAAGTTTCCAATTAAGGAAAGTCAAAAGTAGTTTCTTTTCCAAATATCGTTTCAAAACAAGAATAATCATGGTGCTCATTGAGCCAATCAATCAGGAACAGTCACAGTAACAATGGATTGGTGCGGCTCTAGAGGTGGCCCCCGTCGAACGTGGCACTTAGCCCACCCAATCAAACAATCAACAAAGCAGGATTCAATCTCGGGGAGAAAAGAGTCCGCAGACTGGTCATCTTTTTTTTTTTTCCAACCGCTTTTCACCCAACTTCGGATCCGAAAACCAAACAATCAGGATGTGGTGTACACTCGAGGTAACCTTTAAACAGGACCCAGGGTCCGTCGACGTACCCGACCAAGCCCCGGTTGAATACTCCTGGGTTTGGGATCCCTACGCCAAGGTCATGCAGTTAACATGCACAAGCACAGGTACAGTGGTTTAGTTTATTATTTTAGAGGTGAGGGACAACTGACAATCAATTTCAACCTCGAGCCCCCTTAGGAGAGTGCACCAGCCTTTAGGGGCCTTGAAGGCCAGCCTCTTCACCTCAAGCCTCAAAAGAAAACAAGTTTTATTGTTTTTAAACACAAAACATACTAAACCACCTAAGCACGTTGAGTCAAATTAAGCAATAAAACTCACTTTACATAAGACCCTAGTTTCAATCATTCAACGATAAATCACATTTAGAAACTAGTCATACAATAACAAGTAATACCTAGCAACAAGGATCAAGTAGCATCAAATAGGAACCCTCACCTTAGTTTGGTCAAGGTTGAGTAGGTGAATCGAAATCCTTGGTCTCAAAGCTCTCGTTTGTATCACCGACGGGTCCTGAGGTACATAATTACTATATCAATTTCTAATTATAAAAATCAATTTTGACCAATTCACTTCTTTTATGAAAAGCAAGGATGTATTTAGGTATAACCGAAATATGAGTAAGTTTCGAGAGTTTGGGGAAATTCGGGTTTAACAAATTTAGTAATTGATACACTAAAAGAGTTTTGATAATGTAATGTATCACCTTTGAATAATTTGGAAATAGTTTGCCTTAGTTAGAAAATTGACTAACGGAGGTTTAGTTCTTTTGTCATAGTACAAAACGAGTTTTTTCATAATTTTAATTGGTTTGAGAGACAATTTGATTCCGTTTTACCCGTTTTGGTCTTGCTAATGAACAATACCTCTACGGGATTAAAACAAGTTTTATATGTCTGAATTTGAGTTTGTAAAAGTTAAAGTTTTAGTCAAATGACCAAATGTTGTAAATGAAAGTTTCATAAGGTGCATCGCGTAAAAACCAGTTTTGCCACAGTTTCTTTCAAAATCGAATCGGGAGTTCTACTCGTGCGAATTGCATGATTTTGGAACCGTTAAAAACTAGATTCATAGTTCTTTATTTTCTCCGAGAACATCGAAAACAATTCAGATCAGAAATCATTCAAATTTGGCCATTAAGTTTCGAAACCATCATTTCCAGAAAATTCGCAGGTTTGATTTTCAGCAATATTCATCTGTTCTCCACGGCGTGTAGAAAATGAGTTATGGCGCGTGTGAGGTACCGAATCGAAGCTCTTTGGGTCTAGTTTCAAATGCCACTAATAGTATCTGATTTGGACTTATAAATTGTGAGATACAAGCATTCTATTTTGGTCCGATTTGCTCACTGATTTCTGGAAAAATGCAAGCTTTGAGCAAACTTTGTGAAATTCTAAATACTTAGCCACGTGGTTAAAGGTCTGGTTTGGTTCCCAGCAAATCAAACCTTAGGTCATCATCATCAACTATCAGTTAAACATCAAGGCATGCACGAATAGCAATAGGCAGTCAAGTATTAATCAAAGCAGTGAAATATCAAGCTCAAGCTCATCAATTCAAGATTCCAACTTTTGGTCCGAGTGATTCAAGTTCATCAAGCATTCATGAAAAGCTGGAGATATGCAAGATCAAGTCAAAATAGGCTGCCAAGCAGCATTTTAATACAATGCTCGAGTGAAATAGGTTCAAAGTTTTGTTTTAAAACCTGAGAATGAAAACAGTTTTGAATTTCAGCCAACTTTGAAGATTTACTGGGATTTTTAAAAAATGAATTAGACTCTGAAATTTATGGAGTTTAAACTTCTCTGAATGTAGTTTCCAACGCAACAAACAGAGCTCAAATCGGATTTTTCTACATCAAATTGTGCTTGTTTTCCCCAGACTGCTCAAGCAGTCCTGCGAAAATCCAGAACGTACATAGTTGGAGGAAATCGGTCTTTCTTCCCTTAAAACCTTATATTTTCAACCCAAAACTGACAGGCATACATATATATAAGATACAAGTCATAACAGCAGCACAGAGCAGTAAATAAGTCTCAACAGCTTTGGGGTTCTTCATCAAATTTTCAGCAGTAATCTGCTAGCTGCAAAACAGCCTTGTGCATGTCATTCCCTTAGCTAAAATTGCAAGTTCTCATGCTTAAACTCTTCATGCAGTAGGTTAGAGTCTTAGCAACAAGATTCCAGCTCATTTTCAAACATTTATCCAACTCAAACAACACATTCAAGCCATGGATCAAGGCTGAAAACTCAAAACAGCTTACAAGAGTGCAGTAACTAAATTCCAGCCATGAAACTTGATTCATTTTCAGTAAAATTCAACATGCAATCTCAGATTTCTATCATACTTTGAGCACACAAGATGTCATCAAAATTTTAGCTTCAAAACAGAGATATCATGCAAGAAAATGAGATGTTTACAAACTTCAGCTTTGCTGGAATTTTCTTCCAGCACTACGGGAGTTCAAGCAAGATTTTCTTTCAAGCCTTAACCATCATCAACAACCATCTAATATCCATAAACAAGCCTCCATACTCAATATATATCAAATATACATGATTCTCAACACTAAATAGCCATAACTCCAGCTTATTTTTGTAAGAAAAGTAAAGGTTTAACACATAAGAAAGCTGGAAGTTTACTAGAATGAAATTTCAGAAACATGCATGGTCATTTCTAGGCTAGATCATAACTCAAAATCAACATGCATCTACTGTATAATCAAGAAGAGAGTAAGGAGCATCTTATACCTTCTAATGAACAAGAAACTTTGAAGAAAAACAGCCCCAACTCAGCCCACAATCCACCACACCAAACACCAAGTTCTCAACCAAGAGTAGAAGCAAAGACTAGTGAAGTTTGTTGGTGATTTTTGCTAGCTATTTGGAGGTTTTGGAAGAAGAAAATGGAGAGATTTTTCTGGTTTCTTGCTCTCTCCCTCTCGGCCTCCTCTCTCTCTCTCTCTATGGCAAGACAACAACTAACAAATGAATGGTTTTGTCTTGATGTTGGGTGGTTTTATTGAAAGTGGCATTGGTTGCATGGTAATTTGTTTGAAGTTGAGGGGTAAAATGGTCTTTTTACAAGATTTTTGACAAATGGCACAAGGAAGTTGCCACTTGTTGTTTCATTGCATGAAGTTAAAAATGCTTCCAATTTGACCCCAATTCTTAGGTACTTGTTTTATCTAGAACCCCGAATAATTTCTAACTTATTGATTAAATCTCGGGATAAATTTAGGGTAAAATAATTTATATACATGCTAAAAGAAATAAAATTCTACTTATAAAAATTAATACATTTAAAATAGATTAGGAAAAATTTTTCCGGGCCCTCACACTCTCTCCCCCTTAAAAGAATTTCGTCCTCGAAATTATCACCCTCTTTTTTTTTTTTTTTTTTGCAAGTAACTCAGGGTGTTTCTTTGCATCTCTTCCAAATTTTTTGTTTTCCTGTTTCACTTAGTTTCCAAACGCTAACCTGTCAATCATACCAAATCATCTAGATTAGTACCCAATCGTCATTCAAATCCCATCCTACAATGCTCCGACGTTAATCTCAGCTTTCAAATTTACACGATCAGTTTTTGTTTGAATGAAATATGGGCAATTATAAAAACAAACAACAACAATAATCAATTGCAACTCAAACTCGATCTCTTTTTTTTTTTTTTTTCAAATCATGTCTTAAGTTTGAGTCAATTACAATACATGCTAAATTCAAGCTCATCAAACAAGAATTCAAAGAAGTCAATAACGAAAGTGCAATAAATACCAAAGAAAACAAACCAGTGCTCTAATCCCACTACTCCTTTTTCAATACTTAGGGTTTCACTAGATTAATTAGAGCCAAAAGATTCTCGTTCTCTAGCACGTTCGACTTCATTTCCAACGTTAGGATCTTCAGGACCACAATCTTCTCCACCTCTCTCCCTTAGTTGTCGTGCCATCCGAGCCAAACGATTATTGGTTTCTTGTAATTGTTCACGTAAAATATCAGTTTGTTCTTGCTCCTCAAGCACCCTAGTCTCCAACTCTCGAATTCGGTTATTTGTTCTTGCATTTGCGGTGACTAGCCTCTGCCTCTCATCTACTATAGCTAACACCACTCGATCAGGATACGAATGTGTCATCCAACAATCACACTGCCTATCCATCCTACGCCCTAGGACGAATTGCTGAAATGGCTCACCAGGTCCTATCTGAAACATAATAGGACGAAGTCGCCTTCGAGGTAGCCCTTGTGCACCATTTCTTTCCATTCCTACAATCACAATTTATAACTATTAATCCTTTTACTTCACATTTCACTTTACGGTACGAAATCACATACTTCCTTAAAAAAAAATTTTTTTTTCTTTTTTTTTTTTAAGTTGTTTCCAGAGGCAAGAATTTTATCAACTTTAAATATCATTTTCTAGAAAGATGATGGAGTGAAATGTTAGCTTGAAAACCTTTAAGTTAAATCTTTGAGTAATTCTTTACGTGCAACAAATAAAACATGATTATGGGATTCAAATAGGGAGTATCAAAGATTTTCCAAGAGTTAAGTAAAATAAAAGAAAACAACTTTGTTGAAGAGGGATAAGTTATAATTCTTCCAATAATATTCTAAGAAAATATTTTACATTCCCTTCACTTAGGGATCATCAAACCTTAACTACTAAGCACAGTACAGAGATCCATCACTACCACACAAGTAAAAGCTTATAACTCCTATGCTACGATTGTCTTTAGATGTGCACAATTATGTTCAAACCTAATTTAGTCCCAAATCAGCATTGCTAACATCTAGTCATATCATATATTAAAGTAGACCTCATCCTCATTTGTCAACCTAAATCATGGTAACATTTCATATTCTCGAACCATATATGTGTATGTATACATTCTCCTCTCAACCTTGGGGTGGTTTAGATCTATACCTATGATGTATTTCCCCAGTTTCCATTTTTTTTTTTACACAAGTCTATGGCTATATAAGGAAAGGAAGGAATCAACTGATGATATAAGCAATGATAGCCACGCATACGCCAATATACATTTATTTAATATCACAAGATAATTGCATACTTAGTTCAAGTCTACAAACACATAACAAGTCTAAACATTTATAAGAGAAATTAAACAAGTCTGCAGTACTTAGCACATTAAACACTCAAGACAAGCATCAAAGTTCAAATCTAGCCACCATCTATAGAAACCCTAGGCAAGTATCCACTAGACTAGTCCATGATAGCACTTATAGATCCAATTTCCTCGAACGGTTCAACTTCAGGGCCAACATTAAGATCCACCATGTCTTGACCTTCACTATTGGAGCAAGTAACCCAAGCCAAGCACAAGAACACATGGACTACACAAGAACACGTTAAACATACAAGATCACATTCCATGTCAGGACAAACAAAGCAAGGTTCCCAATTTATTTCCTTCACACAAAGGGCTAGCGTAATGGTCCTAGTTCACTTCATAACGAAGCCAAATGATCACAGAAATCCAACGCTAAGATACAATTTTTTTATTTTTTTTTTTTGTATTCAAGCACCAAAACAAGAAGAAAGTCAATTCACATCATGGTTGGCCACCCAAGAGGTAAATCAACTCAATCCCCATTCCTGCCTGACATACTAAGTAGATTCCACAATCTATCACAAGCATTCACATAACATCAAACCGATCCCACCCGCATCCTAAACTTTAATCCTAGGATACTCTACAAAGATCTGAAGCCTAAGCTCTGATACCACCTGTGCCACCTCTCCCTAGGGTATCATGAACGCCTCTCGCCAGACTCGGTCGGTCAAATTCATTCTAACCATGGTTTATGTTAAAAGATACAACCATCGAGATTGGTTCAACTTAATACATCAAATCAACCACCAGAGTTCATACTACAAACCCTTAACATAATAATCCAAAAGGTAATTCACAGGAATTGTTTCCCAAAAGTCATCGACTGGAAATATTTTTACACCAAACAAACTTCAAAAGACTAGATCTGTCTCTGCCTGCCTCCGCACCATCTAAAACCCCAAAATTTGGAAGGGAAAATATATGGGGTGAGCTTCTAAAGCCCAGAGAGTCCCAAAACACATAGCAATTAAGCACATAGACATAACAAGCTTTAGTAAAACATTAATGTCCATATAGGACCAGTTTTCAAGTACGGTAAAGTTTCCAATTAAGGAAAGTCGTAAACAGTAGTTTCTTTTCCAAATATCGTTTCAAAACAAGAATAATCATGGTGCTCATTGAGCCAATCAATCGGAACAGTCACAGAATAATGGATTGGTGCGGCTCTAGAGGTGGCCCCCGTCGAACGTGGCACTTAGCCCACCCAATCAAACAATCAACAGCAGCAGTATCAATCTCAGGAGGAGAAAATGTAGTCAGACTGGTCATCTTTTTTTTTTTCCAACCGCTTTTCACCCAATTTCGGATCCGAAAACCAAACAATCAGGATGTGGTGTACACTCGAGGTAACCTTTAAACAGACCTGTGGTCCGCCGACGCATTCGACCAAGCCCCACCGCCGCTCGAATAGGCCGACTCCTGGGTTTGGGATCCCACGCCAAGTGTCATGCACGCTAACATGCACAAGCACGTGTACAGTGGTTTAGTTTATTATTTTAGAGGCGAGGGACAACTGACAATCAATTTCAACCTCGAGCCCCTTAGAGAGTGCACCAGCCTTTAGGGCCTTGAAGGCCAGCCTCTTCACCTCAAGCCTCAAAAGAAAACAAGTTTTATTGTTTTTAAACACAAAACAAACTAAACCACCTAAGCACGTTGAGTCAAATTAAGCAATAAAACTCACTTTACATAAGACCCTAGTTTCAATCATTCAACGATAAATCACATTTAGAAACTAGTCATACAATAACAAGTAATACCTAGCAACAAGGATCAAGTAGCATCAAATAGGAACCCTCACCTTAGTTTGGTCAAGGTTGAGTAGGTGAATCGAATCCTTGGTCTCAAAGCTCTCGCTTGTATCACCGACGGTCCCGAGGTACATAATTACTATATCAATTTCTAATTATAAAATCAATTTTGACCAATTCACTTCTTTTATGAAAAGCAAGGATGTATTTAGGTATAACCAAATATGAGTAAGTTTCAGAGTTTGGGGAAATTGGTTTAACAAATTTAGTAATTGATACACTAAAAGAGTTTTGATAACGTAATGTATCACCTTTGAATAATTTGGAAATAGTTTGCCTTAGTTAGAAAATTGACTAACGGAGGTTTAGTTCTTTTGTCATAGTACAAAACGAGTTTTTTCATAATTTTAATTGGTTTGAGAGACAATTTGATTCCGTTTTACCCGTTTTGGTCTTGCTAATGAACAATACCTCTACGGGATTAAAACAAGTTTTATATGTCTGAATTTGAGTTTGTAAAAGTTAAAGTTTTAGTCAAATGACCAAATGTTGTAAATGAAAGTTTCATAAGGTGCATCGTAAAACCAGTTTTGCCACGTTTCTTTCAAAAATCAATCGGAGTTCTACTGCGAATTGCATGATTTTGGAACCGTTAAAAACTAGATTCATAGTTCTTTATTTTCTCTGAGAACATCGAAAACAATTCAGATCAGAAATCATTCAAATTTGGCCATTAAGTTTCGAAACCATCATTTCCAGAAAATTCGCAAGTTTGATTTTCAGCAATATTCATCAGCACACGGCGTAGAAAATGAGTTATGGCGCTGTGAGGTACCAATCAAGCTCTTTGGGTCTAGTTTCAAATGCCACTAATAGTATCTGATTTGGACTTATAAATTGTGAGATACAAGCATTCTATTTTGGTCCGATTTGCTCACTGATTTCTGGAAAAATGCAAGCTTTGAGCAAACTTTGTGAAATTCTAAATACTTAGCCACGTGGTTAAAGGTCTGGTTTGGTTCCCAGCAAATCAAACCTTAGGTCATCATCATCAACTATCAGTTAAACATCAAGGCATGCACGAATAGCAATAGGCAGTCAAGTATTAATCAATGCAGTGAAATATCAAGCTCAAGCTCATCAATTCAAGATTCCAACTTTTGGTCCGAGTGATTCAAGTTCATCAAGCATTCATGAAAAGCTGGAGATATGCAAGATCAAGTCAAAATAGGCTGCCAAGCAGCATTTTAATACAATGCTCGAGTGAAATAGGTTCAAAGTTTTGTTTTAAAACCTGAGAATGAAAACAGTTTTGAATTTCAGCCAACTTTGAAGATTTACTGGGATTTTTAAAAATGAATTAGACTCTGAAATTTATGGGGTTTAAACTTCTCTGAATGTAGTTTCCAACGCAACAAACAGAGCTCAAATCGGATTTTTCTACATCAAATTGTGCTTGTTTTCCCCAGACTGCTCAAGCAGTCCCTGAAAATCCAGAACGTACATAGTTGAGGAAATCGGTCTTTCTTCCCTTAAAACCTTATATTTTCAACCCAAAACTGACAGGCATACATATATATAAGATACAAGTCATAACAGCAGCACAGAGCAGTAAATAAGTCTCAACAGCTTTGGGGTTCTTCATCAAATTTTCAGCAGTAATCTGCTAGCTGCAAAACAGCCTTGTGCATGTCATTTCCTTAGCTAAAATTGCAAGTTCTCATGCTTAAACTCTTCATGCAGTAGGTTAGAGTCTTAGCAACAAGATTCCAGCTCATTTTCAAACATTTATCCAACTCAAACAACACATTCAAGCCATGGATCAAGGCTGAAAACTCAAAACAGCTTACAAGAGTGCAGTAACTAAATTCCAGCCATGAAACTTGATTCATTTTCAGTAAAATTCAACATGCAATCTCAGATTTCTATCATACTTTGAGCACACAAGATGTCATCAAAATTTTAGCTTCAAAACAGAGATATCATGCAAGAAAATGAGATGTTTACAAACTTCAGCTTTGCTGGAATTTTCTTCCAGCACTACGGAGTTCAAGCAAGATTTTCTTTCAAGCCTTAACCATCATCAACAACCATCTAATATCCATAAACAAGCCTCCATACTCAATATATATCAAATATACATGATTCTCAACACTAAATAGCCATAACTCCAGCTTATTTTTGTAAGAAAAGTAAAGGTTTAACACATAAGAAAGCTGGAAGTTTACTAGAATGAAATTTCAGCAACATGCATGGTCATTTCTAGGCTAGATCATAACTCAAAATCAACATGCATCTACTGTATAATCAAGAAGAGAGTAAGGAGCATCTTATACCTTCTAATGAACAAGAAACTTTGAAGAAAAACAGCCCCAACTCAGCCCACAATCCACCACACCAAACACCAAGTTCTCAACCAAGAGTAGAAGCAAAGACTAGTGAAGTTTGTTGGTGATTTTGCTAGCTATTTGGAGGTTTTGAAGAAGAAAATGGAGAGATTTTTCTGGTTTCTTGCTCTCTCCCTCTCGGCCTCCCTCTCTCTCTCTCTCTATGGCAAGACAACAACCAACAAATGAATGGTTTTGTCTTGATGTTGGGTGGTTTTATTGAAAGTGGCATTGGTTGCATGGTAATTTGTTTGAAGTTGAGGGTAAAATGGTCTTTATTACAAGATTTTGACAAATGGCACAAGGAAGTTGCCACTTGTTGTTTCATTGCATGAAGTTAAAAATGCTTCCAATTTGACCCCAATTCTTAGGTACTTGTTTTATCTAGAACCCTAATAATTTCTAATGCTTATTCGATTAAATCTCCGGATAAATTTAGGTAAAATAATTTATATACTTGCTAAAAGAAATGAAATTCTACTTATAAAAATTAATACATTTAAAATAGATTAGGAAAAATTTTTCCGGGCCCCCACAAAGGAGTTCTCAAATGTATGCAAAAGGAATTCGAGATGAGTATGATGGGGGAGATGAATTTCTTCCTTGGGCTTCAAGTGCATCAAAGTCATGAGGGAACCTTCATCAATCAAACCAAGTACACAAAGGAACTTCTCAAAAGGTTTGGGATGGAGGATTTAAAACAAGTCGGTACTCCTATGTGCACCTCCACCAAACTTGATAAAAATGAAGAAGGTACAAAAGTTGATAAGAAGCACTATAGAGGTATGATTGGTAGTTTACTTTACTTAACCGCAAGTAGACCCAATATTATATTTACCGTTTGCTTGTGTGCTCATTTCCAATCATGTCCAAAAGAGGACTTAATGGCCGTTAAACGTATTTTTAGATATTTGAAAGGGACTTTGAATTATGGTTTGTGGTATCCAAAGTGTCCTAATTTTGCATTAATTGATTTTTCGGATGCTGACTTTGCTAGTTGTAGAGTAGATAGAAAAAGTACTAGTGGTACTTGTCATTTCCTTGGTGAATGTTTGGTTTCTTAGTCTAGCAAAAAGTAAAATGCTATCTCCTTATCTACGGTGGAAGCCAAATATATTGCTGCCGGTGCTTGTTGTGCTCAATTGTTGTGGATAAAACAAACATTGCATGATTTTCATTTGAAATATAATTACGTGCCTATGTTTTGTGATAACATTAGTGTAATTAACTTGACTAGGAATCCCATTCAAAATTTTAGGACAAAACACATAGACATAAAGCATCATTTCATTCACGATCTAGTTCAAAGAGGAGAAATTTGTGTTAATTATGTGTGTTCAAAAGATCAAGTAACTGATATTTTCACAAAAGCATTGCCCTTGGATCAATTTGTGTATTTAAGAAACAAACTAGGGATTGTAGAAAAATACTTTTGAGGAAAACAGGGGATCAGACGCTAGTGTCAAACGTATGGTGATCGTTCGGCTGCCCGACAATCGCTAAATTCAGTTTTTAAAGTCTCTTGGATGCTTATTTGCTGATATTCTTCCCTTTTTGATTAATAAAAAAAGGGGGAGAAATGAAAAATTTTGTGATGATTTACTTAACTCAATGATGAATATGCCAAGAGTGAGGAGCAGTTGATTTCTTTTAGTAGGGATAGCATTTGAATCTCTTTTTCATTATAGTCATGCTTTTATTTTGCTAAAATCATCACTTGGTTTATCATCATCAAAGGGGGAGATTGTTGGTTTTTTATCCTCTTTTTTGATGTTAACAAACCAAAATGATAATTTCCACTAATGTTCTTTTGAGTATAACTTCATAGAACAGGTTTTCAATCAATAGAATCAAGATTGAAGGTTGCAAACTTGAACATCAAAATAGCAAATTGGTTCGGATGCATCTATCAAACGCTAAGCATTGGTTTAGATGTCTGACAAACAATGAGTTCAACATCAAATGCTATGCTTCAGATGTTGAAAGGAAGATTAGAATGTTCGACACTTTCGGACGCATCGATCGGACGAAGGACAAAGGTTCGGCCATTCGGAAAATTAAGGGTGAAGGACAAATGGCTATTATTTCTATTGGATGCAAGGGGCTTCAGACCCAAAACCAACTATCGGCCTTCCGATAGTAGATGAAACAAATCCTCCACAGGGTATCAGACAATTGCTTCGGACGCAGAGTAAAACTTTAGACGTCCGACATCCCTAACGGTTAATTTCTCTTGTATTTAATGTTTGACCGTTAGGGGAGTTATCAAGGCCATTTTTGAACTCTATAAATACCATAAAAGTTGGAAGAGCTAAGAACTTTTACCACCACTTCTTACGATCCTTCTAGAGCAAATTGTGCAAAAATTTGTGTCCTCTTGTAGTGTTAATGTGAGGTACCAAGTGAGTGCTTTTCAATTGTGAGTGAGTTCTCAAGTAGGTAGCATAGTGAGGGTTTACAAGACTTGTACTAAAATCTCTTGTCTTGACCATGGAGTGATTTGGGGCAAGCAAGAGGTGAACCTTCATTGTACAAATTGGTGTAATTTCATCAAATTGAAGAAGCTTTATATTGAGCCATTGGACTTCAAGTTGGAAACAACTTGGTAGTCCATTTGATTCAAACTTTCTTACTCACTCTTTTACTTGTGCTTTTATTGTGATTTTCTACTTGCTTTTCATTTTTTATTAATCATTCAAGTGGTTGATCATCTAGAAAACTTGGTAAATTAAATTGTGCCACTTTTGCTATAAATCAAGTTCAAAATCTCAATCAACCTAATTCACCCCCTTCTTAGGTTGCTTTCGGGACCAATAGCTAATGAATAAGTGACTAGCTTTATACGGTGGCTTGTGTTTGACAAGATCCAAGATTAAGTAAAGGAATTGAAAAGCAAAAACATTTTAAGGAGTTGATCTCTAATGAGGACCAGTCAAGCAAAAGGCACAAGTATGATAAATTCATCAAACTTTCTTGTTACTACTCCTTTCAAAAACTTATTTGGAGCTCATGTGCTTTGCAAATGAATTTTGTTACTATATTTGCCAAATTATGTTCCAAAACTGGAAGTACTTGTGAGGTAGAACTTCAGATCTTGTAATGTGTAGTAGAGATTTTGTAATTTTTAAAGTATTAATTGTAGATAATTCATGGATTACTATGGAAATAGTCTTAGTTTTAAATTTCAAAAATTTACAAAAATATGAGTTTTTGTAAACATTTTGTATCTGTGGAGGGATTAATAAATCCAGCTCCTAAATTCGAAAGTTTTTTTTTTTTTTGCAAAATTTTATAAATCAAAATAATCAACAAAGTTTGTACATAGAGGAAGCATCCTTTCTTTGCTCTACTAGTCACTATCTTTGTATAATTCCAGATATCTATGTTAAATAATTGAGAGGAATACACTATTCCAAAACAAGTCTCCAATTTTCTTGAGTTCTTAAAGCACAGTACTCTGTAAGTACCACATTCTGAACATCTACAACAATGGTTGTCAAAATACCAGTAGAGGAAATAGGAATATGTCTGAAAGTAGCCGTATTCCAAGCCTTCCATATTTGGTATACCAAAAAAAAAATCTTTTAACACAACTAGTAAAACTGTCTGAAGACTAATGATCTATTAACGAATTAATCTTTCTAGCTAATGAACTTCTACTTCTATAAGTTAGGCATAATCTCTGCACATATTGCAAATGACAAAAATGGTATCACAGCCAAAGTAAAAATGGTCAACACTCTTCCCTGCAATTTGATAGAACACACAATGATTATTTGTCACATGAATGGGGTCCATGTATAGCAGGATGGTCTAAGGACTCGCAAAGATTATTTTATTTTAATTTATTACACCTTATATTATATTATATTATTTTATTTTATTTTACTTTATTCTCTCTCTTATTTTATTTTAAATTGTATCGACATATCATTTTATTTCATCATTCATGCATACATTTTTATAGACTCATCTCATTTATTATTTATATGTTAAGTCACATGGACTAGAATTTTGATGCTATTAATTAGCGAGGGAGCGGAGTGTCATGCAGGAGTTAAGAGGGGCAATTAGAGTGCGAGAAAAGTTTTGGAGGGAAATCTAGTAGAAGTTGAAAAAGTTAGGTTAGTGGTGTCGCGTCGGGGCACTATTCATGGTTGATTTAAAATCCATTTTTCACCACAAATCCTCTTATTTCTTCCAAGCCATTTCTCACTCTTCTTTCTCTCTCTTTCTTTCACTTTTTCTTCCTCTCTTTTCTCTCCTCTTGGCCAAACCAAGAAACTTCATTTTAGGGAGGAAATTTTCAATTTTTCTTGCTCAAATCTTACTCCATTCTTCACCCAATCTTCTTAGCACCTTGTGGGCAACTTGATCCTTGAAGACTCAAACTTGTGGAGGTGGTTTTGATGGATCTTGGGCTAGCACAACTTAGGGTTTTTGCTTGAAAGAGAGGTATCATGCTCAAGCTTCATCTCTTGTTCCTTTATTAGCTCTAAGTAGATCTAGAAAATTTTGACAATAATCATGGGATGGGTACATTAAAAATCCAACCTTTAGGTAAAGGACTTGAGGAGGCCTTTTAGGTAGATGCCTTGAGGAGATTTCTTGCATTTTTATGGTTGTTATTATGGGTAAATGTCATATTGAGTTGGAGAAACTTGTTGGAAAAATTTTGGAGAAAAGTTAGCAAGTTGTCTGAATTTTCTATTCCATTTTTCAGCTTTAATTTCAAAAATTTTGTAGCTTTATTGGATGCTATAAGACTTGTCAAATGTTGGGTTATATGTGTATTGAATGTCTCTTGAAAATCTTGCCATTTGGTTGAGTAACTGTTGAGATAATTAAAAAAGTAGCAAGCTGGAAAATTTACTACTTTTTCTTGGTTGAATGTACTTTCATTTTAACTTGGTCTTTGTGGAAAATTTTGAGTATATTTTGACTAAGTTTTACTCAAAAAAATCTTGTTGGATGTTGGACTTTGATTAGTGGATGAGTTGATCAAAATGGTGCTTGAAAAATGGTGAAAGAAAGAAGTTTCTATTGCCTGGAAATTCAAAAAAAAAAAACAGAACACTCGAACCAGCGTTTGAAAAACTATCATAACTTGGTGTGCGAGGGTTGAAATCAAGTGCCGTTTGTGTCATTTGAAACTAGATTCAAAGGGATTTCCAAAGGTATAAAATTTCCACTCTGGTTCATTTTCTATAAATCGCAGTGAGCCTGCAAAATTGACTGATTTTGAAACCTGTTATTCTCGTGACCTTGTAGCTACAGCAAGTTGTCGCTAAATTTAAACCATTTTGTAAACTAAATTTGCAAATGATGTCTAACAACTTTTAGTGTTTTGAATATAGTTTCAACATGTAAACCATGTCAATTTTGGACTTACATAGCCCTGGTTATAAGCTATGAAAGAAACTGCAACGCTTGAGACAAATTTTGAAAGTTTGAGTGACATGAGAGAAGTAGGTTTTAGTCGCTCGCTAAAGTTGGAATGGATAGTTTTAATGGTCATTCTTGGCCCAGGTGATCAAGGTGACCTTGAGGGTGAGCTGACCATGGAAGTTTAAAGATTTGCCTATTGTCTACTTGTTAATTGGTGAGTGTTTAAGTGCGTGTTTACTTGTATTTGACATGATATGATTGAATTACTTGAATTTGGCATGATCTTGTGACAGCAGGTGTGTACTTTATCGCGCTTGAATTCTTTGGATTGAGTTATTGCCTTATTGAACTTGATTGGTTGTTATAACTTGATTGATTGATTGATTGCTATTGAATGAGGGCCGTCCGATAGGGTAGGAGTCACCTCTAAAGTGTAGGGATGCCCAAATCCATTGCCTGATTAATTGACTCGACCCTACAAATAGGGACTTGGTCGAGAAGATTGACAAACGTTGGAAATTGACATTGAATTGAAGGTATACTCGAGTATTACCAAATTGAATTGCTTGGTGTACAGGGCCGGTACAAGGGGTGTAAGTAGACGGGAGAGGGTGTAAGTAGAGTCCACGGTTTTGGAAGTATGTGGTTGATGGAGTATCAACATAATTGATTGGAAGCTAATTGAACTCATGACTGACCTGTCACAATCACTCGGACCTGACATGATTGTGACAACATGGAAGTCGTGGAGCGGGAGTGAGTGCTACATCCCTGAGGAGGGTAGTCACGTCTATGCCCGTGTCCACTTGTATCCTTTTATTGTGTGTTTCTTATTTGCTCTATGTGAAATATTGTTAATTGTACCTTCTTGATTGTTATATAGATTGTATGTGCAAGTTGGCTTGTATGTTGAATGATTTTCTTGAACCTCACAGAGCTTAGCTCACCCCTTTAAGTTTGTTTTTCTTAACAGGGCAGTGAAGTGAAGGGTTCGTGGCAGTTCTATTTGTGATCAATCTTTTGTTAAACTTTTGATATCTTTTGTATATTTTGACAAGTATTTAGTAATGCAAATTGTACTTGAGTTGTATTGTGACATTTGGGTTGTAATAGAGGCAGGACTTGGAATTTTGTGTAATGGTTGGTCTTATGAGATGGAACTTAGTTGGTTAATTCTAGTTATTTCACTTGGCTTGCTAGTTGGTCCTGGCAAGAGTTGGGTAAGCGGTTCGCCGAACCCTTTGGTTCGCCTTAGGGGGAGATGGAGTCATCACTGTTGGTATCAGAGTTGCAGGTTTTAGATCACTATAGTGTATCCTAGTATTCAAGTTTAGGATACCGGACTGTGGGACTAGCTTGAATTGTTTGAGAGTTACTTACAATATGTTGGTGGAAAGACAAAATTGAGAAATTATGCAACGTTGTATTGAAGTGAAACATTATGTGAAAGATTAGAAGTGAAAGACTGAGTAAGACTTGAACTATCATTGTACTTGTAGGAATGGAAGGAATAAACTATAGGAGATGAGAAACAGATGGTTGTTAATTAACTTCTTATATGATGGATTTGAGCCAAACCAAAAGAGTTTTCAAAGGAACTAAATGCATTTTTCCACCTATTTATTTGCTAGAAAATTTCCTACTCCGAAGTCTAGAAGAAAATTGAGATGTACTAGTCTTATGTTCACAATGATAGTTGGAAATGACACATATGTGCTCCAAATACTTTATAACATGTCAATCTTTACATGTATGTGAATTCCACTAGATTTTTAAATTACAAATTGGTGAGCAATTGGTGAGTTTTGCTGGATTTTTTGTATAATGGATGAGTTAAAGTTTTTCAGTAGTAAACTAATATATTTTTGCACATAAATTTGCCCATATTTTGAAACAAGAAACCCTTGAGTTTTGGAGGAACTACGAACTTGCATTCTAGTAATGTAAATCTTGAACTTGATGAGATTTTGTTACTTCAATCACTCTTCTTACTTTTTCAAAAGCTTCTTTGGGGTTTGTAAATGAAATTCCAAGTTTTCAAGAAGAGAGCTTATCTCCAGGTATAAGGACTGAGGGGACATTGAGGATGTAAAATGATCACGTCCGAGAGTTTGAAGTTAGTGTGATCAAGGAACAACAGTGGACCAATGATTTCGTGAATAGTTATAGGATTCCAAAAACTGCATTGACAAAAAGAAAAGACAACTAATGGATAAAATGGAGAGACTAAAGTTTAATAAAGTGTAATGGTGAAGGTTATGACATGGAGGATCTAAGTGTTGAATCTAAGGCTAAACAAATTGATGAAATTGGAATTATAGGGATTGTCATGGCCTAGGCCAGTAAATCCCTGGTTAGGGTTTTGATCGATGGTGGTTTGATTTGAAATTTGATGCTTGTCTTGAATGTGTATTGTGCTAGTACTACAGACTTACTTAATTTCTAATATATTTGGACTTGTTATATGATTACTTGTATCCATTGTGATTACATGCATTAATCTTGTTAAATCTGATAATTGTATTTTGGATTACGATTGACTTGTATTGCATCTATGATTAGTGATCCTCGCCCTTTTCTATGTATATTGTCTTAGACTTGAGTGAGAAATGGAAACCTGGGGGATGACGTTGAGGATATAGATAATATAGGAGTACGGTTTAAAGATATATGCCAAATATATTGTTGTTTGATCATAATGTGAGTTAGTCATGTTTAGGTTGTAAAGTAAATTGGTGATTCGCTTTAGTTCATGAGATGGCAAGATATTAGTAACGATGACTTGGTATTGGATCTATGTTTGAACATAGTTGTGTGTGTAAAGACAATTAGGGTTTACGAGTTGTAAACTTTTATTCGTGTGATGGTGAAGGATTTTGTCCTACGATAAATTGGCTTGACAAAGGGGATTCGAATACTCGAGCCTTCCATGCCAATGTGAGGAGGTTGAGATCGTGCATGCACATCCATCGAATCAAGAGCAGTGACGGAACATGGCTGGAGGAAGAGGAAGATGTCAAAAAGGAGGCGGTGGATTATTTTATGTCCTTGCTGGCCCCTAAACAAACAATGCCAAATTTTGAGAAGCTGGCAGAGTACATCCCACGAGTGATTGACAGGGAAGAAAACGAATGACTATAGAAGGCTCCGGACGAGGAAGAAGTTAGGCAAGCCGTTTATCAGTTGGAAGGGCAAGCTGCGTCGGGCCGAGATGGGTTCTCAGGGAGGTTCTTCACGTTGGCTTGGGAGGTGGTTGGTCAGGATGTAGTAGAGGCAGTGCAAGATTTCTTTGCTGGAACGGAGTTTCCCCAAGGGGTGACGTCAACACTACTAGCATTAATTCCAAAGACCCTAGCTCCTTCGTCTTTCTTGGGGTTCCAGCCAATTAGCCTGTGCAACTTCCTGAATAAGGTCGTTTCTAAGGTTTTGGCCAATCGGTTGGATGGCGTTCTGTGAAAACTCATTTCACCACAGCAAAGTGGCTTTGTGAAGGGTCGCTCAATTGCTGATAATGTGCGGCATAAGAAATGGTCCGTGGCATGAACAGGAAGGTTCGGGGTTGGAACTTGATTATGAAGCTCGATATGGAGAAAGCGTACGACCGGGTGTCTTAGATTCGGAGAGATATTTATCGACATGATTTAGAGGCTGATATCGGCTTGCTCATTCTCGATTCTAGTGAATGGTCAGCCATCGGGGTTTTTCAAAGCCAAGAGGGGTCTAAGGTAGGGCGACCCCATTTCCCCCACCTTATTCATTATCTCGGTGGAAGTGTTATCTCGGGGTTTGAATCTCCTAATGCACAAACCCGGTTTTTCTACATTTAAGGTGCATAAGGGTGTCATGGGGATTTTGGATCTTGCTTTTGCTGATGACATTGTGATTTTTTCCAGAGGTGATGGCAGATCCATCAAATCCGTGATGGGGTATTGGAAGAGTATCAGAGGCTGTCGGGGCAGAAGGTAAACCAAGGGAAAAGCTATTTTGTTCCTCCATGCAAAGCTCCGCTTCAATTTAGGGAAAAGGTTGAGCATTTAACAGGTTTTACATGCAATAGTTTCCCAATAAAGTACTTGGGATGCCTGCTTGCCCCGGGTAAATTGCGGAGGGTTCACTTCCAAGGACTGGTTGAGTCAGTGAAAAACCGCATAAGTTGGTTTCCTTCCAAATGGTTGTCTTACGGTGGTAGACTCATTTTGCTCAAGTCTGTTCTCTCCTCGATGCCGATTCACTTGCTAACAGTGGTCAGGCCTCCAAAAGGAATATTGTACCAGCTGAGTCGACTATTGGCACAATTCCTATGGGGTGTATCAAAGCATGGTCCTCAGTTCAATTGGGTTTCGTGGGAGAAGGTGTGTCACCCAACGGAGAGTGGTGGTCTGGGGATTCATTCTTTTGAGGTGGTGCGACGAGCTTTTGAATGTAAACTTTGGTGGAGATTTCATCAAGGGGGGTCACTGTAGGCCAGCTTCATGAAGTTAAGGTATTGTCAACAAGGGCACCCAAACCTAGTTATTTGTCGGCCGTCGGATTCAACTGTTTGGAAACAGATGATTCAAGTTCGTCCGTTGGTTGAGCTTAACTCTCAGTGGTAGGTTGGCAATGGAAAGGTACCTTTCTGGTGGGATAATTGGTCAGGGGACTATCCATTGGCATGGAGATTTGCCGGGCAGGAAGCAGAGGTGCAAGTGGCGAAGTTTTGGGATCAAGGCTCGTGGAACTCGTTGAGTCTAAAGCAGCACTTGCCAGAGGAGGTGGTCTATGGAATCTTAGAGTCGGATATGAGTATCAAGGAGGAATGTGGAGATATCTTGTTCTGGAAGAAATCTCCGTTAGGGCAGTTTCATGTCGGTTCTTTGGTGAGGTTGCTCTTGGGGACGGGGTCATCATGGGTGTTTAAGCAGATATAGACGAAGGGAACCCTGGTCAAGATGTCATTTCTATTGTGGCAGGTCCTTCTAGGGAAGGTGCCGGTAACGGAGGCTCCGTGGAGGTTCCAGGTTCATGGGCCTTCATGGTGCTTTTGTTGCTCGTCTAAGCAAGGGGAGACATTGGAATATGTTTTTGCGGTTGGATGTTTTGCTAGGGAAGTGTGGGATTTTTTCAAGAATTCGTTAGGCTTTTTCTTGGTGGGTAGGAATTTGCAGAATATTTGCATCACCTAGTGGCTCCAAGATTCAGTTTCCCCAGTCATGTCATGGATTTACCACATGCTCCTGGCCCTCATTGTATGGTACATATGGAATGCACGGAATCGGATCGTGTTTGATGGGGTGCAGCCTAACGTCGCGGCTTCGTGTAAGTTGATAAGTGGGGATTTGGGGGACCTGCTCAGGCTACGTTTCCCTTGGCTAAAGAAGAGGGTAAGCAATCCCAAATGGAGATCTCTCATGGATGCTGTGAGCGGTTGCACGCGTAGGCAGAAAGGTGTTCCAATTTGGTGGGAAAATCTGCTAGCCTCTGTGGTTAAACTTAATACAGATGGGTCACGGCTGGCCTCTGGTATTGGAGGTGGCAGAGGAGTGGTCAGGGATGAGAAGGGTTGTGTGATAGTGGCTTTTTTGGAGACCTATAGGCATACTTCGGTCCTCTGAGCGGAGGCTAGGGCTCTGTTGACAGGATTGGAGCTGTGTCATGAAAGGGGGTTAATTCCTCTTCAAGTTGAGCTGGATTCAAAGGTCTTGGTGCAATTGGTTACAGGGCAAAAGCCTCAGCCAATGGAGATTCTCTCGGTCATTCGCTAGGTACGACGCCTAACAAACAACTGTCTATCGGTCGGCCATTGTTATAAGAAAGCAAACACAGTTGCAGACATTCTTGCATCAGTGGTAAGTGCAGGTCAGGCTCGGGTTTATAACTCCTTCTCTCAACTTCCACGAGAGGCTTGGGGGGCGTGTAACATGGATCGTTTTCAGATCCCTTCTTTTAGATATGTTAGGATGAGCTAGCGGCCCTCTTGTATTCTTTTGGAAAATGGTCCTTTGATGGCCTGTCTGTATGTACGTTTTTTCTTATTCTACAATAAAAAGGGGTAACCAAGCCCATTTAAAAAAAAAACAATCCATGAATAAAGGGAATGTAAAATGGTTCTTTGAGTTTTAGATATAAACTAAATAGCTTATGGGAAGAAATTTAATCTAGTTTTGATAATGGAACCTGTTGTACTTGACTTTGGGGAAAATGCTCAGTGTTTCATGTTTAAAGCTCATATTCTATATTTATCTGTTATATGTGAAGTTTAACTCAAAGACGGAATTGAAAATTTTTCAATTCAATATTGTATTTCTTTGCTCTTCTAGATATTGATATTTAAATTTGATATAAACGTGTTTTGGGAGCAATTTAGTATTTGCAACCCTGTTTTTCTTGCTTAAGTTATTTGGATACTTCTTGTTTACGATGTTCTTATGAAACTTGAGTTGTTAGAGTGATTTCCTTTATTTAAAAAAAAAGTTTTAACCAAACCTTTTATGTCCTCACCATCTTACCCTTTTCAATTTAAAGTTAACTAAGAGTGTCATTTACAAATAACCAAGAATGCAAGAATTCATCCTTGTGAGAATTACTCTGATAATCTTACACCCTCTTCTTAAAATTGTGAACTTTTTAATTTTTGATATGTAAAGCTATATTTTGTTTTTATTGGAGAGGAATGAACTCAAGAGCATTATTGTATTTGATGTAAGATTTGAATTGATAGGAGTAAGTTACGATTAGTAGAGTAGTGAAGTTTTGAAAGTTTTATGGGTCTACTAACTCTACATGGGGACTATGATAAGATATTATTGAGTTTAAGGTTTATCATTTAGTGTTTTGATATTTGTATACATTTATATAGAACTGGATGTGATTCTTGAAGTTACTGATTACTTGAAGTTTCTTTCTAAATGTTTTAAAAGATTAAAAGGGTTATTGTGTATGCTTCTCGAAAGTTAAAACCTCATGAGCAGAATTATCCGACTCACATTTTGGAATTAGCTGCGGCGGTGTCTGCTTTACCTAAGTGGAGACATTACCTGTATGGCTTGACCTTTGAGGTTTATACCTATTATAAGCATCTTAAGTATTTATTTTCCCAAAAGGAGCTGAATTTGAGATAGTGTAGGTGGATCCAATTCTTGGAGGACTATGATTGCACAATTAACTATTACCCAGGGAAAGCCAATGTAGTGGCTGATGCTTTAACTCAGAAGGTTCAAATGGCGGGATTAATGGTAAAGGAATGGCATATGTTAGAAGAGGTTAGCGTGTGGAATCCTGGTCTTGATCAGAAAAAGGTTGTTCTGAGGAATATCATTGTGAAGTCTACTCTACTGAATCGTATTAAAGAGGTACAGAAGAAAGATTTCAAGGTGCAAAAGTGGATAGAGAAGGTTCAAAAGGGAGAAGCACCAGCTTTTATCTTGGGAGTAGATGTAGTCCTTAAATATTGGAACCGAATAGTAGTACGAAAGGATGAGAAGTTTAGAAAAGATATATTAGAAGAGACTCACCGTTCCAAGCATACAGTGCACCTTGGAGGTAATAAGATATATCAAGATTTGAAGTGTCTCTATTGGTGGGAAGGTATGAAGAGAGAGATTGCTCGATTTGTTCAAACTTGTCTCATATGTTAGCAAGTTAAAGGTGAACATCAGAAACCTTCTGACTTATTGCAACCGTTATAAATACCTGAGTGGTAGTGGGAAAAATATCACCATGGATTTTGTATTCGGGTTACCAAGGACGCAGAGAGGTCATGACGCAATTTGGGTTATGGTGGATTGCTTAACCAAGTCTGCTCATTTCCTACCAAAATTATTTTTTTTTAGAAAAAGGCCAAACTAGCCTGAGTTTCATTGAAAGTTAAAATATTGTACAAGCTTGAGGAGGCAAAAGCCTTACCCCTTAGAAGAGAAATGGAAGTTACAGATTTACCTCTTATCTAGATTCACAAGACTACGAACCCTAGCTGGGCATGATGAGAGAGAAATGAAAACCTCTGAAGAGAAGGCAGCAGCTCCAATGTTGGCCAATGCATCAGCAACCAAATTAGCTTGACGATAGCAGTGAGAAAAGGAGAGGGCCAACCGATCTTTAAACCCCACAATCTACCGTACGACCACCCTAACACTAAGCGGAGCTTCAAAAGGTCCACAGAGTACCCCAACCATGACACGGGAATCAGATTCGACTATAACTATCTCTAGCACAAGCGAGTGACACAATCGGATTCCAATAAGAATTGCCCTTGCCTCAGCCTGAAGCATCTCCACTTCACCAAACGGTTGCGCAAAAGCAAATAGAAAACAACCATTCGAATCACGCACTACACCACCACCCCTCTCTGTCGCTACCGACCGAGCCATCAGTATTCAACTAACAGCCCCTCGATTAGGGAACTCCCAGACGACCCTGCAAACCATAATCTTAGGTCGAAAGCTAGCTAATGTATAGAGCAACGAGTCCCACCATAGCCCAGCTTCCCACCCCGGAGGAAGGCAACAGAGCATGCATCCCTGATGTGGTGAATGACAGCCCAGCGCACCCTCTCCAGAGATATCTGATCCCCATCAAACCATGCCCTGCTCCTAGCTTTCCAAATATTCCATAAAATGAAGGCAGTGTGCATCGTGAATAACCACTTCAACCCCATCCCATCTCATTTTTGCTCCAACCAGCCTTGGCATTGAGCTCGAACACCTTTCTCAAAACATCGAAAGCCCAAAGCCTTCTCAAAGAAAGACCATGTTGTCTCCGCTAATGAGCCCAAAGAGAAGACATGATCGATAGTCTCCACCCCTGGCAACTCACGGCATTCACATCTTGACGGCTCATACACATGCCGGCGCATTAAAACCCCATCAACCGGCAGCTTAGATGAAAAAGCCCCCATAGGAAGAAGGATATCTTCTTTGAGATATACTTACTCCAGAACGAAGCAAAAAAATTAGAGCCCACCCTTGAATCCCGAACCAGTTGATACGCTGAACTAATCATGAACTTGCCCCAGGAGGACAAATCCCATAACATATCATCAAGATGGGCATTGAAACACACCTCAAAATTCCATAAAACCGATAGGACATCAGTCGAGAGAACTCCAGACAAACGAGTCACATCAATCCTCCCGTTACTCACGAGCTCCCGGAGAGGGACATTAGCATTTCCTACCAATTAATATGAAGGACTCATTGGAGAAGTTGGCCAAGATGTATTTGGATGAAATTATAAGGTTACATGGTGTCGCGCCCCTTTTTTTGATGGAAAAAAGGAGAGGATTGGATTTTATTGGTTTTTGAAAAAAGAAAGGGAAAGGGGTCTTGGGACTACAAAAATGCGACGGTTTGGACCCAAAAAACAAAAGTCTAAAAAAGGGTTTTTAGAAAAAGTTTGGAGTCGCCACTTGGTATGGAGTTTAGGTGTACCAAGTCACCCAAAAGATTTAATTAATGAAAATAAACAAAGAAAACCCTTTTTAGACGACTCCAGGTCTTTGAAAAACTAGAGAAAAAGGTTCGGGGTCACTGAAAAAAGTGGAAGGCAAAGATTGATGTTACTCATCTCTAAGGCACCTTCTAACCTAGCCAAAGCTAGTTGCAAGATTTAGTTGAAAATTTCCTAATTTAACTTTAAAATTTATCACATTTGATGTTGTCTATATGGATGCAAAACCTAAACCTAATGTTGGATCGAGAGGGGCAAAAATGTCTCCTTGAGGTGTGATTGGAATTGATCACATTAGTTGTGTCATCCAGTTTTGATCCCTCGAGGAGGTCACGAAAAATGCAAATGATGAGACTCGAACAAACGAAAAGTAGGGTTTTTAAAATGCAATCTCTATAAAATATCAAGAGAACTTGGTTTTTGAAAAGATCAATTTTAAATGCAAAGAGGAACTTAAATTTCCAAAAGAGGCAATTTTAAGAAAAATGGTTTTTTGACTTTGAATTGCTAAAACATGAAAAAGAAAGTTGATTTTTAAAGAATGAATTTGATAGAGTTTAAAATAATGCACATGTATGTCCTAGAGAGGGATAATGCAACATAATGGGTGCGGGGAACTAATTTCGTGACTTTAAATCTTCCTTTTCATAGAAGGAAATAAAAGCGTGCTAAGGTTAGGAAGCCATACTCGCTCTTTTCCCTAATTTAAAGGGTAATGCCTTAAATGCACTAATCTAATAAAAAGAAAACTAAATGAGATGTTTCGCATATGGGATGGGAGAATAGTGACATGCAAAATGGGAAAGAAACTCTAAAAGTGAAAAGTGTGTGAAATTTGTATCTAATGTATGAATGGCGTTTAAGGGTCTAGCATTGGACTAGCCCTCATCAAAAAGTTCTCACCAACATTGGATTAGTGAGAAATCGAGAGGAAAGGCCACAACTAGCGTTGGACTAGTGTGGTGACGTCAATACATTTACACAATAAACATGTAGATATGATACTAAAGCAAGTAAACACATAAAACATGCAAACACATAACACGTAAGCATAATATCTAGATGCAAGACCCTAGGAAAGCAAATAAACACATAATCATGCAAGCATGCAAAATAAGCATATAAAAACTTAATTATTACATTGGGGGGAACCTAAATACACTCTAAGGGAAAAATTCGGAATAATAATCTAACTATTACATTTTCTAGAATAAATACATTTTTTGCCAAAATTAAACCTATCTATTACAACTTGGCATCCAAGGCCTCCGAATGATTTACTCAAAAATTAAATAACATAAATAAAGACTAGACATGAATAAAAACAAAGGAAAACTTAATTTAAAACATGCAAAATCATGCAAAAACACATAATAAGCACATAATAGGGGAAAGAAGTTACCATCCCTTGATATGAGGCCTTAATTGAATCCTTAGATGATGGAAATGGTTATCTAAGACTCAATGTCAACAAAAGGGATCAAGGTACCAATTTAAAGGAAAAATGAATCAAAAATTCAAAGAAAGGGTATCTAAACAGATTCAGCAAGCAAAAGATAATACTAGGAAATAGAGTAAGACTACGGAACGAAAGAGCGGGAAATATCAAAGAATACAGAGAGGTTACGCTGGAGTAAACGCTGGTAGAAGCATAGTCCGCGCTACAAAAAATCAAAGTTCGTGAGAGGAACGCTGACTCACCAGTAGTCGCGCTCTTCCCAACTTCAAAACACCAAGAAGATTGCTTCCAGTTTTTCAGACAATATCACAAACAAAATCTTCAGAGGCAATATTTTAAACATCAAACACAAGCATTCAGATCATGTCAAAACAAACTAAAACTGAAGAAGGCCAAATCTTAAACATCGACATCATCAAATAGACAAGAAAAGGGAAGGAAGAACCGCAGGCTAGAAGCGCTGGTAGTTACGCTGGATCGGCCAAGAACTACCCGCTTTCTTCACATCTTCAAACCTTCAAGAAGAACGCGGACGCGGATAAGTCCGCTAAGAAGTCCGCTCTTCTTCACATCTTCAAACATGAAGAGCATTTTTCCAGAAATTTCTCAGGAATCACAACAGCATCATCACAGAAGCATCAAACGTCTGATTTTAAACGTAAAAACAAATCTACTAGCCTTACCAAGGCTTTATAAACACAACATGCTCATATAACAACTGATAATCATCATCAAATATCATAAACTAAAAGAAAAACTATTCAAGACCTTGGTTCCACCAAAAGGTCCAAATTTCCGATAATTTTACGATCAAAAACGGTAAATAAAGTAGAAGGATGTTACGAATCTAAGCTTTGAATTTAAACAAGAGAAGAGGACAGAAATTCCAAGAATAATCTCTCAAGTATGAAACCCTAGCTTTTCCTTTTCTTCCTTCTTTTCTTTTTTCCTCTCCAATTGCGGTTTTTTCTCTTTTTGCTTTCTCTGACCTCCTTTCATCACTTTCTCTCTCGATTTTTCCCTCTTTGTTAAACCCTAATCTAGGCTATTTATAGCCACCAAACCTAGAACTAAGGGTTTTGATGTTCTTAAGTGAGGTGAGCTAATCTTGAACGTTAGATGAGTTGTTGGGGTTAGGCGAGTTGGGGAATGTTTAAATAGGTTTCTTATCGCTCAAGCATCGGAAATTACAAGGCTGGAAAAGGATGATCCGAAGTTTCGAAAAATCCGCGTCATTTTTTTTTCGCTTCAGTTGACTTATCCTCAGAATCGTCCGCTTTTGACTTTTCTCTTTTTTTTTTTTTGAAATTTTTTTTTTTTTAAGAAAAACCTACAAAAATAAGAAAAATGTGTTAGCATATTCAAAAAATAAATAACTAAACATTAACAGATAAAAACATAGGAAAACAAATGAAATAGTTAAAATTTGGTGTCTACACATGGGATACCAGTAAGTATAGTACCAGACTACGATCCACGATTTGTACCTCGATTTTGGCAGAAGATGCAGGAAACATTGGGAACTAAGTTGAATTTCAGTACTACTTACCACCATCAAACTGATGGCCATTCGGAGAGAACAATTCAAGCCCTTGAGGACATGTTGAGATCGTGTGTCTTGAATTTTGGAATGAATTGGAGTCAATACTTAATTTTGGTAGAATTTACCTACAATAACAGTTTTCACTCATGTATACAAATAGCCTCATATGAGACTCTTTATGGCCATAAGTGTCAATTTCTGATTTATTGGGACTAAATAGGGGAAAGGAAGGTCCTAGACTCAATGCTAGTATCCTGGATGGAAGAGGCGTATGAGAAGGTTAAGTTGATATATCAGAAGATCCAAACTACCCAGACCCGTCAGAAGAGTTATGTGGATAATTGAAGGAAGGATTTAGAATTCGAGATTGGAGATCAAGTATTTCTTAAGATTACTCCTTTGAAAGCAAGTTTAATGTCGGGAAAAGGGAAAAAGTTACAACCGAGATTTGTGGGACCTTTTAAGCTTCTTTAACGCATTGGGAGTGTGACATATAAGTTGGAGTTACCGTCGAGTTTATCGAGAATCCACAATGTGTTCCATGTTTCATATCTTAAGAGGTACCACTCAGACCCTTCCTATATACTTCAGCCAAAGGATATAGAGATTGATTAGACTTTATCCTATGAGGAGAAACTTGTAAAGCTATTGGATCAAAACGTGAAGGAGCTGAGAAACAAGCAGATTCCATTAGTAAAGTTTTATGGAAGAATCACGGAGTGGAGGAAGCAACGTGGGAAGTAGAAGACAAAATTTGAAAGAAGTACCCTAAGTTATTCCCTATCCAATGTATGAATTTCAAGGATGAAATTCCTTTAAAGGGGAGAGGATGTGAGGACTCGCAAAGATTATTTTATTTTATTACACCTTATATTAAATTATTTTATTTTATATTACTTTACTCACTCTCACATTTTATTTTGAATTACATCGACATATCATTTTATTTCATCATTCACGCATACATTTTTATCCACTCATCTCATTTACTATTTGTATGTTAAGTTTCATGGACTAGAATTTTGACGCAATCAATTACTGAGGGAGTGGAGTGTGTGACGACCCCACCTCACCCTAAGGCGTAACAAAGGAGTTAGCGGGCCGTCTGCCCAACTCTCGCCGGGACTCACTACAGTCCTCAATCAAATGAACATTATACATAGATTAAAAGTTATCCACAAGTATATTTAAGTACTTATACCAACCACAAGTCCTTAAAATTCAAATTACATCCAATTTGCACAAGACATAATCTCTAAGAATTTACTCTCAACCAATCAAGTGAATGAGACCTTTGCAAATTGATTTCTTCAATAATTCCAATAAACCATACATAACTTTTATTCTTGCTTACAATCCCAAAGGAGAAAATAAGAAATACAGTTAAATTCTCAAATACAAGTTCAACCCAAAAATTTACAAGATTAGTAATCCCATGTACAGACTAGTGCCATCCTTGGCTTCTCTTACTCTTACATCCTGTAAGGAAGACAAACTATGGAGGGGGTGAGATAAAAGCTCAGTGAGGTTCCATAAATTCAAGAAAACAAATAAAACATTGAAATAACATGGTTTATCAAAGTAGCACTTTTAACAAGTAATTGTTCAAAAGACAATTATCAACACAAGAAATCTTTCAAACATTTAGTCATTTAACAATCAACTAATCATGCATAAGCAGTAAAAGAATACAGTAGCACATAGTGCCAGTAAGTCTATAGTTAGCAGTTTCCTTAGACCTCCAGTGGTAATACTCGAGTAAACCAACCAGTGTCCTAGTGTTACAGGGTCCCGGCCTAGTACACCTCTGGCTCGGGGTGGCCGATAACAAAGAGTGTGGGTCCAGATCATGCAAGGGTCTAGTTCAGCCAATGCATCTAAAGTATTTATGGCTAACAACATGCGCAGTTAACAGTCAACAATAATACATGTAATAAATAAACTAACAATCAATCAATACGACAAGGCATTTAGTGTAAATACACAAGATACATTCACAACCATTTTATTTGTAAATACTAGGAAATTCTTTGAAAAACCTTTGTTAGGACACATTTAAGAGTAAAACACGTTTGAGTTGAAAG
Source organism: Gardenia jasminoides (assembly GCA_013103745.1). Lineage (NCBI taxonomy): Eukaryota > Viridiplantae > Streptophyta > Magnoliopsida > Gentianales > Rubiaceae > Gardenia > Gardenia jasminoides. The sequence goes on from CM023096.1 coordinate 23,837,781, forward strand.
GTACACTTAAGCATAACTAGCAATGAGGAACTCCCACATAATAGAAAGCCATTTCATTTATCAAAAGAAGTAACAATCCATTTTACGCTAAACAAGTGAAACACATTTGAAAAGTAATTGAAACCCTCATCAAAAGTTAAGTAAGTAGGCAAAGTAAGGTTTACTGCAAATTCAAATAAACTACTGGAGTAGGACACACAAAACATTTAGAAAATAAGAAACACTCACCAAAAGTCTAGTGAGCAGGCAAAATAAAGCTTTTACACGTTTTCCTCGAGGTTCCCCTCGAATTTTTTTTGAGCACCTGAGACACACATATCCAGGGATTACTTATAACGTTCAACCAAGACCAAGAAATTCCCCTCTTAACCCTTCTCTCAAGCATCCTCAATTTCTTGTCAAATTAACAGAGAAACTCTCTATGCTTAACCACCAAGTTAACACTTGACGGAGAGTTCGTAAGTGCTTCATTTGTAAGTCAAAATGTAGCAAGAGTTATTGATTCCAAAATTTGCCAAACTAAATCAAAGTAAACTTAGTTACTCGTTAAATCCAAAATTCATGATTTCAGTCCCAAATAAATCCATAATTATAGTTTAATATAATAGCAAGTCGTTTGAGCAAAATCAAGTCAAGAAAATACCAACCGAAGCCGAAACAATCAACGCATCAAATCTGTCAAAACAGTCCCAAGGTTTGAAAAGAGATTTTGTCAACTTTAAACCATCCAAAAAATCACACTTTAGCCAACATACACTCATAGTTCAACATAATATAAAGTTATCGGAGTAAAATCATGTCAAGAGAATATCAAATGAGGCTGAAACAGTCCGGGCTCCAAATCTGCCGGTTCGAGTTCAAGTTTCATTTGTTGACTTTTGGGGCATAAGACAAGCTTTATGTCTTGTCTTTCTTTCTTCATTCAATTCCTTAAAAAAAATACACAAAATTCATCTCACTCTCTCCTCTCTTGGCCGAACTCCCTCTCCCCCTCTTCCCTTGTTGTTTCATCAATTTCATCTTCCAAATTCTCTCTAAAATTATCTACAAACCTCCATTAATCTTGGCTTAAGCTTGGGTTTGTGGTGAGGAGCATTGGGAGGAACTCTTAAGGATTGAGGCAAGCATTCTTGGGAAATTTGTTAAACTTTAGAAGAGGTAAGGTTCTAAAGTTTCCATTTTTGTCTATTGGTTACAATTTCAAGCATGATATTAGGATTGGGGAGTTGAAAGGTTATTAGAACCTTGACATTTGTTTTGATGAAATTGATTCTTGTGTTAGTTTGCAATTTTGGATGATAAATTTCATTAAATTGCCTTTCTTGATTTTGGTTGAATGAGTGGGCTATTGGACTCCCACAATTGTGATAATTTGATTTCTAGCATGATTATTGATGCAATGTATGTATTTAAGTTGGAAATTGTGGTTGAACATTGGAGGAAAGACCTCAAGGAAAACCGGTTGGAAAAGGAAGAAAAATAAGGAAGAAATTTCTGTTTTTCTTTTAATGTTGTGGCTGTGATTTTGGCAAGTTTAAAGGTTAATTGTGAGGCTTAAATACGAGGGTTAAGTTGTTAATTTGCCCCACACAAATCTCTTTAAAGGTTAAGCAAAGTTGGTGGTTAGTTGAAACAAGGAAAACTGGAAAATTGAGCAGGCATGCTGTCCGATTTTTGAGGCTGTTTTAGTGCTAAATTTTGATCTAAACTTGTATCAATTTTACCATTATTAGGTCAAGGAAGGTTAAAACTATCTTGGGTTCAAAAATGAAGTCAATTGGAAGTAGTTTAGGTATGAAAAAGTTGATTAGAATAAGTGATGCGAAACTTCACGGGTTTGAGGTAGTTTACTGAGTGAACTTTGGGCGACTAGATAACTGTCTTCCAGTGCAATTTTTTAGCTAAATTTTGGTAAAAATGTAGCTCATATACTGAGGGTTATGTCTGCAAAATTTGGTGTTTTTCCAGTACCATTTCATTGCTTAAATGATGTTTCAAAACCGCCTCTTTAATCTGGAAAATTTTCCCCAGCTTTGAGCACTGTTTGAATTCATTTCGGTTTGACATTCATTTGTTTGAATTTATGACTGAAATTTGGTGTGAAACTAACCTTTATATTTTAGTTTTGTATATCAAATTTGGTAATTTTTGGACAAGAAACCGTCACTCAAACAGGGCCTGGAATTCTGCCCTGCAAATCTGGAAAACAGAAATTTCAGAATTTCGAACCCACCCTGTTTGAACTCCTATAATTTCTTTCTCGAGTGTCAAAATTGAGTGGTGTTAGTGAATTTTGAAACATATTTCAGAGGAATTTAAACTGTGTAAATTTTAGAGGCCAATTCATTTTCAACAATTTTTGGTGAATTTTTAACGTTGGCTAAAAAACCAACCTGTTATACCCTGTTTTATACTGTAGCAGTTTCTTAATCAAAAATCTGGGCAGTTTCTGTCCAGAATTTTATCATAGTGTCTTCTGAAAAGTTTTAGAGGATTAAATGAGGTTTCCAACGGTACCAAGCTTACAAAATTTGGAGTTATGTAGCTTAAGTTACAATTTTTCAAAGATTACTGCTCAAATTGGAAGTTTTGAATTTGGCTTTTCTTGAACAAGGTTCGATTGGTGAACTAGAAACTTATTTTTGTTGTTCTTTAAATATTTTAGGAGGTGGTGCTGAATTGCAAAATGATCCAAACTTGAACTCCGAGAACCTTGATTGATCGCGTGAATAGCTCTCACTTATTCTCGACAATTAGTGAGTGTTCAAGTGCATGATTAATTGCTTTAAATGATGTAAACAATTTGAAAAGCATGTTTGTGTGATCTTGTGAGCGTGTACTTTATCGTGCTCACCTTATTGGAATTTGCCTCTAAATGAGTCCTACTGTTTAAAATGTTAATTGATTGACTGCTTGAACTGTTTGAATTGTTTATAACTGTGGGGACGCCCAAACCCCATCGGGGACCCGTTCACCTTGGCCAGCAACAGGGGCTAGGGCAAGGGATGGGTGAACCATGGGTTTTTATTGTTTAAAGCACGTCGGTTGGAATGAGTCCGCCGACTTGGCATACTCATAGTGGGTTGCCAATCACTGTTCAAATTTAGGAGTTCGGGCCCGGTCAAGGGGGTGTAAGTAGACGGGAGAGGGATAAAAGTGGTGAATATGGACTGTGAGAGTGAGTGGTTGACGGAGTGTCAACATGTGACTTGAATTGATGCTGGTGAAGAAAATAATTGTAGAGAATTACCGAAAGGTGGAGCCGGCCAACTGTATCCTTCAAAATTGTACTGTTTAAATGTTTTATTTGCTATTCTGCTCTTTTACTGTTTCATTAATTTCTTTAATTGCTTTGAGTTGCCTGTGCATGTTTCTCTTGGCCTCACTGAGCGTTAGCTCACCCCAATTTATTTTCCTTAACAGGTTTCTGGGTGAGGCACATGAATCGAGGAAGTTAGTACTTTTGTAGGATTTCCTCATTTTGTATAAGATTGAAATTAATGGATGAATTTGATGGTTTATGGTATTTTGGAGTTATTATCAATGAGTTATTATCAATGTAATTTTGATGAAATTTTGGGGTTTGTATTTTGTGAGAGTTTATTGGTAACTTTAATAACTTTTAATGATGACTTTATGAATGAATGTTTGGATCGATATTTGGGATTTCGTAGTGAGTCCCGGCGAGACCTGGGCAGGCAGTCCGCCAAACCCTTTGGTTCGCCTTAGGGTGAGGTGGGGTTGTCACAGGTGGTATCAGAGTTTAGGCTTTAGATCCTTGTATTGTATCCTAGATTAGATGTTGAGGATGCCGAACTGTGAGATTAGTTGAAAGTTAAGTGAAAAGATTATCTGTATTCTTTTGGTTAAGACTTGCATTTTAAGTGGATGATTTGGAGTTTAGGAATGTAGAACTATATATGGTCGAGGTTTAATTTATGATTAGAGGAATTTGGATGGTATGTCGGGCAAAATGAGGATTGAGTTGATTTACACTTTGGGGTGGCCAACCTTAGTATTGATTGACTTTGTTCTTATTTTGGTGCCTGAATATAAATATGTTATAACTATGGATATTCGCCATACTTGGAGGTTATCCAAGACCCCGTGAGGAAGTAGAAGAGAGAGTTGAGAGCATGGCTTATGAGGAGCCCTCGGAGGAGGAGCCATTCAAGGACCCATCTGGGGATTCCCGACCAGCGGTTTGGCTGTGAACTAAGTTAGGGTTTCCAATCTTTGAGTGTTTTGTAAATGGTTTAATTGGGGTGAGGCTAGTGAGGCCTACAATTGTGACCGCATGACTGTTTGTATTCTGTGGCATTTGTATGTGTTTTATCTTATAATACCCCATGGTTTGCTACTTACTTGTGAACTTGCAAATTTAAATGTATGTTAGTGTTTCTATTTTAAATGTTTTCACCATTGATTTTTATACTTAATTTGCTTTTGCGTAATGGCTTTATTTCTGCGTTTAGGCGTAACTAAGACAAATGGATGCTCGAGGTCGAGGCCGAGGTCGAGGACGTAGGCGTGGGCAACCCCAACCCTCCGCGAGTGTTCACCTTTCTGAGTCTGAGGGGAGACCAGGCAGTGTTAATGAGAATCAAATGGCTGCGGCCATCAATAGGATGACTGACATACTTGAACGTTTGGCCGATAATCAAGGCCTTGGACAGCAGAATCAACCTTTAGGGCCCGACCATGGGGATGATAGGGCTTTAGAACGCTTTCTTAAGTTTTCACCACCTAAGTTTATCGGAGGGGCTGATCCCGAGATAGCTGAGAATTGGCTAGATAAGATGTCTGATATCTTCGCCGCTCTAAATTATTCCAAGGTGAGACAAGTAAGCTTTGCCACTTTTCAATTTGAGAGCGCGGCGAGATCTTGGTGGAATGTAATCCGAGCTAAGTGGGAGCGAGAACAAACTCCTTGGACTTGGGTGAACTTTAAGAGAGAATTTGATGAGAAATTCGTGCCTCCACTGATCCAGGAGAAAAGGGAGGTTGATTTTATTAGATTAAGGCAGGGATCTATGAGTGTGGCCGACTATGAGACCCAATTTACAAAGCTCTCAAAATTTGCACCTGAACTAGTGGCCACTGATCGGAAACGAATTAGGCAATTTGTACAAGGACTTAACGTTGAAATCCAAGAGGCATTGGCTGCGGCCCAAATTAATACTTTTATTGAGGCTTTAGAAAAAGCCCAAAGAGTTGAGAGTGCTAGGCAATAGGTGAAGGCTTTTCATGCTAAAAAGAGAAATGCTCCGAGTAGTAGTGAAGTAGGATCGTCTGATAGAGATATGCCAACGCCTAAGATGGGAAGAGGCACAGGTGGAGTAAGGACTACCGGAGTATCGAGGGAGTCTATGGCTAAGGAAGCCTCTCGTGGGCGTGGTCAGTCCTGGAATACCTCACAAGGAGGTTCTAGCTTAGTATCGATGCCACAAATGGGATATGAATATTGTGGTAAACCAAATCATACGGTGGGCGATTGTTGGAAGAAAGCTAGAAAATGTTTGAGATGTGGGAGTGCAGAACATCAAATTATTAACTGTCCCATGTCACGTCGTGAGGGTGGTGGATCACAACAATCTACTAGGCCGACGTCTAAACAGTCGAGTGTGGGAGATAATCACTCGAGAGTGCCTGCCAGGGTCTACGCCGTGGACCAACATCAGACCCCTAATCCTACAGAGGTCATTGAAGGTATGACCCTCCATTTACCATTGCCTAGTTAGAGTTTAGATTAATCTCGATTCAATAGACTCTTTGTAAGTTTTAGTTTCATGAGTGGGGTAGACATGAGGTCAAGTAGGCTATCTTACAAGTTGGAAGTTAAAATGTTTAAGGGAAAACCAAGGTTGGATTGCCAATTTGATGTGTAAAGATTATGAGGTATGAATTTTGAGGACAAAATTCTTTTAAGGGGGAAAGGATGTGAGGGCCTCAAAAATTTATTTTAACATTGTTAAAATGTATTATTTTAAATAATGTTATTATTGTTATTAATTCGTTCAATTATTTTAAAATCGTACTTTAACGAATTTTTTAGAAAATTTAAATGAAAATTCAATTTATTTATTTAATTATTTATTTAATTTATTTCATCTTGAGGTGACTCAATTTTATTTCACCCTTAATTTCTTATAGTTTATCAATAATTCATTTAGCTTTCAAAGTTTGCCCTTTTTACATCAATTAGACAGAAAATGAGGAAAACACGTTTTATGAGGTAAAAATTCGGGCAATGAGTGAAGTAGCGCTAGAGTGTAGGGATAATCACCCGTAGGTTAGAAATGTAATCCAGTGACTAGAGGTGAATTAAAAGAGTGATTATAATTAGGGATTTGAAATCATAGCTTAAGTTGGATTAACCTCGTTGGACTAGAATTTTAATTAACCAATGATTCTTCCACTTAATTCACCCTAATTCACTTCAATTTTATTCCTTTTCATCTCTCCATCCTAATCGAGATTAACCCTTCAATCTCTAGCTAAGTGAGATAATTATTTTTCCCTCCAAATTGTTAGCAAAAACTACTATTCATTTGTTGACTTTAGGGGCATAAGACAAACTTTATGTCTTGTCCTTCTTTCTTCATTCAATTCCTTAAAAAAAAATACACAAAATTCATCTCACTCTCTCCTCTCTTGGCCGAACTCCCTCTCCCCCTCTTCCCTAGTTCTTTCATCAATTTCATCTTCCAAATTCTCTCTAAAATTATCTACAAACCTCCATTAATCTTGGCTTAAGCTTGGGTTTGTGGTGAGGAGCATTAAGGAGGAACTCTTGGCAGGATTGAGGCAAGCATTCTTGGGGAAATTTGTTAAACTTCTTAGAAGAGGTAAGGTTCTAAAGTTTCCATTTTTGTCTATTGGTTACAATTTCAAGCATGATATTAGGATTGGGGAGTTGAAAGGTTATTAGAACCTTGACATTTGTTTTGATGAAATTGATTCTTGTGTTAGTTTGCAATTTTGGATGATAAATTTCATTAAATTGCCTTTCTTGATTTTGGTTGAATGAGTGGGCTCTTGAACTCCCACAATTGTGATAATTTGATTTCTAGCATGATTATTGATGCAATGCATGTATTTAAGTTGGAAATTGTGGTTGAACATTGGAGGAAAGACCTCAAGGAAAACCGGTTGGAAAAGGAAGAAAAATAAGGAAGAAATTTTCTGTTTTTCTTTTAATGTTGTGGCTATGATTTTGGCAAGTTTAAAGGTTAATTGTGAGGCTTAAATATGAGGGTTAAGTTCTTAATTTGCCCCACACAAATCTCTTCAAAGGTTAAGCAAAGTTGGTGGTTAGTTGAAACAAGGAAAACTGGAAAATTGAGCAGGCATGCTGTCCGATTTTTGAGGCTGTTTTAGTGCTAAATTTTGAGCTAAACTTGTATCAATTTTGACCATTATTTGGTCAAGGAAGGCTAAAACTATCTTGGGTTCGAAAATGAAGTCAATTGGAAGTAGTTTAGGTATGAAAATGTTGATTAGAATAAGTGATGCGAAACTTCACTGGTTTGAAGTAGTTTACTGAGCGAACTTTGGGTGACTAGAAAACTGTCTTCCCGTACAATTTTTTAGCTAAATTTTGGTAAAAATATATACTGAGGGTTATGCCTGCAAAATTTGGTGTTTTTCCAGTCCATTTCATTGCTTAAATGATGTTTCAAAACTGCCCCTTTAATCTAGAAAATTTTCCCACTTTGAGCAATGTTTGAATTCATTTCGGTTTGACATTCATTTGTTTGAATTCATGGCTGAAATATGGTGTGAACTTAGCCTTTTGTGGTAGTTTTGGTATATCAAATTTGGAAATTTTTGAACAAGAAACCATCACTCAAACAGGGCCTAGAATTCTGCCCTACAAATCTGGAAGACAGAAATTTTAGAATTTCGAACCCACCCTGTTTGAACTGCTATAATTTCTTTCTCGAGTGTTGAAATTGAGTGCTGTTAATGAATTTTGAAACGTGTAAATTTAAACTGTGTAAATTTTAGAGGCCAATTCATTTTCACAATGTTTGGTGAATTTTCAAAGTTGGCTGAAAAACCAACCTGTTATACCCTGTTTTGTATTGTTGCAGTTTCTTAATAAAAAATCTGGGTAGTTTCTGTCCAGAATTTTATCATGGTGTCTTCTGTAAAGTTTTAGAGCGTTAAATGAGGTTTCCAACACTACCAAGCTTAAAAAATTTGGACTTCATGTAGCTCAAGTTACGAATTTTCAAAGATTACTGCTCAAATAAGAAGTTTTAAATTTGACTTTCCTTGAACGAGGTTCGATTGGTGAACTAGAAACTTATTTTTGCTGTTCTTTAAATATTTTAGGAGGTGGTGCTGAATTGCAAAATGATCCAAACTTGAACTCCGAGAACCTTGATCGCGTGAATAGCTCTCACTTATTCTCGACAATTGGTGAGTGTTCAAATGCATGATTAATTGCTTTAAATGATGTAAACAATTTGAAAAGCATGTTTGTGTGATCTGGTGAGCGTGTAATTTATCGCGCTCACCTTATTGGAATTTGCCTCTAAATGAGGCCTACTGTATAAAATGTTAATTGATTGACTACTTGAACTGTTTGAATTGTTTATAACTGTGGGGATGCCCAAACCCCATCGGGGACCCGTTCACCTTGTTCGGCAATAGGGGCTAGGGCAAGGGATGGGTGAATGATGGGTTTTTACTGTTTAAAGCACGTCGGTTGGAATGAGTCCCGACTTGGCATACCATAGTGGGTTGCCAATCACATTCAAATTTAGGAGTTCGGGCCCGTCAAGGGGTGTAAGTAGGCGGAGAGGGATAAAAGTGGTGAATATGGACGTGAGAGTGAGTGGTTGTGAAGTGTCAACATGTGACTTGAATTGATCTTTGGTGAAGAAAATAATTGCAGAGAATTACGGAAAAGGTGGAGCCAATTGTATCCTTCAAAATTATGCTTGTTTAAATGTTTTATTTGCTATTCTGCTCTTTTACTGTTTCATTAATTTCTTTAATTGCTTTGAGTTGCCTGTGCATGTTTCTCTTGGACTCACTGAGCGTTAGCTCACCCCAATTTATTTTCCTTAACAGGTTTCGGGGTGAGGCACGTGAATCGAGGAAGTTAGTACTTTTGTAGGATTTCCTCATTTGTATAAGATTGAAATTAATGGATGAATTTGATGGTTTATGGTATTTTGGAGTTATTATCAATGTAATTTTGATGAAATTTTGGGGTTTGTATTTTGTGAGAGTTTATTGGTAACTTTAATAACTTTTAATGATGACTTTACGAGTGAATGTTTGGATTGATATTTGGGATTTCGTAGTGAGTCCCGGCAAGAGTTGGGTAGGCAGTCTAGAACCCTTTGGTTCGCCGTAGGGGGAGGTGGGGCTGTCACATTTCTAGATTAAGGTAATATAAGGTGTGTTGAGCAAAATACATCAATTTTGCAGCCAAATTTTCAAGAAAAGTTTGAAGATTTCAGTTTTCTTTCCTCGATCCAAAATTCAAAATTTCTAGCATAGTTTTCATCAGATTTTCTCCAAAGTTATGCATTTTCTCACTTTGTTCAAAGGCAAACTATATAGTACAGATGATTTGAATATATAGCAAGTGTTTAGCCTACTATCTACCTTAAATTTTCAAAATTCAAGGTTATAAAACTGTGACTCCACCTCCCCTAAGGCGAACTAGAGGGTTTAGCAGACCACTTGCCAACTCTCGCCAGGACTCACTCACTAAAATTGACTAATAATCCTTTAAAATAAAAGAACAATTCCAAATCAATGACACTTAAGTATAACTATTTCAACTTACAACCCAACTCATTAAAAATAACAAGTTATACCACTTGAATTGCAATCAATCTTTCACCTTACAATTCCCAAAGTACAAAGTTCAGGATTCTATCATAAAGACAAAAGTCACTTCCAAATATCTCTCAAGTACTTACATACAAAAGTCAATTATCTTAAAACAGGTATGCTATGGAATACACAAAAGATCTTCAGAACTAGATCCACCAAGAACCCTTACTTTAAGTCCCTGTTAAGGAATAACAAATATAATGGGGTGAGCTAAAGCTCAGTGAGGCCAAGAAAACATGCAGACAAGCAAGGTCAAGTAATACACATTTTCACTTAGTAAGATAAGTATCCATAATTATCAAGTAAGAGCACAAGTAAGAAATTGATTACACATTCAATAAAGGATACGGAAGCTCTCAAGATCTAGTCCACCGCTTGATCAAGATTTTTGGTTGAGTTGACACTCCGTCAACATAGCAAGAGTAAATCCATAGAACCCCACCTGTCAAACATCTCCATCCACCATTTCAACCCCCCAACCGGGCCCGCTCATCAAAACAGGTGAGTTGGTAAAACTCGAATATACCCATGCAAGGAGTCGCGAACGCATTCCAATAGACAAATCAGGTAAGGACCCATAGTTCATCAAATCTCCTTGACCCTACCTCACGCCTAACTGCGAGTCAATTGACTAACCGAGGTGTTTGGGCATCCCCATAAATAAATGGTAAGTCAATGAGACAACGCTCAATCGACAAGCAAGTGCAAGTTCAGGCAAGTTCATTACAAGTACGAGCAAGTACAAGCAAGCAAATTCAAGTCAAGTAAGAGAGGTCAACAAGATAAATTACAAGTCCATCTCGACAAGTCCAATAATACATTCAATTCAAGCATGTAATGAGTTCAAGCAAGTCAACAAATCATGCAATTGACACTCACCAAAAGTGCAATTCAAGCAAGCAAGCAACTTGAAGATCCCAAAATTGGATCGTCTTCAACTAGCCTTGATCACCTGAGCCAAATGAGGCAAATGAGTCCCTTATGCCACTCACAACAAGATCTTAAGAATTACACCCTTCTTACCCACTTAAAGGCACTTAAATTATCAAATTTGATCATATGAAGAAGGGTGATAGAAATTAGCATTGTAAGAGACTAAAATCAATCACCAAAATTTGAGGAAAAAGGGAAGGGCAAACTCAGCCCCGATTGACCAATAAGAGTGGAAATCTTCTCATTTCTTTTAACCTTTCAAAAGTTTAGTATTTTGACTTGAAATTGACACACCTTCAAGAATAGAAAATTAGAAATGTTTTTTAATCAAATGTGCATCAAAATACACCCAAAACGGTCCACCATGTTCAAAGGAAGGGCGGAAGTTTCAAAGAAACATCTTTTGATTCAAAACAGAAAGATTCTAGCTTTACGTGACCAAGTTTGCAAATCATATCATGAGTCCCGTAAGTCCAAAAATCATGAATTTTGTACAATTGGAAAATAGATTCAAGGTACTAAAATTATTCAGAAGACACTTTAGTAAGATTAAATTCATAAGTAGATCAAATTTTGACCTCAAGTTACAGCTTCAACAATGTACCCGAACAGGACAGAATTGAAATTCCGTCAACTTTGCAAATTCATTGGCACTTGTAGGATTTGAATAAAAATCTAAAATTTATATAGTTTAAAGAGTTCCATGTCTAGTTTCAAATGCCACCAACAAAACTTGACTTAGATTTTTCTACATCAAGATATAGTCATTTTACCAGGGTTAGGCAGGAACCCTTTGAAAATTTTTTCAGAAATACCAAAGTTTGAAAACACTCTCTTTTCACTTTTAAACTCCAAAATTTTTGCTCAACTCACTCACACATTCAAAGATTAACATATAACAAAGATTATTGGGTAGATTTTTCCCCAAAAATTTTGAAAATCATAGCTAAAAACAGGTTCCTCATTTCGGTCCCCAAAACAGAGAAATTTCCAAATTTCATCAACTTCGTTTAGCTCCAAAGTTTTTCATCCAAATGCTGTGATATTCAAGAGATATTTCATACACATATAGCTCACATAATACAAGTCTCATAGCATCAAAATACAACCAAAAATTTGAAATTAAAGCTGGGAAAATGAATAGAGTAGAAAGTCTGCCAGCCTACTAGGGTTTCTTCCAAGAGTCTCCAACCAAATATTTCTCTACCAAAACAAGAATTTCATACATATTTGGAGCCATCAAGAATCACAAGAAAATCCTCAAGTCCTTCTACCTAGATTCTTCCTCAAGGCCACTACCTAAAAGTGGGTTCTTTAAACACCCATCTCACAATTTTTGCTCAAAAACCTTGAATCTTCCTAGATCTAACTTGGATAGAGTAGTAGAAGTTGGAGTTGAGGTGTTTACCTTCTTCCAAGCTTAGGGCTCCAAAGGTAAGAGCTTTAAATCCACCAAAATCACCTCTACAAGCTTAGCACTTCAAGAGTTGTGCTATCTTCAAGAGCTAGGTGGATGGAAGAGTGGATTGAGCAAGGATTTAGCTAGAAGATTGGAGCTTTTCTTGAGAGAAAAAGAAAGAAGAGTGACTGGCCAAGAGAGAGAGAAGAGAGGATGAAAAGTGGAAGAAAAGAGAGAGAAAGATGTGTGAGAAATGGATTGGAAGAAATGAGAAAGTTTGTGGTGGAAATTGGCCTTTTAAGTCAATCATGAATAGTGCCCCGACGCGACACCACTAACCCAACTTTTCACCTTTTTCTAGATTCCCCTCCAAAACATTTCTCGTATCCTAATTGCCCCTCTTAACTCCTACACGACACTCCATTTCCTTGCTAATTAATCGCGTCATATCCTAATCCACGTGATTTAACATATAAATGGTAAACGAGATGAGTCAATTAAAGTGTATGCATGAAGGATGAAATCAAATGATGTGTCGATGCAGTTCAAAATAAAATGAGAGTGAGAGTAAGGTAAAAATGAAATAAATACTTTAGTGTAATGTGTAACAAATTAAAATAATATAAAAAATAATTTTTTAGGGGTCCTTACATCCTCTCCCCCTTAAAAGAATTTCATCCTCGAAATTCATACCTGAACTAAGGAATAACTCTGGGGTACTTCTTTTGAATTTCCTCTTCTACTTCCCATGTTGCTTTCTCCACTCGGCGGTTCTTTCATAAAACCTTTACTAGTGGAATTTACTTGCTTTTTTAGCACCTTCACTTTTTAATCCAATAGCTTTACAGGTTTCTCCTCGTAGAATAAAGTCTCGTCAATCTCTATATCCTCCGGCTGAATATATGGGATGGGTCTAGGTGGTACGGTAGCTCCAACTTATAAGCCACACTCCCAATACGTTGCAATATCTTAAAAGGTCCCACAAACCTCGATTGTAACTTTTTCCCTTTTCCCGATATTAAACTTGTTTTCAAAGGAGTAATCTTAAGGAATACTTGATCTTCAACCTCGAACTCCAAATCCTTCCTTCGATTATCCGTATGACTTTTCTGCCTACTCTGGGCAGTTTATTCCTCAGATGTATCAACTTAACCTTCTCATACTTCTCTTCCATCCAGGGCATTAGAGTTGAGTCTAGAACCTTTCTTTCCCCCATTTCGTCCCAATAAATCGGAGGTCGACACTTACGGCCATAAAGAGCCTCATATGGAGCCATTTGTATAAATGAGTGAAAACTGTTATTATAGGCAAATTCTACCAAAGTACTGACTCCAATTCACTCCAAAATCCAAGACACATGACCTCAACATGTCTTCGAGGGTTTGAATTATTCTCTTTGACTAACCATCAGTTTGAGGGTGGTAAGTAGTACTAAAATTCAACTTAGTTCCCAATGTTTCCTGCATCTTACTCTTAACAATTATAAAACCCATTCCATACTAGATATCATATAAACCGTATATCCTCAATCTTTCACATGAATTTTGTCACACATGTTTACAAATTCGAGTACCTCATTAATAAGCTAATCAAAGGTAATAAGGATCTCAAACACCCCTGACCAATATTATCCTACAGTTAGCCACCCTGAAGGTCGTGGGTTTTGTTCCTGGAGGTGCGGCTATAGCCCACAACAAGTGAAGAGCCCAATCCCACAGGTCAAGAAGCCTAGCTCCCCTCCAAAAGGTCTCAGTCAGGTGGAGATTTATTCACGTTTGATGATATAACGGCCAGAATCCTCCTCCTTAACCGATGTGGGATTGTTACAATACTCTAACACCCCTCACCAATATTGTCTCACCGTTAGCCACCCTGAAGGTCATGGGTTTTGTTCCTGGAGGTGGGGTTATAACCCACAACAAGTGAAGAGCCCAACCCTATAGGTCAAGAAGCCTAGCACCCCTCCAAAAGGCCTCGATCAGGTGGGGGTTCACCCACGTCTGGTGATATAGTGGTTAGGATCCTCCTTCCTAATCGATGTGGGATCGTTACAGGATCACCTTAAGAAATTGTCAATCTATTCATTACCAATCCAAGAACAAATCATATAATCCTTACCTCAATACCCCAATAGTCATTAAGTATTCTCAATAAACTTTAGTATCTCTTATATCAAATTCTATAAGATCTTAACAACGCAGTAATTTTGTTCTACCGGACCTTAACCCTATTATTCTTTCAAAAAGTTTAGAAAGAAATTTCAAGTAATCAATAACTTCAAGAATCACATCCAATTCCATACAAATGGAGACAAATATTAAAACACTAAAGGAAAAATATTAAACTCAATAATATCTTATCGCAGTCTCCAAGTCGGAGTTAGTAGACCCATAAAACTTTCAAAACTTTGCTACTTTACTAATCGCAACTTACTCCTATCAATTCAAATCTTACATTAGATACAATAAGGTTTTTGGGTTCATTCCTCTCCAACAAAGATGAATATAACTTTATATATCAACAATCAAAATGTTTGAAATTTTAAAAAGGTGTAAAATTATCAGAATAACTATCACAAGAATGAATTCTTGCATTCTTGATTGTTTGCAAAAGACACTCATAGTTAACTTTAAATTGAAAGGGGTAAGATGATGAGGACATAAAAGGCTTGGTTAAAACTTTTTTTTAAAGGAAATCACTCTAATAACTCAAGTTTCACGAGAACACTATAAACAAGAAATGCCCAAAACTTAAACAAGAAAAACAATGTTGCAAATACTAAATTGCTTCCAAAATACGTTTGTATCAAATCTAAATATCAATATCTAGAAAGGTGAAGAAATAAAATATTGAATTGAAAACTTTTGAGTTCATTTTTGAGTTAAACTTCACACGTAATAGATAAAACTAGAGTATGAGGCTTAAACATGAAACACTGAATATTTTTCCCAAAGTCAAATACAACAGGTTTCATTATCAAAAGTAGATTAAATTTCTTCCCATAAGCTATTTAGCTTATATCAAAAACTTAAAGAACCATTTTCACATTCCCCTTATTCATGGATTGTTGAACCTTAACAACTAATCATAAGACAAAATCTTTCACCATCGCACGAATAAAAGTTTACAACTCTTAAACCCTAATGGTCTTTACACACAACTATGTTCAAGCATAGATCAAATACCAAATCATGATTACTAATATCTAGCCGTCTCATGAATTAAAGTGAACCATCAATTTACTTCACAATTTAAACATAACTGACTCACATCATGACCAGACACCAATGTATTCAGCATATATCTTTAAACTGTACTCCTATACTATCTATATCCTCAACGTCATTCTCCGGTTTCCATTTCTCACACAAGTCTAAGGCAACATAGGTATAAAAGGACGAGAATCATGTAATCACAGATGCAATACTAATCAATCATAATCCAAAATACAATTATCAGATTACACAAGATTAATGCATGTGATCACAACGAATACAAGTATCAATAAACAAGTCCAAATATATCAAAAATTAAGCAAGTCTGCAGTGCTAGCACAATACACATTCAAGACAAGTATCAAATTTCAAATCAAACCACCATCAATAGAAACCTTAACCAGGGCTTTACTAGTCTAGGCCATAACAATCCTCTTAATTCCAATTTCTTCAATTTGTTCAGCATTAGATTTAGCACTCAGATCCTCCATGTCAAGACTTTCACCATTACACTTTTTTTTTTAAAGGTGCTGTGTTCCAGCATTTTATTAAAAATAAGGAGGGTTGACCTCCGAAAATACAACTGTTTTCCTAAAGCGAAAGGCTGGAATCTGGAATCTATCCATATTACAAAGACCACACACTTCTCTTAGAAGTTGAGCAAAAGAATTGTAAGTAGCTAATGATCCTAAGATTCCCCTAGCAACCAAAGCATCCGCTACCGAATTACCTTGTCGGAAGCAATGCTGGATAGAGCATACGGATTCCATAAATATTAAATACGTCTAAAGAGTAGACGTAGCCTCGGAGAAACTTCCATCTTGCCCTACACCACCTGCACCAGCACCTTTGAATCCAACTCCACCTGCACATAATTAAAGCCCCGGGCCCGACACAATTCCAACCCAGTAAGCAGCGCGCGTATCTCAGCATACAAAACTGAACCATCATCATACGGCTCTGCAAAGGCGAACCTTACTCTTCCAGCATCATCTCTCAAAACCCCTCCTCCCCCACCCCGTCCATCGTGAAAGGAAGAACCATCAGTGTTTAGCTTGACTAACGCCAAAGGAGGCTTGCGCCAAGCGATTGGAGTCCCATGTAGCCTAATTTTAATCTTTGAAATTCGAGCAAGATAATGTATCCAGTTGAGGTCCCTCCCCTGCTTGCACATGGACGGGAACTGTATTGAGACCAAATCCTTTGCCTCCTCACAAATTTCATTGCATGTGAACACCACACTCGGCTCCACCCCATCATAAACGAACCGGTTTCTTGCTTTCCAGATGTGCCAAACAATAAGAATTGGCAATAGTTATAGTAGCCATGATAGTATAGAAGATCTGGATACCCACATCCACCACATGATGCACTTGTCACGTATATCCTTATCCACAGAAGAAGACCCCAAAGGGTCATCAAAAAATGCCCACACCTTGCGTGAAAAGGAACCGAAGGCAAAAACGTGTTGCAATGTCTCCACTTGCCTTTCTCTACAAAAAAAACACCATGATAGACCCTGCACATTAAATCTATGCAAATTATGCATAACCGGGAGCCGGTTGAGCAGCACCCTCCATAGATGAAAAGACATCTTAGCCAGGGCACCCTTCAACCAGATTTGTTTGAAGAGCCGTGACACTGCCCTTCCCTGCGTGAGCAGCCGGACCACGAATGACACCCAAAACTGGCCCGCATCAGAACCTTTCCAAAATATATGATCACTACCCACATCTTCAAAAACAATTGGTGAACCCATGATAGCACCACCTCCCGAGGAAGATGACTTGATAACTTTTGCAAATTCCATGCACTGTCCCGTCTATAATCCCTAAGCCGTTCATCCGTAGCGAAGGAGGGATATTGCCATGCAAGTGGTCCATCGCCTAGCCAATTATCCCACCAAAAAGCAACATCCTCACCAACCACATCCCAGCAACAATTAAGCTCCATGAAGGACCGAACCTTGAGCATATGTTTCCATAACGGAGAGTCCGACAATACCACCTCCACCTTGTTGGGGTGAACACCCGAGCAATATTGCTTCTCCATAAATTTTGCCTACAAACATTTCCTGCTGTCAAAACCTCCACCACAGCTTGCATTCAAAAGCTTGTACAATTATCTCCAACAGCCTTATCCCCAAACCCCTAGTTTCCAAAGGCCGGGAAACCGTAGACCAAGCTACCCAGTGATACCGATATCCAAACTCAGAACTACCCCATAGAAAGCGAGCAAACAACTTATTCAGCTGGTCCAAGACTTTTTTCGGAGGACGTAAGACAGTTAAGAGATGTCCAGCATGGACATGAGAACCGCATTTAATAACGTTAACCTACCTACATAAGAGAACCACTTCCACCCCCAGGACTAGATACGAGCATTCACCAAATCCAGCAGGCCTTGAAAATAGGAACATTTAATCCTCCCACTAAAAAGGGGGCATCCAAGGTATCTTAGCAGAAATGGCCTAAAGCTAAAACCTGTAAGCCCCGCAATCTTCCTTCGAATCCTACCCGAGCCTCGATCTATCAAAACAAAACAGCTCTTCTCCTTGTTCACCAATTGCCCAGAAGATGCCTGATAGTCCTGCAAAACACACATCACACATTTAACAGACGGAGAATCATCACGTGAAAACACAATGACATCATCCGCATAGGCAAGATGTGTGACCCACATAGCCCAATTTGAGACAAAAAATGGGGAGAACTGTGATTCCCCCAACAACGCATTCAACCCCTGGGAAAGGACCCCGGCTGAAATGATAAACAAAGCTGGAGACAAAGGGTCACCCTGACGGATGCCCTCATTGCCTTAAAATATCCACAAGATCGCCTATTAACCAGAACCGAAAAAATGATAAACTGAACCTCTGCTCCCTCTCTCTCTCTCTCGTTTGATTATGGCCATGGAGGCTGCCCTCCATCCCTTGGATGGTGGAGGGCGGGGTTTGCCTCCCCATCATTCCAAAAGAAGGCTTTCTCAGCTTTGTTCAAGGAGCCTTCGCGTGCAGCAGTTGAGATTCACGCTACTATGGCGACACACCAAGGTGAACCAGCCGTGGTTTTCAAGCTTGCGGATATGCAAGTGGTGTCCTCGGCCTTTCACTTCATGTTGGTTGGGAAATTTTCACAGGGTCGTCCGAAGTTGGATAAGATCAGAAAGTTCTTCGTCGCATTGGATTTGAAGGAGGAGGTGTCAGTGGGTCTGCTGGACTATTGCCATGTCTTGATCCACATGAAAATGAGGTTGATTACGTTAGGGTTTGGACTCGGAACATCTAGTATATTCTTCGCTTCCCGATGCGTGTCTTCAAGTGGTCGATGAAGTTCCACGTTGATCGTGAATCTTCGTTGGTTCCAATCTGGTTTAGCCTTCCTAAACTACCAATTCACCTATTCAAAAAGGAGTGTTTATTTCACATTGTTTCATGCCTGGGTTTCCCATTGTTCATCGATCAATTACTGAGGGAGTAGAGTGTGTGACGACTCCACACAAAGGAGTTAGCGAGCCATCTGCCCAACTCTCGTCGAGACTCACTACAGTCCTCAATCAAATGAATATTATACATAGATTAAAAGTTATCCACAAGTATATTTGAGTACTTATACCAATCACAAGTCCTTAAAATTCAAATTACACCCAATTTGCACAAGACATAATCTCTAGGAATTTATCCTCAACCAATCAAGCTAATGAGACCTTTGCAAATTGATTTCTTCAATAATTCCAATAAATCACATATAACTTTCATTCTTGCTTACAATCCCAAACAAGAAAATAAGAAATACAGTTAAATTCTCAAATACAAGTTCAACCTAAAAATTTACAAGATCGGTAATCCCATGTACAGACTAGTGCCATCCTTGGCTTCTCTTGCTCTTACATCTGGTAAGGAAGACAAACTATGGGAGGGTGAGATAAAAGCTAAGTGAGGTTCCATAAATTCAAGAAAACAAATAAAACATTGAAATAACATGGTTTATCAAAGTAGCACTTTTAACAAGTAATTGTTCAAAAGACAATTATCAACACAAGAAATCTTTCAAACATTTATTCATTTAACAATCATCTAATCAAGCATAAGCAGTAAAAGAATACAATAGCACATAGAGCCAGTAAGTCTGTAGTTAGCAGTCTCCTTATACCTCCAGTGGTAATACTCGAGTAAACCAACTAGTGTCCCAGTGTTACAGGGTCGCGACCTAGTCCACTTCTGGCTCGGGGTGGCCGATAACAAAGAGCGTAGGTCCAGATCATGCAAGGGCCCAGCTCAGCCGATGCGTCCAAAGCATTCACGGCTAACAACATGCGCAGTTAACAGTCAACAATAATACATGTAATCAATAAACTAACAATCAATCAACAAGACAAGGCATTTAGTGTAAGTACACAAGATACATTCACAACCATTTTATTTGTAAATACTAGGAAGTTCTTTAAAATACCTTTGTTAGGACACGCTTAAGAGTAAAACACATTTTAGTTAAAAGGTACACTTAAGCATAACTAGCAATGAGGAACTCGCCCACATAATAGAAAGCCATTTCATTTATCAAAAGAAGTAACAATCCATTTTATGCTAAACAAGTGAAACACATTTGAAAAGTAATTGAAACCCTCATCAAAAGTTAAGTAAGTAGGTAAAGTAAGGCTTGGTGCAAATCCAAATAAACTACTGGAGTAGGACACACAAAACATTTAGAAAATAAGTAACACTCACCAAAAGTCTAGTGAGTAGGCAAAATAAAGCTTTCACACGTTTTCCTCGGGGTTCCCCTTGAATTTTTCTTGAGCACCTGAGACAAGCATTTCCAACGATTACCTATAACGTTCAACCAAGACCAAGAAATTCCCCTCTTAACCCTTCTCTCAAGCATCCTCAAGTTCTTGTCAAATTAAGAGGGAAACTCTCCATGCTTAACCACCAAGTTAACACTCGACGGAGAGTTTGTAAGTGCTTCATTTGTAAGTCAAAATGTAGCAAGAGTTTTTGATTCCAAAATTTGCCAAACTAAATCAAAGTAAACTTAGTTACTCGTTAAATCCAACTTTCATAATTTCAGTCCCAACTAAATCCATAATTTTAGTTTAATATAATAGCAAGCCGTTTGAGCAAAATCAAGTCAAGAAAATACCAACCGAAGCCAAAACTATCGAACGCATCAAATCTGTCCAAACAGTCCCAAGGTTCGAAAACAGAGATTTTTGTCAACTTTAAACCATCCAAAAAATCACACTTTAGCCAATATACACTCATAGTTCAACATAATATAAAGTTATCGGAGTAAAATCATGTCAAGAGAATATCAAATGAGGTTGAAACAGTTCGGGCTCCAAATCTGTTGGTTCGAGTTCAAGTTCCAAAGCAACAATTTAAATCAACTTTTAGCCAATGAAAATTCTAGATTTCAGCCCCAATTTATCATATACATATAGCTTAACAACATATAAAATCATTAGGCCAAAATGTTATCGAAAAAGAACTCAAAAATTTTGAAGAAGTAAGCTAAAATTTCCAGCTAATGTTCGGCCAGCAAAGGCTAATTTCCTTGAAATTTTAGTCAACAAAACAGCCACAAAAACATGTATATCTCACTCATAATCCTAATGGATTCATCAATCATTAGCCCTTCATAGAATCAAACACTTAGTAAACGTTAAGATTCTTGACAAAGGTAATCAACAAACTATCAATTTTCTGCCACCTTTGAGTGTTTTAATCATAACTAGAGCTAAAAATATCGGATTGAGACAAATCTTATGGAATTTCAAAGCTAAGACACAGGCTACATTTTTCGTGAAGACATTGAAAGTCAAATCTAGCATTTTCGTGGTTAGAATGTGAAATCACAGAAATCTGTCGGGTAAAACTGGACATTTTATATGGTACAGTGCTCTGATTGAGCTGAACTTTTTTGGGTCTAAAGCCAACTAAATTTCCTACAACTTTCATGCTTTGAGAAAGAGCTAGGTTGGCCTTTATCATGGAAGAAATGTGCAGATCAATTTGGTGTAAAACTGTGAATTTCCAGCAAAATCAATCAACAATTCAAGAGTTTAACTTGTGCTCTAACCTTCAAGTAATATACTAGCTTTTTCATAAAACTAACTTAGATCATGAAGATATAACAGATTTCATGGCTAAAATTTGAAAACCAAGGCTGTGATTAAAGGGTACCTCAAGATATAGCAAGATCTTGAAAGTTTCACCACACTTTCTCCCAAACTTCCTTCCTTGCAAATCCTTCAAGAAAGGCCAAAGATCTTCAAGTTTTCTTGGTGATTTCAGCCCAAGAATTCCAAGAATGGTAGCTGACCTTGTCTCCTTTACCTCAGCTGCCCCTCTTTCCCTTTCTCTCTCTCGGTTCTCTCCCTTACTCTCTCTCTCTTACTTCGGCTGCAACAAGAGGAAGAAGAAGCAAGATGAGCTCCCCCCAATGGTGTCTTCAAGGATCAAGAAGATGAAGAAGAAAATGGAGCAAGCTTTTCTCTCTCTTTTGCTCCTTGGTTGGCTGAAAATAATGAAGAGGAAATGGAGAAAGAATGAAGGCCTTATGGAGACAAGAAGCTTGGCTATCCTCATTTCAGGGAAAAGTTAGTCAACTTTTACTTTATGTTGCGTCGACACACAACGCTCTAATTTTTGCTGAATTTTCTCCTTTTGACACTGCCGTACCATAAATATATCTCTGTAATGTCTCTGCATATTCTCAGTTTCATCTTAGATCTACTATTCACATCACGGCTCAAAAATTGACACTTACACTAGTCGAAACAAACATCGGTAATTTTATTCACAAAAAATTCTCTAAATTAGAAAATGATAACTCGATGCATGAATTCACCAATATTTTAGTGAAAATACATAATATAATTATTATTATTATCATTATTATTTATTTTTTGAAAAAGAATCAAATTTTGAGGCCTTCATATCCTCTCCCCCTTAAGAGAATTTCATCCTCGATATTCATATCTTCCTCTACTTCGGTTGACCCTAAAGTCTGTTGACCAAAAAGAGCATACGTTCTGGCACCCACGGTCGGTTCCTTCCTTCAGTAATTTGTTGTGAATCTGCTCCATTTCCTTGTCGAGTATTACTTTCTCGTGGCTGCTTCCTTGGGCAATTGTGAACTCGATGGTCGACACTTTCACATCACAAGTACTTCCACCCTTTCATCCAATAGTTTTCTTCAGTGTGATTCCCTTTTCCACAGTATCCACAAATTGGTTGAAGAATTAAGGGTTGACTTCCTTGCAGAGTTTCCTTTGATTGGACTCTCCTTGTTTGAGTTCCTTGTGACAAAGTTTCTTCTAGTTGCTCCATCCTAAGAGAAGAAAAAGGTAGTAGTCTTATTCCACCAGTTCCTTTTCTAACTTATGGTGGCTGTACGGTCTCTCTAGAAGCCTCAAGGGAACTACCACTAGGTGTATCTCTCTTTCATGTGTGTAAGACTCTCAATTGCGATTTCGTAATCTTGACCCTTTGGGCCTTTTCAAGAGCATCAGTAAATGTCTCAAGTTGGATTGCTGCAAGGGCATCTTGAATTTCTAGATTGAGTTCTCGAGTAAACCGCCTTATTCGCTTTCGCTCTTTAACCACTAGTTCCGAGGCAAATCTAGATAGTTTAGTGAACTGGGATTCATATTCTGCCACACTTAACGTTCCTTGCTGAAACTTTATAAAATCATCTTCTCTCTTTTCTTGTACTAGTGGTGGAACGAACTTTTCATTAAATTCTCGTACAAAATTAATCCAAGTTCTCGGAGTTTGATTCCTTTCCCACTTGTTTCTTATGACATTCTACCAACCTCGAACTACCTCTTCAAGTTGGAACACTGCAAAGGTTACTTCTCTCTCCTTTGAATAATCCAAGGCATCAAATATATTTCTTATATTCTCTAACCAGTTCTCAGCGGTTTCAGGGTTAGGACCCTTCGAAAACTTTGGTAGGGAAAACCTTTGAAATCTCTCTAAGGCTCTATCTTTCCCTATCCCTCGGTTCCCAGGTTGATTCACTTGCCCAAATCCGTAGCTTTGTTGAGGCACTAAACGTTTTAGTAAGTCAGTCATATGAGTTAAAACTAAAGCCACTTGATCATCTACCCCAACCATTTGCTCGGCATTTTGGTTGACGGTAGATTCTCTATCTCTCCCTTGATTTCGAGGTTGGCTGGGTCGACGTCCATGTCGTCCCGCAGCTTCCATTCTCACAACTAATCTATATGTGCATGTCTAAAAAGCTCACTAACCATAATGATCTACGTATGCATACATACAACAATTCTTAAAGATAAACAAATGGAACCAGATACACAAGTAACATTTTGAAGGAACACATTCACAGTTAATATTAGATGTAAACCAATCTTAATCACATTGCATGCCAATACAAAATTTAGGGCTAAACAATCCCTAACGCAAGTTGAAACCAAGTATCAGTCATTTAAAGATCAAGATCTTTAACAAGAAAGTCACTAAATAAAGCACATTTATATCCAAGAATCACTAGTATTAGGCTTTCTAATCAAAACCTCAAGTTTCAAGTTCAAACCTAGGGGATAGGCATAACTTGCTAACTTAAGCGTCAAAGAGGAACCAAGTCAATTCACACTGGGACTGGCCATCTCCAAATTCAAACCAACTCAATCCCCATTATTCGTCATAGAGAATTCAAAAAAATTCCCAATTAAGCAGTCAATCCAAGAATCACATCCAATCTCATACACATACATATAGAGATTAAAACCCTAAAAATACCTCGAATTCTATGGTTTAACTTAGTCAAATTCATTCCTATAAATATCGACAAGTACTATTGTTCAAGAAATTCACCTATCACTTTTCAAATCAATCTCACACAAGTCTCTCCTTTTCCTACAATATAAGAAACCCTAACGCTCAACACTTCACTTAAACAGCCAATTAGTCCCACAAAGCGGCATCCTAAACGTTAAGACTAGGATACACTATAGAGATCTGAAACCTAAACTCTGATACCACCTGTGACGACCCCACCTCACCTGATGGCGTACCAAAGGGGTTAGCGGGCCGTCTGCCCAGCTCTCACCAGAACTCACTACAGTCCTCAATCAAATGAACATTATACATAGATTAAAAGTTATCCACAAGTATATTTAAGTACTTATACCATCCACAAGTCCTTAGAATTAAAATTACACCCAATTTGCACAAGATGCAATCTCTAGGAATTTATCCTCAACCAATCAAGTTAATGAGACCTTTGCAAATTGATTTCTTCAATAATTCCAATAAACCATACATAACTTTCATTCTTGCTTACAAATCCCAAAAGAGAAAATAAGAAATACAGTTAAATTCTCAAATACAAGTTCAACCCAAAAATTTACAAGATTAGTAATCTCATGTACAGACTAGTGCCAACCTTGGCTTCTCTTGCTCTCACATCCTGTAAGAAAGAAAAACTATGGAAGGGTGAGATAAAAACTCAGTGAGGTTCCATAAATTCAAGAAAACAAATAAAACAATGAAATAAGATGGTTTATCAAAGTAGCACTTTTAACAAGTAATCGTTCAAAAGACAATTATTGATAAGTCTTCCTTTTGCATGCTCTTAATAGGTTTAATTATGTAGTTTTTATGTGTTTTGTTATTTTAATGGCTAATTAACTAGGGTTTCTAGTGAAGTTTTGCATTTTATGGTTTAAATGAGAAAAATTGAGTTTCTATGGATTAATGTAGTGAAAACTTCATGTTTTTGTAGGATTAATTGCTCAATCATCAAATGAGGTGAAAATAAGAAGATAATTTCAAAGAAGCTTGGATGGAAAGTTGGAAAATTGAATTATTTGAAGTTGATGAAATTCCAAATTGAGAATGAGAAAAATGCAATTCAATTAATGAAGAATCAAAGGATCAAAAGTTGGAGGATTTAACGCGACAATTTCACAACAAAAATTCGGGTTTTGCAAAATTGGAGCAAATTCGCGACCTGAAAATCAAACAGCTCAAAAAATCAAACAGCTCGAGAATCCCTCTCAGTGGAGACAGGGGAGACGATCTGCGATGGGATCTGCGAGACTTTGCCTCGTGGATCCACCTCGCGGATCTTCAAAAAATGATAGTTGCAAGTTGCAGCCGAA
Source organism: Gardenia jasminoides (assembly GCA_013103745.1). NCBI lineage: Eukaryota > Viridiplantae > Streptophyta > Magnoliopsida > Gentianales > Rubiaceae > Gardenia > Gardenia jasminoides. Next base: position 23,863,320 of record CM023096.1, read on the forward strand.
TTCCAGATTTTTCAGCTCACTTCCAGCTCAATTTTCAGATGAATTTTAGCTGATAGTTGTGTGAAGAATCTTGTGAAGTTGAAGAAACAATTCATAGAAAATCCAAAACACAATTTGCATCAACTTTACAACTCATTTGAGATTGGAATTCAATGGATTCAATGCATGAAGACACTTTGAAGCATTTCAAGGATAAGAAGATTCATGAAACCATTTTCCTTGACTTTTGAAGGCCAAACTTTTCTTGTGTTCACATGAGGAAATTTTGGATGCTTATAGATGAATTCTTCTACAAATAGGGCCTTTTATAGACAATGAAAAAAAAAGGAAGGAAAGGAATTAGTATGAAGTAGTGGTAGAACTAAAGAAAAACTAGAGAATAGCTCTAGTTCATTAGTTTTAGCTCTAGTTCTTATATTTCTTAGTGTGTAGTTTCTAAAGAGAGATTAAAGAGATAGTTGTGAGGACTCTTGCACTTTGTATTTGAGAGATCAACCTGTGAAGAAGTTCAAGGATTCAAACTTCAAGAAATTGAATAAGAATTCCTTCTCCCTTTACTTTGTCTCTTGTGCTTTATTCTCATGGCTTTGTGCAAGTTTGTTTTATGCTTAGATGTTCTTAACATGATGTTTAGCTAAGCCTCTTAAATCCTAGAGTTAGGATGAACTTGTTTTAGTTGTGATTATGAAGTACTTAAGTTATTTATGTTCTCCATGATTTTGCTAGTTTAAGACTTGTGCTTATGCTTTGTGGTTGATTAACTACCAACTATAAATGATTTGATGTTGATGAGCAATGAAAAACTTGCTTTCAATAAGATCTAAGTTCTTAAACACTAACTTATATTCTCACGAAAGTAGTGAATAAAGTTGGTTGGTTGTGTTTTCATACTATAACTTCATTGAGCTTATTTAACTTGTTTCTCTCTTTTCTTTATGAAAATGGGTCAAGGAGATCAAATTCATGCATTTTCATGGTCAAAAATTGAAATATCAGACGTTCAGAAAGCTGTTGGGTAAAACAGGGTTTTGGGCAATCAGGGTATTTTGGTCATTTCACATCATACAGTGCTCCGATTGATTTGAAATTGTGTGAGTAGAAAGTTAACTCAATCCACTACAACTTTCATGTTTTGTCCGAGAGCCAATTTAGCCTTTATCATAGAGGAATTTGCAGCTCAATTGAACACAATATGGGGCAATATATCAAACACTTACTAGATAAGAAATATTCTCTCATTTTCATGATACTCCATCAATTAAGCTTAAAGATTAAGTATTGAGGCCAATAAAGCATCACTTAAATAACATAACAAGAATAAAGACTTACTAAATTACTTGAGGTAATCCAAGAAACTTCCAAATATCATGCTAATTTGTGACTTTAATAGAACATATATATCAAGTTCCTCAAACTTAAGAGAAAAGTTGAAGTGTTTTAGCATGCTATACCTCCCATAGAGATCACAAAACTGAGCTTGGGAATTGAGCAAGTCTTCTCCCAAAGTTCCTTGTACAAACTTGATGCAAAAATGAAGTAAGAAAACTAAGGTTTCTAGTGGGCTTTGTGATTGTTGGAGTTGTTTTTTTCTCTCCCTCTCTTTCTCTCTCAAGTTGGCCGGCCAAGACAAGTGGAGAATGGAAGAGAAATTGAGCTTGGAAAGTTTAAGATATAAGGCTTACTTGGTTTAAGAAATAATCTCTTGGAAAGTTGTGGTAAATTTTGTGCCACATCACAAGTTCCTAATGAAACCACATTTCATGCTTCTAAATCTTTCATTAAACCTGTGACGACCCCACCTCCCTCTAAGATGAATTAAAGGGTTTGACGGACCGCCTGCCCAACTCTCGCTAGAACTCATTACAATTCTCGAATAAATTAAAGTTTGAACTTTAATAGATACAGCCATCAAACAAATTACAATGTCAATCTCAAATATTTACATCAAATGCTCCACTAATTTACATTCCACAAGTCAATTGAACTTCAAAACATACATGGAATTCCAGCCAGTCATGCTAATGAATTAATACAAGTGATTTCCTTCACCTCGAACCCTGTGGAGGCGAAATAAAATGTTTTGGGGTAAGTTAAAGCTCAGTGAGGTTCTAAGCAAAAAACGCAATATATAGAAAATAATATTTTCATTTAATAAAACTTTACAATTAAACAATCACTCAATCATTTTATTCCAAGAGCAAGTAGTGAATAAGACTTTGCAAAAGTATCCACATTGTGGGCCAAGTATAAAAAAAAAGGGCAATAATAAATACTTTTCCAAAATACTCACCATTCAACTTAAATCATGATCAAAGCATTTTATGTAGAACGATAATAAATCATATCTCATTTAGCTTAAAACAAAAGTAAATCTTTTCGGAGAAACTCATTTCACTTATGCACAACACATAGGCATTTCTGTATGTATCAAAAGGAAGATGGACATATAATATAACTAGCTCAGAGGAAATAGTGCCAAAAACATCATTATTGAACGGATCTCTAGAGGTGGCTCCCATCCCATATGGACATAGCACATAGCTCCACTCAGGTAAACACTTCAAGGAGTGAGTTGGATCTCTAGAGGTGGCTCCCGTCTCCAAGGATGTAACACATAGCTCAACTCAGGTAAATATTTCAAGTGTTGAGACGGATCTCTAGAGGTGGCTCCTGTTCCATATGAACGTAGCACATAACTCCACTCTAACACTAACAGGCATTTCAAGCACTAAGACGGATCTCTAGAGGTGGCCCCGTCCCATATGGATGTAGCACATAGCTCCGCTCAGGCCATAAAACTCAAGGCAAACACAAATAAATCATTTCATAGATCATTAGCAACAGTAAAAATATTTCATATGGAAAACAAGTTGGAGTGCTCACAAATTAGTCATAAATCACTTCAATTGTAAAAGCAATTTTAATTGGAAATAACAATAAATCATTCCTTATAAATACTAGCAAATCATTTCAACAAATCATTCTTTGCAAACAATAGCAATATTTTTCATTTGAAAAAGGAGTTGGAACACTCACCAAAAGTGCAATCAAGCAAGCAAGTCCTTCACTCGTCCATCTTGGGATTCCCCTCGTAACCCTTTTGAGCGCCTGAAACAATTACAACCAATGATCAATTATAGCAAACCATCTCTAGCCAATCGCCCCCCTTTTTTAAACCATCGCTCATGTATATATTAGGTTACTTATCAAACGAGGAGGAAAAACTACTCACTTAATCAACTAAAGCGACACTTAAGAGGGGTTCAAGGTTATTTCACTGGTCTATAACAAATATTTCTATTTCAAGCCAAGTTCTAGAATCACAAGTTTCATACCAAGCGTTTCATCAAATACTTAATGTGCATAACCATTAGTTTCATACAAACATTTTATCAAACACATGGTAGGCATCAAACTATCAAGTTTCTGTCATCTCTTGGTGTTTTAATCATAACTAGAGCTACACTCATCGGATTGAGATAAATTTTATGCCGTTTCGAAACTAAGACATAGACCTACAATTCACATGAAGATTCAAAATTTAGTTAAGGAATTTTCATGGTCAAAAATCACAATTACAGAAGCAAAATAAAACTATCGGGTTGAAAACAACATTTCTGGACAGTTTCGGAAGAAAGACTATAACTCAATGTAGGAGGATCAAAATTGAGTGACGTCAATGGCGTTTAAAACTAGACTCATAAAATTTTCAATATTATAAAATTCAAGTTTTGGTTAGTCTCCTACAAGTGCCAGAAAGTTCGGAAAGTTGGCCAAAAATGAAGACTATTAGTGGAAACAGGGTAATGGTGCAATCAGGGGTATTTTAGTTATTTCACAAGCTACAATACTATGATTGCTCTGAAAATTTGTAGATAAAAACTTAACCCAAATATCTACAACTTTCATGTTTCGCACAGAATTGGTTTGGCCATTAACATAGACAAATTTGCAGCTCAATTTGACTCAAAATGGGGCAATACACTAAACACTTGGTATGCAATAAGAATTCTTCCAAAAATCAGTGAAAAGCTCAACTTACAACCATGAAAAATTTCAGATTTTGACTCCAAATCAACATGAGCTCATACTACAAAGTTGTTTGAGCAAAATAAAACCAAGAAACATCATGAAATTTCAAGATCAAGAGTCAAAATTTCCAACTATAGTTTCAGCCAGCAAGCATGGTTTTTCTTCAAGATTTCTCCAACATTTTATTTTCTAACCACAAAATAAACTGATACGATCCATGACTGTCCAAGACAACCCTTAGACCTCCTTATTACAAATGCATGACGGGGGTCCAAGCCCTTAAGCCTTTTGGGCCGTGGAGAAGTGCAACAAGTGGGCCAGCCAAAGAAAAGTGCGGAAAGGAAGAGTCGCGGACCGATCCGCGACCCATGTCTCGCGGATCCGTGCCTCGTGTATCATCATCAGAAGAGAAAGTTCTTAGATCCGTGGACCAATCCGCGAACCAAGCATCGCGGATCTAGCTCGTGAATCTCAGTCATTAAATTTTTGAATTTTTGATTATTTTTATATTTTTCGTAATTAAAATAGTCCAGCCCATGGTTCACCCCAGAGAGTCTTTGGTCGAACCCTGGACTCAGTAATGAGTTGTTAGGTTAGTTGGTACTGAGTATTTAAACAAATCTTATGTACGATTCATTCAAATTAATTCAGATTATACAGAAAACCTTTGAGAGTCTCTCTCTCTTACTTCTTGAAGCATTTCTTGAGTATCTTAGATCGTTCTAGGGTATTCGCTCAGACTTATCAATCTAGGAACGCGCTAGGTTGTGGTGTCTCTACCATATCAAGGGATCGTTGACCGTGTGATCAACGGGTTCTTGATTCTTCCGCTGATACGAACGTCGCCAACCTGTGACGAAACCCGTAATGATACGATCCATGACTGCCCAAGACAACCCTTAGGCCTCCTTATTACAAGTGCATGACGGGGGTCCAAGCCCTTAAGCCTTTTGGGCCGTGGAGAAATGCAACAAGTGGGCCAGCCAAAGAAAAGTACGGAAAGGAAGAGTTGTGGACCGATCCACTACCCGTGTCTCGCGGATCCGTGCCTCACATATCATCATCAAAAGCGAAAGTTCTTTGATCCGCGGACCAATCCGTGAACCAAGCATCGCGGATCCAGCTCGCAAATCTCAGTCTTTAAATTTTGTAATTTTTTATTATTTTTATATTTTTCGTAATTGAAATAGTCCAGCCCATGGTTCACCCCAGAATGATATGATCCATGACTGCCCAAGACACCCCTTAGGGCTCCTTATTACAAGTGCATGACGGGGGTCCATGCCCTTAAGCCTTCTGGGATGAACCATGGGTTGGACTATTTTAATTACGAAAAATATAAAAATAGTAAAAAGTTACAAAATTTAACGACTGAGATTCGCGAGCTGGATCCGCGATGCTTGGTTCGTGGATTGGTCCGCGGATCTTAGAACTTTCGCTTCTGATGATGATACGTGAGGCATGGATCCGCAAGACACGGGTCGTGGATCGGTCCGCGACTCTTCCTTTCCGCACTTTTCTTTGGCTGGCCCACTTGTTGCACTTCTCCACGGCCCAAAAGGCTTAAGGGCTTGGACCCCTGTCATGTACTTGTAATAAGGAGGCCTAAAGGTTGTCTTGGGCAGTCATGGATCGTATCATAAACTCATCTCATAAAAACAACCACAACCACAACAAAATTCCTCAAGTCCACTACCTAAGAGGCCGCCTCAAGACAGCTACTTAAGTAGGGAATTCAAGAGCCCAACTCAAATGTATCAAAATTATCATTTCTACCAAAAGAAAACCATGGATCTAGTGTAGATCTAGAAGATCTACCATTATCAATGCTAAAACTAAAATATTTAAACATCATACCTCAAGATCTACCTAAATCTAGTAAGATCAAGTGTAGCTCTACTCAAGAATTGTCTTCCAAGCTTTGCACCCTCAAGATCCTCCAAGATTAGCCAAAGATCCACTTGTTTTTTGCTGATTTCTTCCACAAAACTTCAAGATCAAGAAGAAGAAGAACAAGATGAACCTCTCTCTCTCTCTCTCTCTCTACCTCAGCTGGAGCAAGAAGAAAAAAGAGCAAGATGAGCTCTCAATTGAAGTCTTCAAGGATCAAGAAGATGAAGAAGAAGAAGTAGCAAGTTTCCTTTCTCTCTCTCTATCTTGGCTCCCTCTCTCTCTTGTTCTCTTGGCTTGGCTGAAAATGGAGAAGAAATGGTACAAGAATGAAGTGATAAGGAGACAAAAAGCAAGGCCTTTCATGTTTTAAGGAAAGTTGTTAGCCAACTTGTTTTTATGTCGTGTCTACGCGCAATACTTTAACTTTTACTGAATTTTCTCTTTCTGACACTGCCCTACTATAAAATATATCTCATTAGAGTCTCTACATAGGCTCGATTTCATCTTAGATCTACTATTTATGTTACGACTCGAAAATTAATACTTAAACTAACCGAAACAAAAATCGGACAATTTATTCATGAAAAATTCTCCAAATTAGAAAATGATAACTCCATGCATAAATTCACTAATATTTTAGTGAAAATACATAATATAATTATTATTATCATTATTATTTATTTTTTCAAAAAGAATAAAATTTGAGAGCCCTCACAAAACCAACCATTTTTCACTTCCAAAAATACCCTTCTATATTTTAAGTAATTCCAATTAAATCCTAACTTTCACTTTCCAGAAATACCCTAGTCCATTTCAAATAATTCTAATGAAACCATAGGTTATTTCTTGAAAGTAGAAAAACATAATAAGTCTTGAAATCATTTTCCAATTCACTAAGAAATTCAGTTCATCCAAAGTAGTGTGTGTGTGTATATATATACCAAAGTAGAATATATATATATACATATATATATATATAATGTTTTGAAAGCACCTTGAATTTTCAAAACGTTACATTTGTTTTCAGACATATTCCTATTTTCTCTACTGGTATTTTGACAGCCATTGTGACAGATGCTTAGAATATGGTAATTACATAGCACTGTGCTCTAAGAACTCAAGAAAATTGGAGACTTGTTTCGGAATAGTGTATTCCTCTCAATTATTTAACATAGATATCTCGAATTGTGCAAAGATAGTGTCTAGTAGAGCAAAGAAAGGATGTTTCCTCTATGTACAAACTTTGTTGATTCTTTTGACTTATAAAATTTTGCAAAAAAAAAAATATTTTGAATTCACGAGCTGGATTTATTAATCCCTCCATAGATGCAAAATGTTTACAAAAACTCATATTTTTTGTAAATTTTTGAAAATTAAAACTATGACTATTTGCATAGTAATCCATGAATTATCTCTAATTAATACTTTAAAAATTACAAAATCTTTGCTGTACATTACAAGATCTGAAATTCTGCTTAACAAGTATTTCCAGTTTTGAAACATACTTTGGCAAATATAGTAACAAATTTCATTTGTAAAGCACATGAGCTCCAAATAAGTTTTAGAGAGAGTAGTAACAAGAAAGTTTGACAAATTTATCATACTTGTGCCTTTTGCTTGACTGGTTCTCAATCGAGATCAACTCCATAGAATGTTTTTGCTTATTCAATTCCTTTACTCACTCTTAGATCTTGTCAAACACAAGCCACCGTATAAAGCTAGTGGCTTATTCACTAGCATTAACAAGGAAGATTAAAAGGTTTGCATAATAATCCATGAGTTATCTAAACTTAATACTTTAAAATTTATAAAATCTCTATTATATATTACAAGATCTATAATTCCACCCAACAAGTATTTCTAGTTTTGAAACATAATTTGACAAATATAGTAACAAAATTCATTTTAAAGCACATGAACTCCAAATAAGTTTTCGAAGGAATACTGACAAGAAAGCTTGACAAATTTATGATGCTTGTGCCTTTTGCTTGGTGTGTCCTCAATCGAGATCAGCTCCCTACAATATTTTTTCTTTTTCAATTCCTTTGCTCACTCTTAGATCTTGCCAAACACAAGCCACCTTATATAGCTAGTTTCTTATTCACTAGCATTAAAAGGAAAGATTTAAAGTTTTGTAACTCCCTAATTAAGACTTCATAAAGGAAATCATCTATAACTTCTTTGTAATAATGTAATAAGTGATCCTATTATTATTATTCATAAGTCACCCAATTCCATCCATCTCAGCAATGTTCCGACTAGCTTATTATTGTTTCACTTCTTTTCTCAATCAAGTTTGTATTAAATTGGTACTTATCTCTTACTCAATTATTTCTAGTTTCAATTCTTGTATGTTTCAAAAGAGATGACTGGATTTATTACATTTCTCATGCTTCCTTTTCATTCTATTCTTCTACTAATTAATTTCTATTCTTAATATTCAATATATCCTTATCATTGCATAATTTATTGCTTTCTTATTAATCTAACTCAATAAATTTCATTTCAAAGAAACCATTGTTATTATATACTTGAAATGTACTCTTACTAGTTGTTAACTTGTACCAAAGTAAGTACTATTTATTTCTTTACATAACTTCTCAAAAACAAAGACCTTTGTAACTAGTACATAATAGATTCAAGAATATCTCCTTCTTAGGAGGTGATTGATAAATGGGTTTCAACCCCCACTATGGGTTTTAAATTTAAATATACCTATATATAATGTTTGTTTGAGATCAATGGGAATAAATTAATGGGAATGATAGGCCTCTCTATAGGTTTTTTGATCGACCACCTATTACTAGGGAATTATCTTAATTACACATATTATTCTACTTAAATCATCTTAATTTCTCTTTTATTCTCATTAAATTTTAAAACAAGAAAATAAAATGCTACCGTTCCAACAAGAGGAAAAAAAAGAAAAGAAATAATGAAAAAAAAACAAATTGTAAAATTTATTCTTCATTAACAAACACACTATAGATTTTCAACAAAAGCCATTATCATTTTTTTTTAATTTAACCGCCAATCATCTGGTGGATGGGCTTGGATACCCTTTTTATTAGGTGATAATTTAATTGCAAGAATTTGGAGGGGGGCCCAACTTGACCTCCAGAGGCATAAGTGTTTTTTTAACCCTAAACGATGGAAATTGCAACCTATCCAAATAACATAACCCACGAACCCGTGTCGGCAATTGATCTAAGGCGTTATAGACACCCGAGCACCCCTAGCTACCCATTGCTGCCAAAGCATTAGCAACAACATTTCCTTGTCAGAAACAATGATGAACAGGCTGGATATACTCACCAAACCGTGAGAAGCGTCTAAAGAGCTTTCGCAATTTAAACAGTATCGCCACCTTTCCGGTCAGCATTTGAACCAATATCTTTGAATCCAGTTCCACATGTATCGGCAAAAAGCCCCAATCCCGACACACTCCAACCCAGAAACCAATGCATGCAATTCTGCATATAACACCGAGGCAACCAAATAAACCTCTGAGAAAGCAAGGCTGAACCGTCCATCACCATCCCTAAGTATCCTTCCTCTGCCACCCCGCCCACTCTTGAGATAAGAACCATCAGTATTTAACTTCCAAGAAGCAGGTGGCGGCTTATTCCAAAAAACTGGTATACCCTTCAATCGCCATTTTACTCCACCAATAGAATGGAGAAACTCCGTCCACTTGAGCCATCTAGCCCGTTGACCCAGAGCTGGAAACCGAATACTCGATAGGTCCCTTACGTCCATGCAAATCGCTTCAACCGTCTGTGAGAAGATAGGCTTGACACTCTCACGAATAAATCTGTTACGTGCCTTCCAAAGGTGCCAAATAATAACTATTGGCAAAAGCTTTAAAACCTAGGCAACAACTGGTGAAGCTTCACCCCGATACCACCACATCACACACTTCTCACGCATCATCCTCCCTGAGGAAGAAAAATCGAACGACTTTTCAAAAAATTCCCAGATTTGGAGTGGGAAGGAACCAAGAGCGAACACATGTTGCAATGTATTCAAGTGCTTGCCTAGACAACAATAGCACCACAAAGGGCCATGCACATTCAATCTATTCAGCGTCCCATGACAAGAATTCTGCCTAACATCACTCGCCAGAGATAGAAAGACATTTTCACCGGAACTCCCTTAAGCCACACATTTTAAAAAACCAAGATGAGACAGGGCTCTCATTTAACAGTTTAACCACTAACCCAACCTGGAAAGCACCCGCACCAGATTCCTTCCAATACATCACATCCATTCCCGACTCCTGAGCAGACACGTCACATTCCAAGATTCGACCAACCTGCTGCAATGGAAGGACCTGCACTAGCTTGGAGATATTCCACCTGCATGCTGCCAAAAATCAGAAATCCGGTCGTCTGAGGCATTTAACGAAAATTGCCACGCCAGAGGGCCATCACTTGTCCAATTATCCCACCAAAATGATACATCACCACCGGCCACATCCCAGCAACTGTTCAACTCCAGCAAAGACCGCACCTGAAGCATGCATTTCCATGTCGGAGAATCTGTTGGAGACGCCACCACTTCATTTGGGTGAGCCTCTGAGCAATATCGCGACCTCATGTACTGTGCCTACAAACATTGTTGCTGACGAAACCTCCACCAAAGCTTACATTCAAATGCACGGAGAGCCAGCTCCTAATCCCTAATCCCCAATCCGCCCGCCTCCACTGATCGACAAACCGCAGACCATGACACCCAATGATATCGGGTGCCAAACTCAGTTACACCCTATAAGAAATTCAAGAATAATTTCCAGAGCTGATCAAAAATTCCCTTTAGAGGGTGCATGATCGTCAACAAATACATTGGTATTGACAATAATACCGATTTCAATAAAATTAGTCTACCTCCGTATGACAACCATTTCGAACTCCAAGTTTGGATTCGGGAACTGACGGCTTCAACCAATGACTGGAAATACACATTCTTAGCATGTCCCAAGTACAGTGGGCAACCAAGATACCGAATCGGGAACGGAACATAGGAAAAGCCCGTTATTCTAGAAACCTTCCTTTTCATCCGACCATCCCCTCCAGCCCCCATTGCAAAGCAGCTTTTCTTTGTACTCATCAATTGGCCTGAGTAGTCTGGATAATTTTGAAGCACACGAGTAACACACTTGATAGACCGCACATCCCTTCGAAAGAAGACTATGACATCATCCGCATACGCCAAGTGCGTCAACCACATTGTCAATTTCGAAGCAAAATAAGGAGAGAAAGTAGGCGTCTCCAACAAACCATTTAAGCCTCGAGACAAAACCTCAGCTGCGATATTAAACAGGGCTGGAGACAACGAGTCACCCTGATGAATCCCTCGTGTGGCCCTGAAATACCCATAAGGCTGATCATTCACTAGGACCGAAAAATAAAAATTTGATATGAGCCTCCAGACCATATCTATGAACCATTCCCCAAATCCGAAGGCACGTAGAACCCGAATTAAAAATATCCAGTTGACCCGATCATAAGCTTTCGCCATGTCTAGTTTAAAAAGAAGATTTGAACCTCTAACCTTTTTCCCGATACTCCGAACCATTTCCTGGGCCAGTAAGATATTGTCCGCTATCGCCCTGCCTTTGACAAAAGCGCTTTGTTGAGGCGATATTATTCGTTGCAGAATCCCTTCAAGTCGACAGACTAGTAACTTTGACACCACTTTATTCAGGAAATTGCATAAACTAATTGGGCGCAACTGAGAAAAAAATGAAGGTGAGGCAACCTTCGGGATTAACGCCAAATGAGTCGACGTAACACCCTGCAGAAGTGCCACACCCAAAAAGAATTCCTGGATTTCTTCAACCACATCTACACCCATAATGTCCCAAGCAACCATGAAGAACCTGCCCGTAAAGCTATCTGGACCCTTGGCAGAGTCTCCATCCATGTCAAAAATGACCCTCTTTACCTCTTCTGGGTCAGGAACCATTTGTAAAAACTCATTCTCCTCTCCACCAAAGTAGGAATTAAATCTACCATGGCACTTGGCAGAACCTCTTGCTTCGGCACAAAGATCCCCTTAAAATACTCCTCGGCCGCCCTCCGAATCTGTGTTGGGTCTTCCAACCAGTGGCCCTCCTGATCTCTAATCCGGTGAATATGCAATCGGGAGCGCTGCTATCTCACTGAGGTATGGAAAAAATGAGAGTTAGTATCTCCAAGCTTAAGCCATTTAAACCTTGACTTTTGTTGGCAAAACTCCTTCACGACTTAAATACAACCTATCCCGTGCTTGAGCTTCATTAACAGCCGAAATGTTAGCCTCCGAAGGATCCTTTTCAGCCATTGATTCCTTTTCCTGTAACTATTCTTCCGCCATGCGCAGCAAATCCGGCATGTTACCAAACACCTCTCTACTCCATTACCATTTAAGGAACCGTCAAACTTGGACCACCATTGAGTGATACCAACTAGGGTTCATCAAACTTGGACCACCAATGAATACCTTAGAGCCAAAGCTTTGCCTATATTTCATCTACTTCTTTAACTTCCTGCTACTTCTTTCGACTATTTTAAAGGCTTGGCTTAAATCTCAGAAGGATAAACAACAGAAGCTTAAAATATTCAGGAACTCTTTGCTGATATCAGTGACCAATATTATAGAGAACGAAGGAGTAGTATAATTGGGTTGCCTGTAATAAAAATTTTAGAAACACATGATCTTTGAGAAAACTCTTTCTCAACACTAAACTTTTATTTCTAAGTTTCTTACAGAGTCCTCCTAATCATCAGAAATGATCTTTGAGGTTCCTTAAATAAGGATTACAAACGACCTTTCAGAGAGGTAACAGTACTTGCCTCTTCAAAAAAGTAAACAACCGTACATGAAAGATTACAAACGACCTTTCAGAGAGGTAACATTATTTGCCTCTTTAGAAAAGTAAATATTACAGGACAACTAGCTATCATAAAATAAAGCACCCGTGACCTAAAGTAGAGGACAACAGCTGGACTTTATGACATAAAGTAAATTACTCATGACATAAAGTAAAAGACCACAGCTGGACTGATAACTTATGACATAAAGTAAAGCACTCGTGACATAAAATAAAGGACAACAGCTGGACTGATAACAACTTCATTTAGACATTTTTCCATAATCCGTGAGTGGATCAGATGGAGTGTCGGATGGTGTGGAATCTGGATCAGTAACATTCATCTCTTCAATCCAATTTTGATGACTCCTGTGATTTCTCCTTTTGTGAGTTGTCTTTGCCTTTCACTTCTAGACTTCCATTTTTTATTGGGCTTAGATGTGCTGGGCTCATCTAGCTCTTGAGAATCTTGCATCATTGAGTCTTCCATCATTTCCTTATATTGATTTTGGGCTTGACGTATAGCAACATAATGAGGATGGTTCCTTTTGTAGTTCCAAGGACCTTGAAAACCAGGCCAAATTTCAGGAGGAATGACTCCATTGGCTACAAAAATGTACCTTTGGGCTGCATCATAGACTTCATCAATTTCTTGGACTGAGTAACTTAGCACTTTATAGATTAATATCGAAGGAAGAGTAGTAAGACATTTTCCTTGGATATTAACTGGTCTGTGTAAGTGCAGAATTACATAGGCTTTGTGACTTTTGAACAAGTCTATCCACCAAACTTTGGGCTTGAACCACTTAAGAAACAATTGAAGATTTGAGGGCAAGCCTTCAAAATCAACAAATGATAAAGACTGGAATTCTATCAGAATATGATAGGAATGACAGAGATACCAAAAAATCCAAAGTAAAGGTTCGAGAAGAACAAAGTTTGGGCTACAAAGATTTGAGAGAATGGGTATTCAGGGTTTATACCAAATGAATTGAGAATGATCCTCCATAATTTGCAAAGACTGAAATTTCATGGTTTCTTCTTGCATTTTCCAAAGCTTCCTTTTCCCATGGCTGGGACAGTTCAAAAATTTCTAGGGGATTGGGAAAAGAAGGAATGATACTGGAATATATCCGAATGGAAGGATGTGAAGGATTACGTGGGTATCTTGAGAAAAAATCAGCAACAATATTGGACTTTCCCTTAATATGAGTAACAGTGAATGAAAATTGGGAAAACCAATTTGACTATCTGAGTAACTGAGCATTTGGGATTTTCTTATTTTTGAAAGAAAGCATACGAGGAAAACTTCCCATATCCATCTCAATTGTGAAATAACAAGGTCTTAAATAAAACTTAAATTTTTCAATTGCATTTTTTACTGCAAGAATTTCTTTGTAAGAAGAGTGATAATGCAACTGACCATCTTTGAAATTTCCACTAGCAAACCCTTAACATTTTCTTTCTTTTTCTTATTTTTCAAGGAGAACAGCTCCCCAATAATGGTCACTAGCATCTGTTTGAAGAATGAGATTTTCTGAGGAAGGAATATAAAGAACAGGAAGGTTATTCAGAATTTGTTTAAGAACTTGACCAGACTGGGTTTGATCTTTTCCCCACGGAATTGGATTCTTTTTGAGAAGGTCATTCAAAGGACGGGTATGTCGTGACACATTAAGGATAAAATCCCTAACATAATTCACAATACCAAGGAACTGCTTGATTTGTTTCACTAAAAAGTCTTGTTCAGGAAAATGTTTGATAGCATCTCCAATATGAGTCTCAGGAACACAAGTTGCATTTGAAATTTTCATTCCTAGAAAATTGATTTGTTGTTGACACAACATCATTTTCTTTTCAGGAAGCATTATTCCAAAATATTCAACAATTCCAGAGAACTTGTGGAGCAAAGAGATATGCTCCTCAAATGTTTCAGAAAATAATAAAATATCATCAATATACACAAGACATGTATGAAGAAGCGCAAAAAATCGCGGTGGTCCTCAAACTTTCAATTCGGTTCGCCTTTAGTCCTCCAACTATTAAATGAGCACTTTTGGTCCTCTAACTAGTAGATCTGAACAATGTTAACCTTCTGTCCAATTCAGCTGTTACTGTGGATGAGAAACACAAAAAGTGGGGGTAAAACAATCAGCACAGTGGAAGAACAAACCAAAACCCCCAAATTATTTTCCCATGCAAACGGCTATAGAGAGCGGGGAGTTCTTAATGGCTTTAGGAAATCTTAATGCTGAGTGGCTATTAGTTCCTTGCCCACCGTGTGCTGGTTTTCAGAGCGAGTAATTTTACTGCAACAATTTAAAATATTGGAAAGTATATGCATATCTGATGTTAATATTCATTGAGATTGATGAAAGCTTCTGAGGGACTGCCTTTACTTTCATGCCGTGTAATAGCTGGAGCTTTGGTGTAGTAGATAAGCAGGAACTCATGAGAAGTAGAGAGCCTGACTTGAATTGACTTTTCTATCCAGCATTCAGTTTCTCTAGAAATTGGGGTCCACGGTGTTCCTATTGACAATTACTCCCGTTCAAGGAGTGGAGGCGTGAACCTTTGTCGTTTTTCTGCTGGTCTAGATTTAAGTGAGCCTGCCAGCCACTGTGAATCAGAACTGGGATGGTTTAGTGAACCAGATTCATCTCTAGAAGCAGACTACTTTTTGGCTGGTTAATGAAGTCTTGTTCCTGAGCTTCATACTTGATCCCCTTCTCGGCCAATGCAATTCTTGCCCTGTAAGCTAAGATTTTCTCATTCGCATATGCAACTGGGAAGTTTTGCAGCCATGGTGGTGTCTTCCTCCATTTTTCCTCCTCTTGATACAGATCTGAGCCTAATTGAACTGTGCATGATGATTTACTATTTTCTCTCAACTTCCCAAAAGTAATCCGCTTGTGTAGTTTGCATCTCAAAATTTTTACTAAGTTTTATCGTGCTCTTAAGACTCAATTTTTGACTGCTATAATTTGATCAGTATTTTAGGATTTTTGTTTGTTCTTCCACTGTGCTAAATATTTTACCCCCTACTTTTTGTGTTTCCCGTCCACAGCTGAATTGGAGGGAAGGGTTAACATTATTCAGATTTACTAGTTAGAGGACCAAAAATGCTCACTTAATAGTTGGAGGACTAAAAGCGAACCTAATTGAAAGTTTGAGGACCACCGTGGTTTTTTGCCCTATGAAGAATAGGCTCAAATACATGAATTATAGCTTTTTGAAAAAAAGAAGGTGCTATCTTCAAACCAAAAGGCATTACCTTCCATTGGTAGTGATGATTCGGTATACAAAAAGTGGTTTTATACCTATCTTCAATAGATATTCCAAGTTGCCAAAAACCAGATTTTAAATCAAATTTTGAAAACCATTTTGCTTTGGCAAGTTGAGAAAACAGAGAATGCCTATTTGGAATGGGAAATTTGTCATCGACTAAGAATAAATTCAAAGGTTGGTAGTTGATGACAAGCCTCATTTTCCCTCGAACTTGTTCAGATCATTATTAACATAAAAGGCTTGACATGCCCACTGCGAATCTGAAATTTCAATGAGATCAAATTTAAACAGTTCTAAACATTCCTTTTCAGCAAGTTTGGAATGATCAGGGTTCATTCCAGGGTGGTTGGTTTTTGTTGGATTGGCTTCTTCAGTTTTGGTTGGTCACACTTGTTCATGAATTCCACATAATTTTCAGCACAAGATTGGTTAACAATAAAGTCCCTGAATTTCTCAATTTGATTTTTTTTTCAGGCAATGTGGAATCATATATAAAAAGGTTTTGAATATCAGTGAAGGGTTTGAAGAATTTTTTTGACTGAATCCCTTTTGCATTTAAAATATACAAATCCTTTTCATAAATATCAAATCCAATAATCAGATCTTTTCCTGGCATTTTTCCTCCAAGAATGTGAGTTTTTAATTCACAATCTGGTAAAAATCTGATCGTAATTGGATTTTTGGTTACCTTGGTAGTTTCAAATAATTCACCATTTACAGCTCTGAAAACATGTGATTCAGATTTCCAACATTCGTCTAGAAGAATTTCTTGATTGAGGATGGACATCTCTGCACCTGAGTCAAAGAAACCAATAACAAGAATTGGTTTATCATATTTTGACTTTAAGACATGAAGTAATGCTTGAGGACATGTTTTAGCTGCTTGCATGTAATGGAACTGATTTTTGGGTTCTTGGACATGCAATGCAAAAATAGTCTTATCAGTAGGCTCATTTTCTTCAGAAAAAACATATTCTAATTCATTAAGAACAGGGATTTTAAACTCATCCTGGACTTTCTGAATAAGATTGAGACTCTTCTTATTTTGCGGGCACTTAGAAGCATGATGTCCTTTTTGTCCACAAATGAAGCATCTGTCTGATGATTTGTCCATGTTTTTCTTTGTCTTGAAGAATTTCCATTTTCTTTCTCTTTTGTAGAATTTTCCTGCTGCTTTGATTTTCTTAAATTTTCTTTTAGAAAATTTATTAGAAAATCTTTTCTTCCTTGTGCAGGCTTTGCATTTTCCTTTTATAATCAATTCTGGCTTTCTACAAGCTTGATCCATGTAGGCATCTCCTCTCATGTATTCTCTTATCACCTTTCTCTTGTTGCAAATTTCTTCAAGGGATAAGAAAACTGCTTGGCATATTTGTCCTACAGTGAGATTCAAAATAGAACCATATCTATTATGAATATATATCTCTGCACTATTGGACAAAATATGAGGAAGTGATGTAAGAAATGCTTGCTTCAAATTTATGTCAGCCCCAAGAACATAAAAGAGTTGTGTCATTCTTTTGAAATGTTTATTGAGATCTTTTCGTTCATAAGATTGACATTTCATTTGAAAAAACTCTTTTCTTTTGAGTTCTTTATTTTCACCAGAACTTCCCAAAAATGTAATGTTCATGATTTCAATTGCTTCAGAAAAATCTTGTCTGGTGAGGAAAATGGTTTTATCATTGTCTCCAAGTGAATTCCACCAATCTTTTAAAATTCCTACGAAATGTGCTGTGAATTCACTCAAATTATCAAATGGTGAATCAATTGTAATATTTCTAACAGTCATCCATGCATGAAACTCTTGAAATCTTTTTTTCCATTGAGATGATGGAATGTCATCAAGAGTAAAGATAGAAATACTCCCCTGTTTGGTATTCTTAGATTTCCTTTGTGGTTCTTCATCAAGAACTTCTTCTTCATCTGAGGGGAAAACAACCTCTGCTTCAGGTTCTGCTTCTCGAGCCATGAGAACATTGGGAACCGCTTTGATCTCTGAACTTGAATCTGATGAAACCTCTTCTGAACTTTGGGATTCAGAACTCTCAAAATAAGAATCCGAATCATAGGACTCAGTAGTATCTTCTGTTGGTGTTTCTTCTTCTGAAGCATTTTCCATAATGGAGATCTTGGGTATACTTGCTTCCACTTGATCCTACAAGAAAGAAGTAATAGGATAATTTTCTGAGAAAACATAAACATATCTTTAGTTTCCTTTTCTTTTTTTGTCCCTGAGGTTTCAACCTTTTCTTTTCCTTTTTCCAACTTCTTCTGTTCTTGCCTGATTCTTTCTTTTTCTTCCTTTTCAGCTTTTTTTCTGATCTCTCTTTGTTCCCTAATCCATTTAGCATAATTTTGAGATGAGGCTAGTTTTTCCTGTTGAACAGGAGTTGGAAGAAAAGATGGGATAGCACCAAAAAGAAATGGTGAGGCCATTTCTCTTAATGGTTTTGCTCCAAAATGGGATAAATAATCATCCTTTGGTTGTTGGACAGGTTCGGATGATAATTTTCCAGTTGTTTTCAAACTGTCAATCTGCCTTTTTAAGTACTCAATATCTTTCTCTTTTTGTTCACGGAGTTAGTACAATGGTTTTCCAATCTCAGGAATTCTGTAATGAACTTCATCAAGTCTTTTTTCCAAGACTTTAATCATTCTCTGGGCTTCTGAATTCTGAGTTTTGGATTCATCTCTAAAAGAGTCAATCTTTGTAAAGACTTGAGTAACCTTTTCATGAATCAAGGAAAGAGCTTTGCTCTGACTGATTGCATTTTCTGACTGTCAATTAAGAACTTTTTCAGTTCTGTTAATTGGAGCAATTTGTCCCGATGGTAGAACCGTTGTCTGGGCATTCTAAAATTTTGGTCATGGCTTGCTCTATCTTTGGTGAAGGTTTGAAGCGGGGGAAAATCCTCTGGTTTGAACATGCAAATTTAGGGAATAGGTTTCAGCCTTTCAGGTTTAATTCTTAATTCTTCTTGATCAAGAATTTCCAAACACTTTTGGTAATAGGGAGAAAACTGTTTCTTAGGTTTTTCGACCCAATCAAAAGGAATAGCATAACCATCAAAATTACTTCTGGATGAAGTAAAAAGCGGTTCTTTCTTTTCAGCATCAGGATTCTTTTTATCTGGACAACAGCTAGACCTCTTTTCAGGACATTTCTTTTTCATACATTTCTTTCAATAACAAACATCAAAATAAGTATGTCCAGAAAATGGATCTTGAAAGAAATAGACTGGTTGACCTTCATGGTCAAAATGAGAAATGAGATCTATGAGAGACTCCATTGGTTTTCTCCACGGAACTAGTGCATTCATTGGAATTTGGGCAGACATGGACATGATTCTGGGAACATCTTTTGATTTTTTTAGATGTGAATGGTCAAAAGATATGGCAATTGATCCATCAGATCTGGTTGAAATTTGAGAGCTTGTTGATTCCACCGGACGGTTGGCAGATTGATTCAATTTTTTGTAATCAGTTATCCATGTATCAGGCAGAAGTCTAATCAGTTCTTCTCTGGGAATTTGCCTAGGAATATTTGTACATGTAGTAGTGTTCTGTTCATCTACCCTAATTGATAGGGCATCCTCTCCTCTTTTTGATGGTATGTAAAAAGAGGGAAAGATTTTGATTTTTGAAAAAGAAAGGGAAAGGGGTCATGGGACTATAAAATGCGACGGTTTGGACCCAAAAACAAAAGTCTAGAAAAGGGTTTTTAGAAAAAGTTTGGAGTCGCCACTTGGTATGGAGTTTAGGTGTACCAAGTCACCCAAAAGATTTAATTAATGAAAATAAACAAAGAAAACCCTTTTTAGACGACTCCAGGTCTTTGAAAAACTAGAGAAAAAGGTTCGGGGGTCACGGTTGAAAGAAGGGAAGGCAAAGATTCGATGTTACTCGTATCTAAGGCACCCTTCTAACCTAGCCAAAGCTAGTTGCAAGACTTAGTTGAAAATTTCCTAATTCTAACTTCAAATTTATCACATTTGGATGTTGTCTATATGGATGCAAAACCTAGACCTAATGTTGGATTGAGAGGGGCAAATGTCTCCTTGAGGTGTGATTGGAATTGATCACATTAGTTGTGTCATCCAATTTTGGTCCCTCGAGGAGGTCACGAAGAATGCAAATGATGAGACTCGAACAAACGGAAAGTAGGGTTTTCAAAATGCAATATTTTATAAAATATCAAGAGAAGAGAAGTTGGGTTTTTGAAAGGATCAATTCTAAATGCAAAAAGGAACTTGAATTTCCAAAAAGATGCAATTTTAAGAAAAAATGGTTTTTTAACTTTGAATTGCTAAAACATGAAGAAGAAAGTTGATTTTTAAAGAATGAATTTGATAGAGTTTAAAATAATGCACATGTATGTCCTAAAGAGGAATAATGCAACATAATGGGTGCGGGGGACTAAATTTGTGACTTTGAATCTTCCTTTTCATAGAAGGTAATAAAAGCGTGCTAAGGCTAGGAAGCCATACTCGCTCTTTTCCCTATTTCAAAGGGTAATGCCTTAAATGCACTAATCTAACAAAAAGAAAACTAAATGAGATGTTTCACATACGGGATGGGATAATGGTGACATGCAAAATGGGAAAGAAACACTAAAAGTGAAAAAGTGTGAAATTTGTATCTAATGCATGAACGGCGCTTTAAAGGGTCTAGCGTTGGACTAGCCCTCGTCAAAGGGTTCTCACTAACATTGGATTAGTGAGAAATTGAAGGGGAAGGCCACAACTAGCGTTGGACTAGTGTGGTGACGTCAATATATTTACACAATAATCATGTAGACATGATAATAAAGCAAATAAACACATAAAACACATAAACACATAACACATAGGCATAATGTCTAGATGCAAGACCCTAGGAAAGCAAGTAAACACATAATCATGCAAGCATGCAAAATAAGCATATAAAAACTAATTATTACATTGGGGGAAACCTAAATACATTCTAAGGGAAGAAATTCGAAATAATAATCTAACTATTACATCTTCTAGAATAAATACACTTTTTGCCCAAAATTAAACCTATCTATTACAACTTGGCATCCAAGGCCTCCAAATGATTTACTCAAAAGTTAAATGACATAAATAAAGACTAGGCATGAATAAAAGCAAAGGAAAACTTAGTTTAAAACATGCAAAATCATGCAAAAACACATAATGAGCACATAATAGGGGAAAGAAGTTACCATCCCTTGATGTGAGGCCTTAATTGAATCCTTAGATGATGGAAATGATTATCTAAGACTCAATGTCAACAAAAGGGATCAAGGTACCAATTTAAAGGAAAACCAATCAAAAATTCAAAGAAAGGGTATCTAAACAGATTCTGCAAGCAAACAGATAATACTAGGAAATAGAGTAAGATTCTGGAACAAAAGAGCAGGAAATATCAACAGAATACAAAAACAGAGAGGTTACGCGGAGTAGAAACGCGGACTGAGCCGCGCAACACAGTCCGCGTTACAGGCAAAAATCAAAGTTCAGAGGGGAAACGCGGACCGAAACGCGGACTCAGCCGCGTAACTAGCCGCGTTTCTTCCCATCTTCAAAATATCAGGAAGATTGCTTCCATTTTTTTCAGACAATATCACAGACAAAAACCTCAGAGGCAAGGGGATCCATTTAAACATCAAACACCAGCATTCAGATCATGTCAAAACAAGCTAAAATCGAAGAAAGCCAAATCTTAAGCATCAACATCATCCAATAGACAAAAAGGGAAAGGGAAGAACTGTCAGGATAGAAACGAGGACTGTTACGCGGACTGGCCTGCGTAACATCCCAGCGTTTCTTCACATCTTCAAATATTCAACCAGAAACGCGGATCGTTACGCGAAGTAGTCCACGCAAGAGGTCCGCGTTTCTTCACAACTTCAAACATTCAAGAGGAAACGCGGACCGTTACGCGAAGTCACCCGCGTAAGTAGTCCGCGTTTCTTCACATCTTCAAAACGTGAAGAACATTTTTCCAGAAATTTCTCAGGAATCACAACAGCATCATCACAGAAGCATCAAACGTCTGATTTTAAACGTAAAAACAAATCTACTAGCCTTACCAAGGCCTTATAAACACAACATGCTCATATAACAGCTGATAATCCTCATCAAATATCCCAAAATAAAAGAAAACTACTCAAGACCTTGGTTCCACCAAAGGCCCAAATCTCAGGATAATTTTTGATCAAAACAGTAAATAGGATATAAGTATGCTACCTGAACCGGAAGCTTTAATCCAAACGGAGGAGGAGGCCAGAATTTCCAAGAATAAGCTTCTTCAAGTAGAAACCCTAGCTCTTCTTTTCTTCTTTCTTTTCCTTTTTTCTCTCTAATTTCCAGCCGTTTTTCTCTGGTTTTTTCTCTCTCAAAGCTCTCCTAATTTGCCTCTTTTCCTCTCAGATTTCCAACCTCTTGCTAAACCCTAATCTAGGCTATTTATAGCCACCCAAACCTAGAACTAAGGGTTTTGATGTTCTTGGGATGAGGTGAGCTAATCTTGAACGTTAGATCAGTTGTTAGGGTTTAGGGGTGAGTTAGGGAATGTTTAAATAGGTTTCTTATCGTTCAAGCATCGAAAATACAGCTGGAAAAGGATGATCCAAGCTTCTGGAAAAATCCGCGCGTCATTTTTTTTTCGCTTCTGATCAGGTTACGCGGACTAGTTACGCGGACTCACCAGAATCGGTCCGCGTTTTATGACTTTGACCTTTTTTTTTTTTTTTTTTAAAGAAAACCTACAAAATGAGAGAAAACATATTAGAAAATTCAAAGATAACATTAACAGATAAAACATAGGAAAACAAAAGAAATAGTCAAAATTTGGTGTCTACAGCTTGCCCCTCTTTGTCTGAGTTTCGAAGAAATTCTAGACAAAGACGTAGACACCAAATACTTACCTGGTTTTGCTGGTTGTGTCTGAACCATTGTAAACAGCAGGAATATTAGATTGTCAAATTTTCAAACTAAACAAGCATAATGTGACCGAACTCGTGTAGAGTTGCCTACGTATCTCGACATGAGAATCAGGTCAAACGTAGTTCCAATGCAAATGAACTATAATGAAATGAATCTGAATCTTGTAAAATTCGAGAACGGAGATAGAAGGGTGCCCGGCAGTGAGACTCACCAACTGTAAATTTAAATTTGAAGAACGGAGATAGAAGGGTGCAGTGAGGCTGAGACTCACCAACAGAAATTTAAATTTGAAGAACGGAGATAGAAGGGTGCCCGGCGGAGGCTGAGACTCACCAACAGAAATTTAAATTTGAAGAAGGGGATAGAGGTGAGACCTCAACTGTAAATTTAAATTGAAGAACGGGATAGAATAAGGGAGGTGAGACTGTAAATTTAAATTGAAGAACGGAGATAGAAACGGGAGTAAATTTAAATGAAGAAGGTGGAAGGTGAGACTCAAAAGTCCTGAGACTAAATTTAAATTGAAGAAGGAGATAGAAGAGGGAGGGGTGGGCTAGAGGGAGACTCCTGTGAAATTTAAATTTGAAGAAGGGGATAGAAGGTGAGAAATTTAAATTTGAAGAAGGGATAGAAGGGTGCCCGTGGCTGAGACTCACCTATGAAATTTAAATTTGAAGAAGAGATAGAAGTGGGAGGTCGAGACTCACCAATAAATTTAAATTGAAGAAGGGGATAGAAGGGTCTGAGGTGAGACCTCCAAGAAATTTAAATTTGAAGAAGGATAGGTGAAGGAGGTGAGACTCACCAACGTAAATTTAAATTTGAAGAAAGGGATAGAAGGGAAAATGTTGAGGTCGAGACTGAAATTTAAATTTGAAGAAGGGATAGAAGGGTGGAGGCTGAGACCTCACCAATAGAAATTTAAGATTGGAAGAAGGAGATAGAAGGTGTGAGACTAACGTAAATTTAAATTTGAAGAAGGGGGGATGCTGAGACCTAAAATTTAAATTGGGATAGAAGGGGTCGAGACTAATGAAATTTGGATAGGGAGGACTCACCAACGTAAATTTAAATGAAGAAGGGGATAGAAGGGTGCATGGAGGCGAGACCTCACCCTATGAATTTAAAATATCAAGAAGAGATAGAATGAGACTCACCTTGAATTTAAATTTCAAGAAGGGGATAGAAGTGCCCATGGAGGTCGAGACTCAAATGAAATTTAAATTTGAAGAAGAGGATAGAAGGGTGCTGGAGTCGAGATATGAAATTTAAAGAAGTGGGATAGAAGGGTGCTAAAGAGGGCGAATGAAATTTAAATTGAAGCAGGGATAAGGGGCGAGTGACCAACAAATTTAAAGGTGAAGTGGGGATAGAAGGGTGGCGAGGAGTGACGAAATAAATTAAATTCTTTCCAAATTTAGACTATTGGTGGGATTGGACCCAAGCTGGAATGACTAGATGGGAAAATACAAATATGCTATTGATGGGATTGGACCCAAGCACTGAATGATTAAACATACTATTGATGGGATTGGACCGAGCACGAATGACTAAAAAAACTATTGATGGGATTGGACCCCTGAATGGATACTTTTGGTGGGATTGGACCCGAATTTGAATGACTAAAAAAAACTATTGTGGGATTGGACCCAAGCTGAATGAACATACTTTTCGATGGGATTGGACCCTGAATGACTAAAAAAAACTATTGATGGGATTGGACCCAAGCACGAATGACTAAACATAATGATTGGTGGGATTGGATAGAGCCACGAATGACTAGAATAAAAACATAAATGCTGGGTTGCCAGACTTTGAAAAATAAAACACAAGTTGTTCAAACAAGATAACTGTAGAATGCCAGTAATGGTGCACTCGATGAAATGGTGCAATTTTGATTTTTGATTTTTCTTGACTTGAAAAGCAAGTGATCGATAGGAACAATGACTTCTTCTTCTCTTTTCTTTTTCTTCTTGTTCTTTTTTCTTTTCTTTTTTTTTCTTTTTCTCTTTTTTTTTTCTTCTTTTTTTTTTTCAAGAATTGATGGATTTTGGAAAGTTTGAAGAGTGTAATTAAAACCCTTCCTCTGCAGGGTTGGAACAAATCCACATATGTTCCCATCGTCTTGATCAGCAAACCTTTTCTGGCAAAAATTAATCTTGAATGCTTTATCCAATATTGGAGAGCACTTCTCTCAAAACAAATTGATGTCAATGAATGGTTAACCCCGCAAGTCATGAAATATTAACCAATTAGTCCATGGCAATTCAAAATTCCCTTTTTTTTTTTTTTTTTTTTAACCATAAAGTGAAAAAACTCTTGTGATCACAACTGTTAGCCATCAAAATAACTAAAACATATGGGAATCATGCAATAAAACACATTCATGAGATACTTATGCTTATGAAGCATTGCTTGTTCTCAAGTAATAGGGAATATTCATCAAAAGCAAGTTACGGGATTGAAATAAACCATGTGATCCTGGAAATCCAAATCCTCATAAACCAGGCGAAACATTATTATGCAATTATTCAATTTGCATCAAGTACTCATAACGTCAAGTAAAAGAAAGACAATTATACCTCAATTTTAACAATTCAAGCTTGATTTCTCACTTTCACCAAATTTTGCAATCAAACGACTCATATAGTCAAATCAAGCTTGCCTTTTCCATATTTTCTCAGATTTTACTGCTAAAAAACATATCCTCTTATTCAACCTGCAAAAATGTCTTTTGACGCGAAAATCAACACTTTTAGGTGAAGACTCCCGGTTACTCGACAATTGCCTTCTTGCTCAAGTAGTAAAGATGTCTTTTGACGCGAAAACCAACACTTTTAGGTGAAGATTCCCGGTTACTCAACATTTTACTTGTTCAAACTGCTTTGCATACTCGTAATTCAAGCACCGTTTTACGTGAAAGTTAACATTTGTAGATGCTAAACCTCCGGTTACTTAGTACTAAAATCATTGGAGTAGAATTTTAAATCTCACTTTGTTGCTTTTTCTTGCTTTTTCTTTCTTTCTTTTTTTCTTTTTTTTTTTTCACATCAATTGAAAAAGGATCATTTGCCAACAATATCAATCATTTTCTTGTAAAATCCAATAAAAGAAGAAATCTCATTCAATAGGAAAATACTGAGGCATAATTTTCCCTATTTTACAAAACATACTTTCTAAAATGCCAATGTCTTAATCACATAATAATTATTTCCGAGTAAGATGGAAAAAGGATTTTTCACATCACACGGGCTTTTATTTCAGAAGGATGAAAGCAATTGCAACCAAAATTGGACATTTGCACCCTTTTTGAATCAAATTTTGAAGAATAAATCAATTTGTGAGGCAAATGTGCAATTTTGACAAATTTTTTTTTTTTTAAACATATAAACCATATAGGCACAAAAGAGCCAAATTTAGACAAACATATACATTCTGATGCAAGCAAATGAATCAAAAGTATTTCTAACAGTTAAACCTATGTCTAAAAAAAACAGAACACAAGATAAAACACAAAAAAGAGATAAAGCAAGAATGGAATAAACTGCAAATTAGGGGGGAGTGGGTTTATCGACCCCCTCAACTCCACCATGCTGGGCATGCAGGACAGGTTGCTCAAAGGAACATCGAGGCATGCCCGTTTAAGAAAGGAATTTGAAAAGAACTGTGAGTTATAACACCTAGTAGTGTGCGTATGAAAACCCGTTTCCCAAATTTTCCAAAAAGGCACTTGTCCTTCCTCAATTTTGCAATTAATCAATCTTCAAAATGATTTAATCACACAGTCCAAACATGACTCAAAATGAAGCTGGTCTCCTTGACTTGACCGATCAGTCACTTGTCCCTGCTTCTCTGCAAAAGAAAAGAAATGGTAAAAAAGCAATATGCGCCACCGTTTGACCCTTTTATCTCAAGAGCAACCCGGTAAACATGAGTTCTTGACGCGTCGATGAGCGGTGTCGGCCGAATTCATACATTTGACCGGTGCGGATACTGTTGTTCTTGCTTCAACCCATATCACCCATACCTTCATGGTAATCTAAGAGGATTGTCCTTTGATGAAAATGCCCTTTTGATAAAAATATGTGCAAAAGTTTGTGCAAAGAAACAATTTTATTTTAAAATGACACCATGACCATAGAATGAATGCTAAACATGGCATTTTAAATCAATAATAGCCAAACGTCAGGAAAACCATTTAAAACAAAAGCGTCGCACTTGACCCCTTTGGATATCATCTCCTTGGAATTCTTCAAGGGAGTGCTTGATATAAGGTAAACCCATGATAAAGGCGTAATCACCGGCCTCCCTTGTCCCAGAACTTTTCCTTCTTGTTGTTTTCAAAACTTGCCTTAGTACCCCTTCGATTTGCACTGAAGTTGGCTGATAAAGTAGTATAGTGAAATGGACAGACTTAAACCCAATTTCGTCAATTTAAACATGTTTGTTAAAATGGTGGCATCATTGAGACAATCCTTGACAAAATTTAGATAGAATGTATTGCATCATTTGCCTTTGATTGAGAAAGTTCTTTTCAGAATTTTTTTTTGCAAAAGGTGGGGTCTATAACACTAGGCTTTGCAAGGGTTTGAGTGTGGTGTAGAAGCAAAAAATTTTTTTTTAAATTTAAAATTTTTTTTTAAATAAAATTTGCCCCAGCTTGGTCCTTTTTTTTTCTTTTTTTTTTTTTCTTAAAATGTTTTTTTTTCAAAAAATACAAAATTACATGTGTTTGTGATTCTCAAAGGGGTTTGCTAAATAATTAATCATTCTTTATAGGCTCAAGCGGGGGGTTGAAGTGTTTAAATGAAAGGAATAAGGTCGAACTTTTAGACCACCTTTGCAAAACATTTCGAAGAAACCTTGCTCAATCATATGAAAAATCTTTTACACATGTCTGAATTGATTGTTTGAGAAAAAATCTGTCCATCCATCTCCATAAGAAATAATGCTCCTCCGTGTAGCACCTTTGAATAATGAGCGGCCCTTGCCAATTGGAGCTAATTTCCCTTAGCTTCTTTGTATCGGAAGGATTTTTCAAAACCTTGTCCCCACTTCAACCTGCGAGGTCTAACTTTCTTGTTATAAGCCAGCCATCCTCCCGGTAACATTGCCCATGACAAATGGTATTCAATCTTTCATCGATCAAAGACGGTTGCTTCGTGACGCGTTGCTTGGTCCATTCAGCTTCTTCCCACCGGAAGCTTCCATTAGAACGCCGAAAGATGGGGTTTCAACTTCAGCAGGTAATACCGCCTCCATCCCATACATGAGAGAGTAAGGTGTTGCCCCAATAGAAATCTGATTGCAATTCTCATGCCAAAAGGGTAGTTTCTCATGCCAATCTCGGTGTGTTTACGATCATCTTGCAAATGATGATATCCAAGTTCATGAGATATCAGAATTTTCGTCCATCAAATTCAAAGGATGATGTCCAAGGGTCAAGGTTTTATTCATGATCATCCAAGAGCAAATAAAATAATGTGTGAAAATAAAATGAGTGGATCATAGCTGGAAGGACAAAAAGAGAAATTTCATTTCATTTGGCAAATAAGCAAGATAACTGATAATACCATGGAAGCATAATTAAAAGCATAATTTTAAACAAGCAAGCGGTGAAATAACAAATGCATTGTTTTGAAGAAATGATTGTCATCAAAGCATGATTCATTTTTCAAGGACAAACCCTCATTTACCAAAACCTCCAAGTGGAAGCGGCCAATTTTGTGTGGCCTCTTAGGAATCAAAGGAAACTCCACATTCTCCGTAGGATCGGTGTCAAGGATGATCCCACAAAGCTTGAGATAACTTGTTCTATATCATCATCATCAGACCTTCCTTAAATGATCCACCATCATCCTCATCTTCTTCTTTAATGAACTGAGCATGGTCAACAATTTCTCCTCCACACTGGCTGATCATTCCAACGACGTCTTTATGCTCGGAGAGGGTTTCTATTGACGCTCGCCTTGCTCATTCTTTTTCTTTTCGAACTATATCCCCTGCATCCACCATATCTTGAATTTTATGCTTCAAGGCCCAACAATTAATCGTTGGATGACCCGGCTTCCGTAATGGTGCGCAGAGCATGGGGATCATACCCAGGGTCCCTGGGATTTGGGAGGGAGTGCCAATTTTCCCCGCTGCCTTCAACCTCCGCTCATACAGCTGGTCAATGGCTGACAGATCGGTGAAAGATCGGAAGGTTTTCTGATTTTGCATTTCATTAGGCGGAAAAGAATTTTGAGCAGGATTTTGTGGAAGCGGTGTCTAAGAGCATAGTTTTGGACGGGGTAGGAGATAGGTTGAAGTTGAAAACAAAGGTTGGGGGTTCAAATGAATAGGTCGGGAATGAGGCCTCTGGGCGGCAGTGTGATAAACAGGCTGATGGTAGGGATACGGTAAGTATGAGTTTGGATTGGTGGGGTGGTCTGAAGTTCGGGCCTAAAGGTGGACTCGATCCCACACAAAAGCAGCTTCTCCTTCATTCTTTCTAAACGGAGCTTCCTCCCACGCCATTTTGCCTTGCAATGTTTCCAATTGTCGCTTCTGTATGGTCACATTGACAATTTTTCCAGCTTTAACAAACTCATCATATTCTTCCAGCTTATTGACAATTGTAGCAAAAGAACTCCCAGCCATTCAAAAAATCTCTTCAAAATAGTATGGTCATGTGCCTTGATGAAAGTAACGATCTCTTCTTACTCATGGAGGCTCAACTTTAGCGACCAACTTTCTCCATCTCTTGGCATATGACTTGTGATCCTCGAGGGTCTCCTTTGACTCCTTCCAATGTTGTTGTTCGGTGCTAACTCACAATTGTATTCTATCGTTTCACAAAAGCGGTTGACAAATCCAACCAAGTTTTGATCTCTTGAGATTTCGGTTTGAGTACCAATCCAAAGCATCTCCTTCTAGGCTCTCGGGAACAGACGATAGGCAAGTTCTCATCATCCAACGTTTACCAAGCTTGTTGGCAAACATTTTAAGGTGTGTCTTAGGGTTCCCGCACCATCATTTGCTGAACTTGGGGTCTTGAAACCCATAGGTAGTGGACGCCGGAAATAGGCATGATCATTATAATCCAATCCACCATGTCGGATTCAGACCTTGGTTCTTCCTTATGAATTCATCAAATTTATCCAATCTTTTCAGCAAATCTTTGTCGACTGGCAACAAGGTCATCCACCGGTTTTCCTTGGGAAGTCGATCCCACACAAAAGGTTCCGTGGTATGGTATTGAGGCTCGGAACATGAGGAGGCATGTTTAGAGTGATCCGGGTTGAGTATGAGGGTTTGTTCTCTTGGTTGGGCTTGGTAGGATGTGATTAGGATGGGGCGTGAAAATTGGTATTGTGATGAGAAAAGGTAACATCATATGGGTTGGAAGTAGGGCGGGACAAAAGTAGTTTGAATATTGGTCAAAAAGGAATTGATTATACATTACAGGGGTTGCTAACAACGGTCCATGCTCATTCGAGACACCTCTATTGTTATTTGCCACCAACTGATCAATTACACTTTGTGCAGCCATCTCGTGCTCATCTCATTAAACCTTCCCAATACTTCACTTAATTGAGCTCCCAAAGCAGCAAAATCGGGCGAAGTGACCAAAGCATTCCTATCGGAGCCTTCGTGCGTAACTCATGCTTACCGGTTGCTTTGAGCTTTTGCTTTAGATCGGTAACGATGGGCTGCGAAGCAATTTTTAAAAGTACCGATGGGAAAGGAAACACACTTTAGGAGCTTATTCCAAAGGGAGCTGCGAGATTTATTTGAAAGAAAAAGAAAAAGAACGTTAGTTGATTGCTTATATAATTGGATGCATGTCCAGAGGGGCCCTTTATGCCAAGGGTAGGCCTAGTATGAAAAATGCAATCCTCAGGGGTATGCACCATACAATACGATGGGTCCGATCACTGCGTTGATATCACGATGGTAGTAAAACAAAGAAGGATTGACCAAAAGAATATGCATCGCTTGCATTATGAGGACGAAGTTGAATGGATTCATTACTTTAACTGATATGTAAAGAGAGGTTAAAAGGTTAATTTAGCATGAAAAGGATTATTCTTGAAGGAATTGTAGTGCCTTGACTAGTCTTGAGTGAAACATGGATCTAAATGGATTGGACGGGGATCGATAGTTTACCCAAAAGTCGGGTTTATTGTTTACTTGTAACTCCACATCTCCATTTTATTTACAACACACTAGCCCATAAGCCTCTAAAATCAAGATTTGGCCTTGATAAAATCATTCATCTCAACAATGAGAAATTATTTGTGAATTTTTCGATTTAGTGTCCTTATGCATGGGATTTTACCAACTTTGATAAATGGCCAAAAATGATTACTAGAGGCTTTATATTCTAGCATGCTAAGGTCACTCCATATCTTTGGTGCCATCCTAGAAGGATCGGACCCTACCTTACCTTGTGCACTACCCCTTTGGATGTTACTAAAACATAAACATGCAAATCTCATTGGATTATATATCCAGACACAAGGGGTTTATTCCTAACATGGGATTCCCATGCGGCATTCCTCTATGGTTTATGCATGATGCCGTTTATTAAATCAAGTAAAGGTGCAAAATGAAACATGGCCTATAGGAGCCCCATTTGAATGCCGGGGTAAGCCTAAAAGTGATATGCAATTACAACTTAAATGCAATAGATTCAAACGTGTAATAGCCTATCTAGAAGGATGGCTTGTCTTAAAAGAGTGCCAAGACTCTTATTTTCTAGAGTTTGTGAAATGCAAGAAAAGGGAAGACAACAAAGGTTAGTTTAATCAACAGATATCACATAACAGGCGTTGGAGCAACAAATTGCACAAAATAAAGAGGGGTGGAATCCCTCCTCGTGTCTAGTGATCCTTAATAGGGTGAGGTAGACCTCTCCCAGGCAATTCTAACATGGATGCATGAGGTTGAGCTCACTAATGCATCTAGACTCGATAAAGGTTACAGGCTCCCAAACCTTCGCACCAAAAGGCAAAAGGTCATCAATCCAAATGCCTCAAGTCGGTGGTTCGAGTGATCCCCTAGACATTACTACGTTACACGCCACATGTCCAAGTGGATCGATCCTAATCCTAATAGGGAAGAGGGCGTGACAAGCCACTAAAAGTAAAAAAAATAGGGTCAAAGTAAATACATATGCACGATGAAAGTGATTCCCTTTGAGAGGAGGGATTCAAACATCAAACATTCTCGAGGCTCTAGGGTAGATGCACACCCACCCCAAATGCAAAGCGGTACAAGTAAATAAATAAACAATAATTCATTCATCATGTAGATGTGTAGGGAGTGATTGCAACGGAAAACCCTAAAAGAGAAAAGAAAAGAATGCAACCTAAAACATCCAAATGTGATATATAAGAAAGTTAGAAAAAAGAAATAATCAACTAAATCAAGTGCTCTCGGACCCTCTTAGGAAAATCCCTGAGTCGCCTTGTCGCTACCCATTTTTTTTGATGGTATGGTAAAAAGAGGGAAAGATTTTGATTTTGAAAAAGAAAGGAAAGGGTCATGGGACTATAAAATGCGACGGTTTGGACCCAAAACAAAAGTCTAGAAAAGGGTTTTTAGAAAAAGTTTGGAGTCGCCACTTGGTATGGAGTTTAGGTGTACCAAGTCACCCAAAAGATTTAATTAATGAAAATAAACAAAGAAAACCCTTTAGACGATTCGTCAGTCTTTGAAAACTAGAGAAAAAGGTTCGGGGGTCACGGTTGAAAGAAGGGAAGGCAAAGATTCGATGTTACTCGTCTCTAAGGCACCCTTCTAACCTAGCCAAAGCTAGTTGCAAGATTTAGTTTGAAAATTTCCTAATTCTAACTTAAAATTTATCACATTTGGATGTTGTCTATATGGATGCAAAACCTAGACCTAATGTTGGATCGAGAGGGCAAATGTCTCCTTGAGGTGTGATTGGAATTGATCACATTAGTTGTGTCATCCAATTTTGATCCCTCGAGGAGGTCCTAAAAATGCAAATGATGAGACTCGAACAAACGGAAAGTAGGGTTTTCAAAATGCAATATTTATAAAATATCAAGAGAAAAGAAGTTGGGTTTTTGAAAGGATCAATTCTAAATGCAAAAGGAACTTGAATTTCCAAAAGATGCAATTTTAAGAAAAATGGTTTTAACTTTGAATTGCTAAAACATGAAGAAGAAAGTTGATTTTAAAGAATGAATTTGATAGAGTTTAAAATAATGCACATGTATGTCCCAAAGAGGAATAATGCAACATAATGGGTGGGACTAAATTTGTGACTTTGAATCTTCCTTTCATAGAAGGAAATAAAAGCGTGCTAAGGCTAGGAAGCCATACGCTCTTTTCCTATTCAAAGGGTAATGCCTTAAATGCACTAATCTAACAAAAGAAAACTAAATGAGATGTTTCACATACGGGATGGGATAATGGTGACATGCAAAATGGGAAAGAAAACTAAAAGTGAAAAAGTGTGAAATTTGTATCTAATGCATGAGCAGGCTTTAAGGGTCTAGCATTGGACTAGCCCTCGTTCAAGGGTTCTCACTAACATTGGATTAGTGAGAAATCGAGAGGAAGGCCACAACTAGCGTTGGACTAGTGTGGTGGCGTCAATATATTTACACAATAATCATGTAGACATGATAATAAAGCAAATAAACACATAAAACACATAAACACATAACACATAGGCATAATGTCTAGATGCAAGACCCTAGGAAAGCAAGTAAACACATAATCATGCAAGCATGCAAAATAAGCATATAAAAACTAATTATTACATTGGGGGAAACCTAAATACATTCTAAGGGAAGAAATTCGAAATAATAATCTAACTATTACATCTTCTAGAATAAATACACTTTTGCCAAAATTAAACCTATCTATTACAACTTGGCATCCAAGGCCTCCAAATGATTTACTCAAAATTAAATGACATAAATAAAAACTAGACATGAATAAAAGCAAAGGAAAACTTAATTTAAAACATGCAAAATCATGCAAAAACACATAATGAGCACATAATAGGGGAAAGAAGTTACCATCCCTTGATGTGAGGCCTTAATTGAATCCTTAGATGATGGAAATGATTATCTAAGACTCAATGTCAACAAAAGGGATCAAGGTACCAATTTAAAGGAAAACCAATCAAAAATTCAAAGAAAGGGTATCTAAACAGATTCTGCAAGCAAACAGATAATAACTAGGAAAGTAGAGTAAGATGCGGAACAAAGAGCATGAAATATCAAGAATACAAAAAAAGAGGTTACGCTGAGTAGAACGCTGAACGAGCCAGCAACACAGTCAGCGTTGCAAAAATCAAAGTCAGAGGAACGCGGACCGAACGCTGACTCAAGTAACCAGCCGCAGCAAAAATCAAAGATCATAGAGGGACCGGATAACTAGCCGCTTCTTCCCATCTTCAAAATATCGAAGATTGCTTAGTTTTTTTAGACAATATCACGACAAAAACCTCGAGGCAAAGGGATCCATTTAAACATCAAACACCAGCATTCGATCATGTCAAAACAAGCTAAAATCAAGAAAGCCAAATCTTAAGCATCAACATCATCAAATAGACAAAAAGGGAAAGGAAGAAGCGATAGAACGAGGATTACGCTGACCGCTCGCGTAACATCCCGCCGCTTTCTTCACATCTTCAAATATTCAACAGAAACGCTTGGATCGCTGCGACGTAGTCCACGCAAGAGATCCGCTTTTCACAACTTCAAACATTCATAAACGCGACCGCTACGCCGAAGTCACCCTGCAGTAGTCCAGCTCTTCACATCTTCAAAACGTGAAGAACATTTTTCCAGAAATTTTCAGAATCACAACCAGATCATCACGTAAGCATCAAACGCCTGATTTTAAACGTAAAACAAATCTACTAGCCTTACCAAGGCCTTATAAACACAACATGCTCATATAACAGCTGATAATCCTCATCAAATATCCCAAAATAAAAGAAAACTACTCAAGACCTTGGTTCCACCAAAGGCCCAAATCTCAGGATAATTTTACGATCAAAACAAGAATAGGATATAAGTATGCTACCCGAACCTAAGCTTTAATCCAAACGGAGGAGGAGGCGAGAATTTCCAAGAATAAGCTTCTTCAAGTAGAAACCCTAGCTTTCTTTTCTTCTTTCTTTTCCTTTTTTTCTCTAATTTCCAGTCGTTTTCTCTGGTTTTTCTCTCTCAAAGCTCTCCTAATTTGCCTCTTTTCCTCTCAGATTTCCAACCTCTTGCTAAACCCTAATCTAGGCTATTTATAGCCACCCAAACCTAGAACTAAGGTTTTGATGTTCTTGGGATGAGGTGAGCTAATCTTGAACGTTAGATCAGTTGTTAGGGTTTAGGTGAGTTGGGGAATGTTTAAATAGGTTTCTTATCGTTCAAGCATCGAAAATACAGCTGAAAAGGATGATCCAAGCTTCGGAAAATCCGGCCATTTTTTTCGCTTCGATCGTTACGCGGACTAGTTACGGACTTACAGAATCGTCCGCTTTCATGACTTTGACCTTTTTTTTTTTTTTTTTTTTTAAAGAAAACCTACAAAATGAGAAAAACATATTAGAAAATTCAAAGATAAATAACTAAACATTAACAGATAAAAACATAGGAAAACAAAAGAAATAGTCAAAATTTGGTGTCTACAAATAAGTATGTCCAGAAAATGGATCTTGAAAGAAATAGACTGGTTGACCTTCATGGTCAAAATGAGAAATGAGATCTATGAGAGACTCCATTGGTTTTCTCCACGGAACTAGTGCATTCATTGGAATTTGGACAGACATGGACATGATTCTGGGAACATCTTTTGATTTTTTTAGATGTGAATGGTCAAAAGATATGGCAATTGATCCATCAGATCTGGTTGAAATTTGAGAGCTTGTTGATTCCACCGGACGGTTGGCAGATTGATTCAATTTTTTGTAATCAGTTATCCATGTATCAGGCAGAAGTCTAATCAGTTCTTCTCTGGGAATTTGCCTAGGAATATTTGTACATGTAGTAGTGTTCTGTTCATCTACCCTAATTGATAGGGCATCCTCTCCTCTTGGGAGAGTAAGGTCGAGGGCATGATTTTGTACTCGGTAAGCCATCTGGTAGTACAAAGTTGCTGCAATAGCTTCTGGATCGGTTTGCATTTGCTATCTATACTTGAATCTTAAGAGCACTCAGCAGATATGGATTATCTAGTGACATGTTACAATTTGAAATTAAAGTAATGAACACAGTACCAACATTTAAAGTTGTTTCAATAGTTCCAATACAAGCATGCTGATATTTAACAAATCTACTGTCTAGTAAAGCAAGACGAGCATGAACTGGAAGACCTTTCCTACCATGAAAAGACAAGGAGAACTGGATTGTCCCGAAATGAATATAAGTGTATCCCTGCTGCTTCCATAGATTAGGAAAATCTGATGGAATATGCAAAGTGATAAACTGCTCTTTTCCCATTGCAGGAATTCTATGTTGATCCAACTTAGAAGACTGAACATATTCCTTAACACCCTTGGGTCTATGCTTGATTAAAGACTTAATTGTGCCTAAGGGAGAAATGTTCTTTTTGGCAAATGATGAATAAGGATCTAACAAAGGGAGATCAGTAGGACTAACCTGTTTTGGTTCAATAGAAACTTCATACAAATAATCCAACTTATTAGCAGAAGCAGTTCTGGACAGACTCATTTTTCTTAAATCTGGTACTAGAGCAGTG
Source organism: Gardenia jasminoides (assembly GCA_013103745.1). Lineage (NCBI taxonomy): Eukaryota > Viridiplantae > Streptophyta > Magnoliopsida > Gentianales > Rubiaceae > Gardenia > Gardenia jasminoides. The sequence continues at coordinate 23,900,046 of CM023096.1, forward strand.
ATGTAGGCTTGTGCAATGGATTACTATATTCACCCTTATGGCACAGTGTGCTTTATCCGATATACCAAGATTTATACACTAGATTCTGATCTGATAGCAAAAACTCTTTGCCACAGAAGATCTAAATATATACGACACTTACTCTGTGCAACATTATTGTAGTTGTCTGTTGGATCAAGGCTTTCTTCAAACTTCAGATTTGGTTAACCTCCCGAAGCCTTTGCAGCAATCTCCTCCATGGCCACCCTTCACATTGCAATTCCTACGCCTTTTCAACCACCTCTATGAAGGATGGATGTGTGCACCAGACATGTAAGAAGCGAAACGCCCTTGGATTACAGGCAGCAGCAGTCTTACATGTTATTAGCAAAGGTGAATGATCCGATTGAACTCTGCCAAGATGCTGCATTGCAAATTGCACGTTCAACCCTTCCCACAATGAACTATTAAGAAGACGATCGAGCCTCTTCCAAACCCTGGAATGACCACGACGATTATTACACCACGTGAATGCCAGACCAGTAAAACCAGCATCAGTGAGCTCTCCTGCCTGAATGAAACTCGAGAAATCCACTACCTCAGCAAATGAGAAAGATCACCTCCTCTCTTCTCCTCAGCCGACAAAATAACATTAAAATCTCCTATAATCACAATCAGGAATCCCAGCCCACATAACTGAGTCAACTATGACCACAACCCTTGTCTCATCACACCCTCACACGATGCATGAACAAAGATAGCCAGAAATTGATTATTGATTCGCATATGAGATAATCGAAGGGCCAGAAATTGACTGTTATCCCCCTCCACCTAGGCACTAAGCTCATCCGATAACAGAACCCATAAAGAATCTTGCAAATTTGCCACAACCTACTGAAACCTCAGCTGCCGTCGCAATAACTCTAAACGAGAGCTATCAGCTTTAGGCTCACATAAAGCAATCAAAGACAATGCATGAAATCTTCATAATTTTCTCAAACGTTAAACAATAGGTCTATTAGCTACCCCCCGGGCATTCCAAAAAATCACTCTAATCATTTAAAAACCGAAGAAAAGCATACAAATTACCTTTATCCCATGCATCCAATTGAGCAATTGCCGAATCATCCCGAGGTCTTAATCCATCAAGCAGTCGTTTCAACAATTCAATCGCCTCCAAAGTGTTGTCAGCTTTCTGTGGGGAGAGATTCAGATTTTTCACACACGTCAATCGCTGTTCCACAACCTCATTATGGGCATCCTCCCGCTTTCATCTTCAGATAGCAGCACAGGTGATGAATCATCCGCTACCACCTTGTTCGCTAGAGCTTCAATTATCCCATTTTCCACGTCTGAAATAGCTTGATCCACGAATGACTCAATCACCATATCCTTCATGTCCCTGGATGAAGTTGAAATTAACAACTCCTTATTCGGCTCCGCAAAGTCCTGGCCATCCGAATCCTTTCCCATCACCACCTGCTCCACTCCATCCACCGGTTGTTGTTCATCCCTATCCTCACTAGGATCAGTCTGTTGAAGGCTCTCTTGCCCCAGTACCATACTAGCCACATCGGATTCATAGCCCTTCACTTTTTCCAACCAAGTAGAATGTACCCGGACCTTACGATTAACTTCACCTTTCCCCTGTCGTTGTGGCACCCGTCCCCCCTGGCGTAGTTCGAGATGCTTAACAAAACATTCATTTGGCGAATGATTTTGACGAAAGCAGAAAGAACAATACTTTGGGAGATTTTCTGGAATCAATGATTGCCAAAAACCATTCTTCTCCCCTTGCCCAACCCATCCTTCTCCACTTCCACACACACCCGGGCCACACTAGGGCGGGAGAGCCTAGATGTGGCAGAATCAATGAATAACGGTTGCCCTAATACTGACACTATTTGGAATAAAGCTTACTTCTGGAATAAGTGAATCGGAAGTTTTGGGAGTTGAAACCATATGGGGACGAGCGAGGATTCCTTATCGACATGGAAATACGTCGTCTATTTGAAGATTCACATTAGGAAGCCATGCACATACCAGATGCTGCGAGACCAAATCCGCAGGAAATCTGCTGCATTTGACAACCATATCAGAACATGCTAAGCATCAAGAAGCCCAACATTAGCTGACTCCCGGAGATCAAGCACAAGGAAAAACTTCTGGAGTTCCTCCATTGACGGTCTACCCTTTGAAAACTTACCCACAAGAGTGAACTGATAAGGAGCTGTTACCGCAGCCAAATCAGATTGCTCAAACATGATAGCCGGCTTACCTCGGTGCGTTGCCATGAACGCTCGAACCTCCTATCGCGAGCCCGTAGTCTTAAAAAGTTCTGAAAGGCTTTCTTTTGGAATGTAGGTGAAGAAGACGTTGCGAGTTGCCCTCCAGCCTTTGGCCACTGCCATAAAGAAGGCTAGATTTCGGGAAACCCTAGCTGTAAAAGATAAGTAGAGAGAACGAAAGAAAGAAGCCTATTCCCCACCTATATTATCAACAAAAGCCATTATCATTGATCACTTTATGATATTGATAGTGATAGTGATTGTGAAATTTGAACCAAACGCCTTCTTAATAATTGTATACTTATCACTTTAGTTAATTCATATTTATCATTTCTTGTACCTTTTTCTTCCTAATAAGCTGCCATAACTTTACCAAAATATATTAGCAATTAACAAAATATTTTCCAAATAAAAATTAATTCCTAAAACATGGTAAATTTCAAATTGATATGTCTATATTCTGAAATAAAAAATTGCAAATCGTCATAAGCTTCCCACCTTAAAAGAATTGCATCCTTGCAATTCTATTTGATAAAATTTGTTAAAGTACTACTACGTTTTACTGCTAAAAGAAATAGACTCCCTTTCTTCGAAAGATTATAGTAATTAGGCTCAACCTTAATAGAAACAAAAGTCATAATATCCATTTGCAATTCAATCTCAAATGGTTCAAGTTTATCACTATTTCAATGCACATTTTCAAATTTCTATATCCCATATGAAAGTTTCTATTTTTAATATATAAAAGTTACAAGATTTTATTCTACATTCCGAATTTTATAAATACAAATACCCCATGTTTTATAAATATGCACATCATTTACCAAATATAGAGGATATTAGGGTCGATCGCATAGGGAAGATTGATCAAACACCTATGGTATTTGAACTCCTTTATTTTTTAGATGATCACAAGTGCAAGAAATTAGCTATTGACTGCAAACGTGTAAGAAAATGAAGCAAAAACTACAATAAAAAGCTCCTAGTCATGCAATTCTAACTAACCTTATAAGTGAATCTACTGCTTAATTGAATGTCATTTCCTTTGTTAAGTTATGGCATAATTTCTTGATGTATGTGATACTCGCTTTCACCAATTTATTGACCACACTTATAACTAATTTTATTTAACTAATTTATACCTACTTTTGCGGTTATAAAATTAGTTATAAGTTCATTAGATTCTATGAAATTACTTGGTTAAAATCTACAAATGTGCACATCTATTTTTGTGAGTATACTCCCTAGGTTTAGCACTTGCTTGAACTAATACCTAATCTCATTTTTCATTGAGTATTCAATACCTTAGATAATCACAACTAATGGTCAATTAATGATGATTTTGCTAGCAAAAATGTTAAATAACTTTTTCAAAGTGCAAGTGCCAAATAACCAATTAAACATCAAAAACAGATCATAGGAAATTCATCCATACCTTAGGCATAAATGTAACAAAATATAACGAAAGGAGAACACGATACAAAGTTCTATTATCACTAAAACATAAGAATTCAAAATACAAGAATTCTAGAGTTAAAAGAGAAGAACTCTTGTCACTTGAACTTCCAAACTCTTCCTTCTTCATCCTCTTTCTTCATCCTTGCTTAGCAAAACACAAGAATGTATGAAAGCCAAACTAACCTAATCTAACCTAAACTAAATAACTAGGAATTCTAGTTAAGCTCTACATTTTGCAGTATTTGATCTTCACCCTCTAAGTTCTTTGATTATTGCTTAAATGGTGTTTTAATAGAGAGAAATAGTCCAAAATATCACTCAAAAGTTTCAACTTCTGTAGCCAAAAGCCTGCAATTCATCTCTCAAAAGGTAATTTTTTTTAACTGCCAATAGGTAGGCAGGGCTCATCCCCTTTTATTAATAAAACAAAGCATTTACAGCTGAGGGGGGACCAAACCTTACCCTCGTCTAACCCTGAAGCTAGCCATGCCTAACTGGTCTAGAGACATGAGGCTCCTAGTAAGCTTTGGAAGCGAAGCACCAGAATCAAAGAGAACAATGACAAAGCAGAATGAGAGAAAGATAGCAGCGAATCTGCAACTCTGTTTGCCTCACGGAAACAATGAACAAACTTGACCCCTAGACCATCCAATTGCCTTATCTTCCGGACACACGCCCTTATCGCGGGAGGGCCTTGCCCTCGGCCAGAGAGAATTAGCCACAGCACCTTAGAATCAACCTCTGCCACAATATTCCTCAATCCCTTTTCATTACAAAGCTCCATCCCCAGACGTAACACCCTGGCTTCGGCCTGGAGGAAGTGAGTTGGCCAAAGAACTCAACGTATACAAAGATCACGTCACCAGAGGAATCACGAATCACACCACCCTCTCCACTAAATCCAGGGTTTCCCCGAGACGATCCATCTGAATTCAGCTTCACACAACCCCAAGGCGGCATGGTCCAATTGACCAGAGTAGCCTTCCATCGCCGTGGGGTGGCCTCCAAATTGCCCAAAATCTCCACCCAGGACAGCAAAGGGCCACAGTTTCCAAACTGAGCCTGTAACATAAAACGGAGCTCCTGAGATATCTGGAAAATCAACCTGTCCGTTGCCGTCCCCTTCCTATCTTCATATCTACTTCGATTTCTGAATATCCAAATGTTCCAAAAAATAACCGACGGAGTGACCATCAAGAGACACTTGAGTTGCTTACTAGGGGCCCTCACGGACCACCACGAGAGAAGGCGACTATATACGGGTTGATCTCGGCAGAAAATGCCTACCGGCCCTTCAAAGTGCCGCCATACTACATTTGATAGCTCACTCAACGTAAATAAATGCTTAGTCGATTGAACCCCTGGGGACGCACAGCAAGCACACCGTGAAGGCCCGTGTACACCAAACCTATACAGTACTGTGTCCACTGGCAACCGGGCCCCTAGCAGCCTCCACATAAAAAATGAAATTTTAACTGGCAGACCTGATTGCCAGATATTAGCAAAGGAATGAGAGGTCACCTGCATCTTCCCCAACTACAGATAAATGGACCGCACGTTGAATATACCCGTATCAATTAATGCCTAAAGGAGCTCATCCAAATCCTTCCCCACTACCAACACCATCTCTTGTATCTGCCATCTAACTGGTTCCGGGACCACCAAAGATAGCAATGGCATATCCCACCGATTATCCCTCCAAAAATCAGCTACTTTTGACTGAAACTTCAAATCCCAAATCGCCACGCCAGCGGTCCCAGCCCTGACTAGTTATCCCAACAGAAGGAGCAAGACCCATCCGATAAATCCCATATCGTGTAAACCTCCACCATAGACCTCTGAGCCAACATCCGCTTCCACGTTCCAGAAGCAGTTGGGGCCACCTCCACCGAGTTGGGATGTCTCCCCTTACAATATCGCGCATGCATGAAACTAGCCCATAATGAACTATTTTTCCTAAATCTCCACCATAACTTACACGCAAAGGCTTCTGAAATTTGATTCAACGAGCGAAACCCAACACCTCCTTCCCCCACCGGCCCACATAACTTATCCCATGCAGCCCAATGGAAGTGATACCCATAGTCCGATTCCCCCCAAAGAAAGTTTGCAAATAATTGTTCAATGCACTGCAACACACCTTTTGGCAGACAAGTTGCAGTCAGTATGTGTAAAGGCATTAAAGACAGCACTGATTTTAACAGCACAATACGGCCACCCACAGATAGCACTTTACCACTCCAGCCCCTAATTCGTGCAGCTATGCCATCCATCATACTCGAATAATAGACGTTAACGGCCTGCCTGCAAAGAGTGGGCAACCCAAATACCTAACCGGCAGGAGTTTTCTCGAAAAACCCGTCACAGCTTTCACCAATTCAGATGACACTTTTTAGCCCTTGGCGCAATCACAAACCCGCTCTTACCAATATTAATGAGCTGCCCCGAGCATTGTTGATAACGACCTAGCACCGATTGAACCAGCTGAAGAGATCTTTTCCTGGCTTGTGTGAAAATCAACAAATCATTTGCATATGCCAGGTGTGTAACTGCAGGACAACCTCATGCAACAAAGTAAGGAGAGAAGCCCTTCTCCTCCAACAGAGCATTCAACCCTCTGGACAAAACCTCTGCCCCTATGATAAATAGGGCTAGCGATAGCGGGTCTCCCTGTCGCAATCCCCTAGATGAAGAAAAAAAACTCGACACCTGGCCATTAACCAAGACCGAAAAGAAACATCCAGAGATCATCCGCCAAATCATTTCAATCCAGGTCTCAGAAAATCCAAAAGCTCTCAACACCTGAATGAGGAAAAACCAGGAAACCCAGTCATAAGCTTTAGCCATGTCTAATTTCAGTGCAAGGTTTGCCCCCCTGATCCGTTTGTTAAGGCTTGAAAAGAACTCCATCGCCAGGAGGATATTATCAGATATTAGTCGACCCTTCACAAATGCACTCTGCTGGGGGGAAATTATCTTGCCTAAAATTGGATCCAACCTTTTCACCAACAGTTTGGAGATAATCTTATTCACCATGTTACATAAACTAATTGGCCAAAAATCTGCAAACGTAGAAGGACTCTGACCTTTTGGAATCAGGGCTAGTAATGTTAACGTAAACCTTTTTAGCATTTCCGCTCCACAGAAAAAATCCTGCACCGCACTAACCACCTCATGACCAATAACCTCCCAGGAAGAAATGAAAAAAACCCCTGTGAACCTATCCGGCCCTTGGGCCAACTTGCCATCAATTGAGAATGTTGCCTCTTTAATCTCGTCCCGGAACGGCAACGAAACTAATCTCTTATTCTCCTCTTCGGAGACTAACATAGGGATGACCTGCCTAATAAACGAGTCCGACATATCCAAACCATCCTCTTGCATTAGAATGGAGGTGAAATAGCGCACAGTCTTATCTTGAATCCCAGTGCTAGTCTCAATCCAAGCCCCATCCTCCCCTTTAATCTGGTGGATATACAACTTGAATCTCCGCTTTCTCACAAGAGAATGAAAATATGTTGAATTCACATCCCCTTCCTTCAACCACTTCACCCGAGCCTTCTGCCGCCAGAACAGTGCTTCACGGCTATGGACAATCCGCAGATGCTCTTGAGTCGTAGACAGCTCCCTTTGATTTTGGACCGAATTCTCCTGCTCCAAGGCAATCTCCTTCATCACAACCAACTCCTTAGCCTCCCTCACCCTATCAGAAACATTACCAAAGACGTCTCAATTCCACAGGCTCAAGGCAGCCTTAACGTGCCTCAATTTCAACAACAACCTACGCATTGGCCGACCTTCCATCGGGATCTCCCAGGCCGCCTGAACAATATCCAGATAACCAGCATATGAAGCCCATACATTAACAAATGAAAACCGCTTGGGAAGTTGATTGATAGCCAACCGAAATGATAACAAAAGAGAGAGTGGTCCGACCCCAAGCGACCCAAATGAGCCATATAACGGGAGGAAATTCAGACTCATCCACTTCTGGTTGACCAAAGCTCGATCGAACCGCTTCCAAACCTAAGCCACTCTTTTCCTATTATTGCACCACGTAAATTGAGGCCCCTGAAACCCACATCATCAAGCCACAGCCTCCCGATCATGGAAAAACCGCCCTCCCTTTTTCTCGTCAGCAGTCAGGATGACATTAAAGTCCCCACCACCAACAGAGGCACGGAGGTATCCAACAGGGCCGTATCTTCCCAGAGGGACCTTCGGGCGACCTTGTCACAGGATGCATGCACAAAGGCCGCAACAAAAGAAGCAGAAAGACATGGCATAACCACTCTAACAGCCAAATATTGCTCGGACTGAGCTATAATGGCAACTTTACATGCCGACTCAAAAAATAGCTATAAACGGCCCTCTTTATTAGCTAAAGCATGCTCAAAATTTAACTTAACGTGGAATTCCTCTAAGCATGAACTATTTACAAAAGGCTCACATAATACTAAACAAGAAAACCCATGCATTTTACGTAATTTTCTAAGCCTAGCAAGGGTGAACGAATTCTGAACACCCCAAGCACTCCAAAATAAGACTTTAAACATTAAGAGGTTCACAGGTAGCGTTGGCTGAAGGTGAACTCACCTGAATATTGCTGCCCTGCACCAGTTCTGTCCGCCCAACTACCAGAGGCCGGAGACTGTCTAAACGATGTCGGAGATCATCAATTGACTCTATCGAAGCCTTGCGACAAGAAAGGTGCATTTTCTCCACCAGCCTATCATCCACCATCTCCTCATCAGCCTCACTATCATCATCCTCCACAATAACCCTATCAGCAATCCTCTCAATCTCCTTTACAGCAGCAGCAACAATGACGTCGTTGATCAATGCCATTGACAACGAACCTGCCTGATCCACATCCGCGTCAGTCACAATCACCAGAGCAGGTTCTTCCTACGACGCCACCGCCTGCCCAGGCACGCAGATAGCACCTCTTCCTTCGATTCCAATTCTATTTCCGACGCAGCATTCATGCAACGTTCTTGACGGGTGTCAGCCTCTACCGTTGCGGCCTCAGCCTCCTTGTCCCTGTTACCTTTCCCACCCACATTAACTGAATCCTGGCCATCCTCAAGCTTCACCGTTGCCTTCAATGATTTGGGTAAATGCCCTATCACTGCTCCATCCGAGGCAGTTGCGCGCTTCCCACGAGCCACCTTTCGTGGTGGCTTCTCCACCCTAGCTGTCTTAGGCACCCTCAGCCCAGGGTTCTTCTGATGACATTCATCCTCCGCATGGCCCTGGTGAAAGCAGAATCCACAATACTTGGGAAGATCTTCCGAAACTAATTCCTGCCAAAAACCCTCATTGTCGCTATTCCCGTAACCAATCCACACCTTTTGTGGAATCGGCTGCATCAGATCCACGTCGATACATACGCGAGCAACACTCGGCCTTGACAAGGCAATTGTTGCTGCGTTCATGAATAGAGGACGCCCCAAGCATTGAACAATATGAAATAAACACTCTTTAGAGAAAAAATGCACTGGCAACTTCGGTAGAGAGAACCAAGCCGGAACCAGGGATGGTTCCTTATCAACATGGAACGAAATGGTCCATTTAAAAACCCTCATGGGGCATCCAAGAACATACCATATATTCCTCCCCCATATATGATGAAAATCGTGTTCAGAGTTCAAACGAATTAAAATATGGCGAGCATCTAATAATCCAACCGTAAAGCTGGCTTTCAAATCAAGAGTAGTGAAACACTTACGAATTTCCTCCATGGCCGGCCTCCCCTTGAAAACTTCTCAACCAAGGCTAGTTGAAATGGGGAAGCAGCAGAATTCAGATCAGCCGTAGAGAAAACCACTGCCAGTTCCCCCTTCCTTGTAGTCCGCTCCACCTCCAACGGCGCTGCACCCGAAGATGGAGAAAATAGTGAAGAGAATGACTTCTATTGAAAAGAATGATGTGAACCCGATAAGGCAGCCCACTAGCCTGCCTTCCAGCCCCCAGCTAAAGGGTTGCCAAGGCTGCCATGGCAGCGAACCCTAATCCGTCACAAGTGTAATCGAGAGAGAGAAAAGAGCCAAGGTAATTTCTCTCAAAAGGTAATTATTGAGTAAGTTGCAGTTGTCTTCTCTGATCGCCATCTAGTCCGCCATCTAGCCTACAATCTAACCATGGATTAATGCACAGTTCATGTCTTGAATGGTATTCTACCATAGATCCACGAGCTAGGTCCATTACCCTTTGATATGGATCCACAGATATATCTATTTTTGACTTCTAACCTTACATGCATTGTATTTCTTCACTTATACGCTTCATATTCATTTAAAAACCACTTAAACCATCAAGAAGCATCCAAATGTTTTCTCACTTCACTTTAATTACTTATTGAATCATTAAAGTCTGTAAAAATATGAAGATTTCACACTTAAGTCCATAGAAATGCAATTTTTTCTCACTTAACCATAAAATACAAAATTTAACTAGAAACGTAGTTATTTGATTCTTATAATGACTAAAATAGACCAAAAACTAAGTAATAAAACACACTTAAAACCTATAAAGTATACATTTGTTGAGCTCCTCCACACTTTAGAAACAAAGTTAGAAGGTTGGTTTTTGCTATCTTAGTTTGTCAGATATAGAAACTTCGAAATAATGTTGTTTACCGACAAAGTCCTATCTCCACTGTAAGTATTGTGATGAATATTTTAAAAGAAGTTCGTGCTCTGGTTGCTGGTTGGAAAAAGACCTCTAGAGTAAAAGATATATGGGACTTGATGCTTGAATTAATTTTGTCTTTCTCCATGTTTTGTACTTAGATATGACTGTACATGTAATTAGTAGAGTTGATTAGATGTACATAGGTTTCTTTGTAGACCTGTCACCCAAACATATTGCTTGATCAATGAAGCACATAGTTTACTTTAAAAAAAAAAAAAAGCTCCTCCATACTTGATTCATTGCTTTCCTCAAACAATAGAAATATACAAAATCTAATCATTGATCCAAGAGTTGAGACAACACATATACTTTTCTCAAATTCAAATTGGTCATAATTTGGGAAACAATCATTATGCAATCCTTCATTTTACCTCAAACACTTAAAATGTCAAGTAAAGAAGAGCCAATTCTACCTTAATTTCAACAAGTTCAATTTACTCTCTCACCCTAACCTAATGTCACAAGCAATCATTCATATAGTAAATATATAGCTTTTCTCCTCCTATAATCATCTTTTTTCTCAAACTGTAGATTAAAGAGTGATTTATTTATGTTTACAAATAACATCCTACTTGACTTATGAAAGTTCTTTGTAACATAAAGATCAACATTTTTAGATTACAACATCAGGTTAATCAACAATTTACTTATTTGACTTGTCTTGTATACTCTTAATTCAAGTATCTTTTATGCAAAAGTCAATAGATGAAGACTCCAAGTTAATCAGTACAAAAAACTATTAGAGTAGAACAACTCTTATTCTATTTTCTTCTTCTTTTTAATAGAAAAACATATCTTCTTAAAGAAATAAAATTAGTCATATGTAGAATGTTGCTTTTATTGACTACATCATTTAATAACTTGTAGCATTAAGCAAAGAGGAGAAATCTCATTAAACTTTGCAAAATGTAGACATAATTTTCTTCAATTTACAAGATATACATTTTAAAATATAAAAATCATAATTGTATAATAACTATTTTCAAGTCAAATGAGGAAAGAATCTTTTGAAAGTATACATATTCATTTCAACAAGTAGGAGATGTAAATCTTGATCCCAGATTTTGATAATTACAAAACAATTGGATAATTCAAACTAATGTTTTCCAATTGAGAAATATGATAGCTCAGATCATTGGTGCAAATGGTGACAATGAAAGACTCAATCAAAAAGATGCAAAGGAAACTCAACTCTGTCGGACGCTCAATAACTTATACTGGACGTCCCATAATGGTTGAAAACTCTCAGAAGAACCACTATCGGACACTCAAACTTAAGTGTTGGACGTTCAATAGACGGGGAGTATCGGACACTCGTATCAGACGCATATCATCATCACCGGATGTCCGATCAAATTCAAGAAAAATTCCAGACTCTCTAACCAATATCGAATGCAGACTACATCAGATGCAGAAAATGCATCGGCCGTCGGATAAACATTGAAACAATCTTTCGGACAATGGGACTGGACACAGAATATTGTATCGGACGTCTGATACCTCCAACGGGTAGTTGACTCTTTAGTTTCCTTCTATCCGTTGACAGCTTTTATTATGCTCTTTTTGGTCCCCTTTAAATGGTCTTTTGTCTGAATCAAATGAAAAACTTTTGTACACTTAGAATACAGGTTCTTAAGAGTGATTTTGACTAGAAAATACTCTCCTAGTAATATTTGTATTTCTTGAAGTGTGAATTGGTGTGTACTTTTCACTTGTGTTTGAATTCTTCAATAGTGTAGTTTTGAGAGGTTTATCCAAAGTGATTGTAAAATTTCCTAACTTAATCGAGTGTTGCTTGGGGCAAGGAGGAAGTGAGCCTTCCATTGTACACAACATTGGTAGAAATTCATCAATTTGAAGTAGCTTGTTTTGAGAATTGGTCTTTAAGCTCAAGAGGAGCTTGGTAGTCAATTGGTTTGCCTATTCCTATCTCATCTACATTTACTTTATGATTCTCATATTGCTTATCTCTTCTATCTTTCTGATAAAGGCCCTACAAATGATCTTTGAAGAATAGGGCATGCGCATTGGTTCGTGTTCATGATGAAGCTGAGTTGGCGACTGTTAGGTTTTGGGGCAGCAGACGCAGCGGAAAACAAAAATTTTAACCCGAACAACCCACCAGGAATCACCCTAGGCTACGTATGACTTGTAGAGAAGAGGAGTTGTAGGATTACCTTAATCCTAGAAACGACTTCTTGTTGCGTTGTAGAGAGTGGTCAGCCCCTTTTCAGCAATCCAAGCGTCCTGGCTCTACTGCAATCCACGCGAGAGAGAAGTCTAGATCTTCTGTTGAATCATCTCTACGATCCTAGATGTGTGTGTATGAAAGTATAGAAAAGGTGCTAGCCTATTCTCTCTTTCTTTGGAATTTCTCTCTACGTAGGTTTTTCTCAAAAACCCTAGCCTCTCTCTATTCTGTCAACCGTTGTGACGACCCACCTCTCCCTAGGGCATACCCTAGGGTATCAGTGACCGCCTGCCCAACTCTCGCCGGGACTCACTACAGTCCTCAACCATCAAACAACTTACCAACTAAAACTCTGAGTACAATACAAATGGAATGATAGTTTACAATCCACAACATCAAATTACAAACTTTGGATCCATAAGTCTTCCAACCTTACATTCAAAATTCGAATTACAAAAACTTGCAACAATCACACTCCAAAGTTCTCAACCTGTTCAACATAATAAACCCTACTTCTAAGGGTTGGCTTCTCCACTCGGGTACTCATTACCTGTTAAGGAAAACAAATTTAAAAGGGTGAGCTAAAAAGCCCGTGAGTTCCCAAAAACATGCAAATTACAAATCACATATGATTTTTCACTTCAAAATTCATACTCGAATATAAACAAAGAAGGAAAGCCAGTAATCACACAAGAGTAGGATTAAGTTCATCACGTAGCCCAAGGTTGTCATACCAAGGGGATTAAGTTGATCACGTAGCCCAAGGTTGTCATACCAAGGGATTAACTTCATCACGTAGCCCAAGGTTGTCATACCAAGGGGATTAAGTTCATCACGTAGCCCAAGGTTGTCATACCAAGGGGATTAAATTCTCAAGAATAGGGAATACAGGACACGTCACATCACTTCATGCAATTCAAAACAGGAATCATGGCACAAGACAAGAGATTCAAGTATACTCATAATATCAGGAAAACACTTTTGCAAGTAGTACCATTCAAATGGGAGTAAATGCGATAAAGTACACACTACTCCATTTGATGGATCAAAACCTATCTTTCACATTAATTCACATTTCAAGTTAAATACACATTTCAAGTCAAGCAAGTCACGCACGTGAGAGTGTCTTTACTTAGAAATCATTTCAATAGTAAACTATTTCACTTATAAACACTAATAAATCATTTAGCAAGCACGAGTAAATTATTCCCTTTGAAATCGCTAGTAAAGCCGTTCATTTGTAAATAGTTTGATACATAGTCTGAATTACTCACAATAGTAGGAAAACATTTCATTGGTAAAGAATAGTAGTAAAACATTTCCTTTGAAAACAAGTTAGAACTAGGTTGAAAACAGGTTAGAACACTCACACATGTGAGACATTGCAAAAACCCTTTCACAATTTCTTTTATTTACGATAACGGTAAGTGTGATAAAATACACTACCCCATTAGAGTGTTCGAGAACTAGATTTCACTTTAAAATCACTTCACTAAACACCATTGCGATCATTTTCACATAATCATGTAACAAGTATGGAAACTCACCAAAGTAATAAGGCTCAGCCTCTACGTATGGTTCACAATCACCACGTTGCACATTCCCTAAAATAATTTAAAACAGTGAATGAGATTCAATTCATTCATTTTCATTCACTAACATAGTTCACTTTCATTTTTTTGTTTCAAACGGCAATTTTTCCAAAACTTTCTCGAGGAAAAGCTTTCATTTCACATAACTCAATGTTCCAAATAGATTCCCTTGGAAAATCACTTTATCATTTCAAAAGAAAACATCTCACCGATATACCCACTGGCACTACAAGCACAATCTCTTTCACAAAACATTTAAGTGAGGTCTCATACCTCGAAATCACTTTTTACACGATACGTTCGACATTCACTTTTGGCTAAAACTTTCATATTAACATAAAACACTTCATATCAAGCCATTATATTCAAAAATCCCCAGAATTTGGCCAAAATACAGTGAAACCCTCAAATTCTTTCAAATGCCACTTTTCACTCAAATTTCATGAAAACTTCACTTTTAACCCTTTACATTTCAAACATTCCCTCATACACACATACACTCACAATTTGAACAATATACATGTTTTTCTTTAAAAGAAACTCTTCAAGAACATTCACAACACTTCAAAATCAAACATTAAAATCACCAAGCATGGGTTTGGCCATAACATACATTTTCCTTCAACTTTTCAACAACTAAAAACCCTAATTTCTAACCATATCAAGGCAAGTTCACAATTAACAATCAAATTCCCAATCAGGTCCTCAAGTCCGCTACCTATAGGCCACCTCAAGTCCGCTACCTAGGTTGGGATTTCAAGAGCCCAACTTTATCTTTTCAGATGAGATCATTTTTATCAATATCAACAACAGATCTACACTATTCAACACTTATAAAGCTAGATCTACGAGTTTCGAGGTTTATACCTCCGGATCTATCAAGATCCAACAAGATCTGGCAAGATCCAACGAGATCTCTCGAGCTCTTCTTCAAGAAGGTTGCTTACAAGCTTGATGACTTCCAAGAACTTCGATCCTAGCCCAAGATCTTCAAGATTTGTTGATGATTTCGTCTCCAAGCGCAAGCCCAAGCTCGATCTCAAGCTTAAAACAATCACTCTAGCTTTTCTTTCCTCTCTTTTTCCTTCAAAAGTTTCGGACCTCACTCTCTTCTCTCTCCCTGGGTTCGGCTGCCATGGAAGGAAAGAAATCAAGCCCAAAACTTCCACAAATTTCATGGTACTAGTTGAGAAAGAAATGAAAGATCAACTTCAAGACTTACCCCCTCTCTTTTCTTCCTCCAAGAGCCGGTCCAAAGCCCCCTCTCTCTCCTCTTTCTCGGCTGCAAGAAGTGAAGAAGGTGATGGTGGTTGATGGTGTTTGAAGCTCCAAGAAGAGTGGATCAAGAATGGAAGAAATTGGAAGACAACTTTCTCTCTAGACAACTTTCTCTCTCTATTCCTTGCTCTCATTCTCGGCTCTTTCTCTCTCTATCTCTCAAAATTTTCTGCTGAAAATGAAGCTCAAAGGGCTGGAAAGTCAAGGCTTTTATGACCCAAAAAGTGCATCTCCTTATTTTAAGGGAAAAAGTGCTTTTGGCACTTTATGTCACACACGTCTAACTTACACTGGTTTCTTTCATCCCGACACTGTCTCACCATAATAATATTTCCAAAATATCACTATACATGCTCGATTTCAAGTCCAAGTCACTATTCACGCGTCGGAACAATTTTTAACGCTAAATTTTGGCCAAAACCTCACACCGGCAAATTTTCGTATAAAATTCTCTAAATTGAGAAATAATCACTTTAAACATATATTCACTCATATTTCAATTAATAAACACAATATAAATAATATTTTTTTTAAATAAAAATCTAAATTTGGGGCCCTCACAACCGCAGTTGTGTTGTTATTGTCCAGACGTATCATATAGTCTTGTCTATTTATAGGAGAGAGGTAGAGAAAAGATAGGGTCTTGTTTGATCCAAATCAAAACAAATATAGGATAACTATTTTATTCTATTTGCTCAAATAGCTCCAGAATCCTTTATTCCTTATAATTAGACCCCATAAGATTTTATTTCCAAATCTCCATTTGGACACATAATTTTAATCCAGAATTCAATCTCTAAGCGTGTGATCCAATAGGTTCCAAATACACTGGCAATAATTATGAATTATAATTCTCAAGAAGAATTTAGATAAAATAAACAACTTTATTTTATCATTAATTACAATAATTAATTCATTCATAATTATAGATTGTGAGCGGTGTCTAGCAACACATCACAACCACCCAGGTATTTGGAATTAGTCAAGGGAATTTTGACCAAACCTTTTCATGAAAAATTACTATGTAATTATTATCATTTCACCATATATATCCAATTAGTCAGGGAATGAGGAATAAGTGCCAATTCCCTAATGACTAATTAATTTGCTAGTTCCTGGAATTAACCCTAGATTAAGTTAACTTGAAGACATTCTTCAATTAACCTAAGGTAGTCGACTATTAAGGTTAATCTCCCACTAGTGGCCATCCTGGATATCAACTCCTACTATCGGAGTGGTAAATCCTCTCTTGATCACTCACTATCTTTCCATGCTTCACACTACCCCCAATTTCTATTCTTTAAGTCACTCTTGGTGAGCAACAAGTAATAGAATCAAAAGGCAGTGATTCACACTCAAGATACTATGGTGATCTCAAGTCTAGGATCACTTACATAATTTTCCATAAGAGATTCAACCATTGGCACTTGATAGATATCCTAATGGGATCTCTGTGTGGATCACTCCAATGAATTCGTACCTTACAATTCATCTATACATTAGCCTAGGTATCACTATACCTTGGTTGATGAGGACAATCACTACTTACATTAAGTAGACACTAATTGTGTACTAGTCTTTCCATATTAATGATGCCCTGTCTTATTAATACTATGACTAGGGAATTTTAAGAATATTTATTATAAATGTGATTGATATCTCATAGTCATCAACTTTTGTGACTACCATCACATTAATAAATATTCTAAGGACTTTATCAATTATATCAAATATTTAACAGATAAAATGGAAATTCATAAAATACAAAACTTAATTAGGAATGTATTTAAACAAAATCATTATTTTAGGGCATACATTCCAACAGCGACAAGCTTCATGGCTCGCTTTTATACACATATTCTCCGATGAGCTTCAACATAAGCAAAGCACATATTTGAGGACAAATCTCTTTTAAGAGAGGGGGAATAATAAGAATCCATATCCCCAAGTGACGTGGACATCCAAGCAAGGTCATGAGTAGGAGCAACGGTTGAGCTTCTCAACCTTCGAGTTCATTTCAAGTGCCGTCCGGACCAATGACACGTGCAAGAGCCAAACGTCTCAAGGAGGAGTTAGCTACATTGGTTCGAGATGTGCAAGATCAAGTTAAGCCACTTAGCAATTTGGAGGAGCAATCACTACCTTGTGTCACCATGCTAAGGGTTCATGAGGGTTCATTTTGATTGCCATTTGCTTCGAATGTGTTTAGATTAGTTGAGCTTTACTTTAGTTAATAAAGGTGCAGACCAGAAGACTCGCACCTATTAGCCGTGGGCACGCCTTACCAGCCAGAGTCTTCTGATCCCTCTCTTGCATGTAGAGTGTGGGCACGCTTTACGAGCTAAAGTCTTCTGGTTGTTGAATTATTGAGCAGTCTTTTTCTATCCTTAGTTAGGGTAGCTAGGTTAACGTAGTTTCCTAATTATTTAGTATTATTAGTAGTTTCTTAAAACCTAGTTTCCTAGTTGGTTATGTTTCGTTTTCCTAAAAACTTCTAAGCTAGCTAAAATTACTATTCCTATTTGGTCTAGGGTTTTCAAGTTTGTAGGCTATAAATAAGCCACCTCTTTTCATTATTTATCAATCAAGAATTATTCAGCAAATTTCTTTGTGAATGTTATCACTTCTCTTGCTTCTTTGAAATGACTTGAATACCTTAGAGTTCTCTTTAGACGTTCAGCTGACTTATCAATTCAAGAACATGTTGAATTGTGTCTTCTACCATTATACCAATGTTCGTTGTCCAAGTGCTCAACGGGTGAAGGTCTTCCGCTGTGTGTTTTCCAACTTTGGTTACCAATATCGTAGATCCTATGCTTGTCGTATGTGAGTTGCGTCTTCCTAGGCGTAGTTCGTATTAGTTGGCCTCAGAGCTAGTTGGAGGTAATAAAGTATATCATCTTAGAGTCAATCTTCTTCGTTTTCTTTTGTGTCTTCAAGTTTCAGTTTTAACCTACCAAAAAAAAATGTTACTGTTCATTGCACTGTGGCAGTACTATTCACCACTACTATTCATCCGAATTCATCTTGGTTGTATCATTCAAATTCTATCTTTTTTTCTTCGTATCCTTACTGTTTTTGTGTCTCTTGTGTGTCGAGAAAATTAACCAAAAAAAAAAAAACAGCCGCTAGGGCCTTTTGTGTCCAATCAATAGGTTTCTTTGTGTCATTCTTGTCCAGACTTGTCCGTGATTTTTTGTGTTGTTTTATCTAGTTTGTGTCTTGTTTTGTTTCTTGTGTTCATGTGTTGTTGCTGTTTTTTGTTTAGAAAAAAAGGAAAAATAGTCTCGGTTTTCTTACCTTCTTGTTACCGTTCTTGTCTAGGTTTTCTTGCCTCTTCTTGAGTCGTTTCTTGTTGTCAATCTGTTTTTATTGCTACCCGAAAATTTCTAGGGTGTTTTGCATTTGAGTAAAAAAAAAAATTCTGCTTGTTTTATTTCTGTCCGAACCTTAGTTGTTGCAAAATAGAAATCATCTTGTGGTTCTTGGAAATCTGAAGTTCATGGGCAAAATTAATTGAATCTTGAAGCTTTCTTGATTGTTATCTTGAGAACTTGAAATTATTGTGCGCATCTTGGCCAAGAATCATCAAGAAAGAAAGCTTCCTAAGTTGGTTGAGATAAGGTTTCCAAAACTGATTTGGAAACAAGTTTCTAAATCTGTTTTTTTGAAACAAGAATTGCCTTTGACTTGCTTTCCTTAACCAATTTGAACTGTTTTTGGAAACTACTTGCTGTTGTTTCATTGTTACCAAAAACACACTTAAGAAACTGCAATTTCCAGCCAACAAACATCCAAAAAGCGTGCAAGAATCCTACCTAAAAAATCAAGCAAAGTTCATTCAAGGGTTTCGGGATTTAGGGTTTCTTCTCTAACGATAGCTTGAAAATTTTCTAGGGCTTGTTTTCCGCTTTTGAAGTTAATTTCCAGAATCCTTAACTGTCTTATTTCATCATTCTTTTGACTTTGTTCAGCACTTAAATTGGTTCTTTGTTTCCTAATCCTTTGTGTCTTTGTTTCCTAATCCTTTGTATCTTTGTTTCCTAATCTTTTGTGTCTTTGTTTCCTAATCTTTTGTATCATTCTTGCCTAATCCATCGTGGTCTAATTTGGTAAGTGGGTTAACACTAGAAGAAGCTCTAATTTCTTCTGGTTGCTGACAAAGTTGACTTGAGAAGTGATTGGTGAGAGTTCTAGAGCGTTTATTGAGTGAAAACACGATGGTTGAGTGTATACACGTAAGGGAGTGCGTGAGGTCTATTTGCTTTTATTACTAATCATTTGTGCAGGTTTAAATGGCATCTCAACAAGCTGAATTTAGTCTTGTGATAGAGTCCTTGAAGGAAGCATTAAAACAAGTGGTAAATGACAGTTCTGAGCCTCTCGAAAGACGACTTGATCGAATGGTGAATAAGAATGTCAAGAGGAGGGGTTTCATGCACTTTAGTCATGATTGTCACACACTCAAAGAAAGGACAGATCATCTTCACGCTAAGGAAGTATACAATGGATGACGTTCTTATGAAGAAAATTAAAAGTGGTGATGTCAAGAATCTAAGCATCGTCAATCCAAGCATTGTGAGCAAAAGGAAGAAAGACTATCTAGAAGGTACAAGGAACAAAATTCATCAATTTCTTCCAAACCTAAGTCTAGGAATGAGCCACATAAGGAGGAATCATGGTGGGAGACTTATCAACTTCGTCTACATGAAAAGCAATTGAAGGAGCAAGTTGAAAGCAATATCCAAGAATCTCCTAAAGAAGAGCTTGTAGAGATCATTGCTCATGAAAGCCAGCATAATCTCATTCAAAGAGAAGTTGAACTAGAAGAAATCATCATTGAACCTGAGGAATGGGAGAATGTAGTTGAATGTGCCCTACAAAATATGAGTGTGAATGAAGAGGTAAAACTAGAGAGTGAGCATGAGGTAAAAATTGAGAAAGACACTCAAGAAAATGACGTTGAAAAATCAAGTCAAATGAGTGAGAATGAATTAGTTATGAAGGTTGAGCATAGAGAGTTTGTACTTATAACTAACCATCCTTGATTTATTTTGCCTAGTGTGTTTATTGAATTTTCACAGGTTAATAAGGCGATTAAAGTGCTTAATCGAGGAGTCACTCGTGATGATTTCAATTCACTTGTGGATCTTAGTGATAATCAATGGTCAAGTGCATTGCCAAAATTTGGTAAATCTGTCATTATTTCATTGGCTATTAACAAGGTAAACCCCTTTCCTAAAACTCTTTGTTATCATGGTACACCTATTGAGTTTGCACTGCTTATGAAGGTATATATTCTTGAGATGGATATGAGTAATTATACACCTAGTTTTGAGAAATTGGTTGCTACCTAGCATGGCTGACTTTCTTGAATTGTTCATGCATGTAAGACCTCTAGAATTAATTGGTATTGTTTTTAGGATTGCTAAAGCATGTAATGTGGTCTATTATCTTGGACTCATGAATTTTGATAAAGTGTTCATTTACTCTATGATCATCGTTCTAGAATTTATTTGGGTCACTTTATGAATTGGGATGGTCTTAGTCTATTTTTGAATCCTAGTGTTGAAATAGGTCCTTTTCAGCATTGCATTTTGAGTCCTTATGCATCTTTTATTTTCCTTGAGTTGTGTGCCCATTGTGTTGGTCATTATGGTGCATGTTTGTGTAGTGAGTCTAATGTGTCATTAGAGTTTGTGAACATTATTCCCATGAAGCATGGAAATCATGTCTTTCCTTTGTGTTATATGTTGGGTGAATTTAGTGTTTATACTTCTTTCTTTCTGACTAATGTGTCGTGTTTTTTCTTTGATCCAGGCATCGATTCGAGGTCGAATCATTTTCATGGGGGAGGGAATGATAAAGGCTCTACAAGTGATCTTTGGAGAATGGAGCATGCACATTGGTTCGTGTTCATGATGAAGCTGAGTTGGCGACATGCTTCATGGCTTGCTTTTATACACAAATTCTCCGATGAGCTTCAACATAAGCAAAGCATAGATTTGAGGACAAATCTCTTTTAAGAGAGGGGGAATAATATGAATCCAAATTCCCCAAGTGATGCGGACAACCAAGCAAGGTCATGAATAGGAGCAACGGTTGAGCTTCTCAACCTTTGAGTTCTTTTCAAGTGCCGTTCGGACCAATGCAACGTGCAAGAGCCAAACGCCTCAAGGAGGAGTTAGCTGCATTGGTTCGAGATGTGCAAGATCAAGTTAAGCCACTTAGCAATTTGGAGGAGCAATCACTACCTTGTGGCACCATGCTAAGGGTTCATGAGGGTTCATTTTGATTTCCATTTGCTTCGAATGTATTTAGATTAGTTGAGCTTTACTTTAGTTAATAAAGGTGCAGACCAGAAGACTCGTGCCTGTCAACCGTGGGCACGCCTTACCAGTCAGAGTCTTCTAATCCCTCTCCTACATGTAGAGCGTGGGCACACTTTACGAGCTAAAGTCTTAGTAGTTGAATTATTGAGCAATCTTTTTCCATCCTTAGTTAGGGTAGCTAGGTTAAAGTAGTTTCCTAATTATTTAGTATTATTAGTAGTTTCTTAAAACCTAGTTTCCTAGTTGGTTATGTTTCGGTTTCCTAAAAATTTCTAAGGTAGCCGAAATTACTATTCCTATTTGGTCTAGGGTTTTCAAGTTTGTAGGCTATAAATAAGCCACCTCTTTTCATTATTTATCAATCAAGAATTATTCAGCAAATTTCTTTGTGAGTGTTATCACTTCTCTTGCTGCTTTGAAGCGACTTGAATACCTTAGAGTTCTCTTAAGGTGTTCACCTGACTTATCAATTCAAGAACGTGTTGAATTGTGGCATCTTCTACCATTATCCCAACATTCGTTGTCCAAGTGCTCAATTGGTGAAGGTCTTCCGCTGTGTGTTTTCCAACTTTAGTACCAATATCCTAGATCCTACACTTGTCGTGTGCGGGTTTCATCTTCCTAGGCATAGTTCATATCATTTTCCTATATTCTATTGTTCATTCTTTGATAAATTCATTGTGTATAAGAGGGCAAATTTCTTGTTGTGAAAAAAAGGATATCATAACTTGATTAATTTTAGTCAACCTAATTCACTCCCCTATTAGGTTGTCGTTGGGCCTTAGTATTGGTGGTTTGAATTTTACTTCTATAACTAGTTTGCAAGCTTGTGGTATTGTTGGTTGTTTTGGTAGCAAGTAAAGTGAGATTTTGTACTTGAATTTTGGTGTAAATTTCAGCTTTCAAATCCTACCTTTGGGCCGAGAAATTGGGGCAAATATTTTTAGATTTTAGAGCTTCATTTTTACTCCGATCTTGAGCTAAAACTTTTGGTTTTAGAAACTCCAATTTAGCCCCAACTTGAAGCTCAAAAATTTCTGTTTTGAAACTACATTATGGCCGAAAGTTTGAGCTGAAAATTCCAGTTTTTAGAGCCTCATCTTGAGTTAAAAGTTTGTCAAAATAATGGCCCTTAGTTGCTCTTTGATCAAAGCAACAAAGTTGATTTTAAAAGAAAGGAATAGAGAAAACTTCCATAAGTGTATAGCCAAGAATTTCGTATAGCAGGATTTGAAAAGCAGATTTTAGAAAATGGTTATATCTTGGTGTAGAAAAATTCAAATCGAGTTTCATTTATTGCGTTTGAAACTAGACTTGGAGTTCTTTCAGAGGTATAAATTTCAAGGGCTAGTTAGATTTTTGTGAATTTTGGTGCATTTTCAAAATTGACTGAAAATCAAGACATATATGCCCTGTTTTTACCGTAGTAGTGGCTTTGAACTGAAATTTGATTGGTTTTTGGTCTGAATCTTGTACAAGTTCTTCTGAGAAGTTTTAGTTCATCGAGTCTATTTTCCAGCTGTATAAGATTCGTAATTTTTGAACTTATAGAACTCAAGTTATGATTTTTCAAAGAATACTATGTAAAACTGAAAATTCTTCTAAGGAAGTGATGAAAGCTTAGAAATGCCTTGGAAACATTTCTTGATTTTTAGACTGAACCTTTTGATTATTTGTACACCAATCCATACTTGGGAAATGGATTTTCTAACCACATGAGCTTTCTTTTGACGTGAAATGGGGAAAACTTGATTTTTGGAAATTGACCTTGGTCGCATAGTTAGGTAACTTTGATTATGCATGTCTCAAGTGGAAACGTGGACATCGAGGAGCTTGATTAACCTCCCGATTTGCTCTCACTTGCTCTTGGCTTTTGGTGAGTGTCAAGTGTATGTTTCATGTTAAATGAATGAGGTGATAATTGAATAAATGTTATGTGGTTCATGATTTGTAAACTTGTCGAGGTGAGAGTGTACTTTATCGCCCTCATTCTCTCTCTTTCTCTTGATTGGTTATTTGATATTTGTGATATGAATCAGTATGACATGTTCTTGTACTTGAATATGCTTGTAATTCGGGAGCACAGGGCGGCAGTATGTACCACACCTTAAACGGTGGGAGGTGCCTCTCATCCCGATTCAGTGCTATGATCGAATCTAAGTCGAATGGAGCATTGTCTCATCGACCAATCATGCTTGATGGGACACCCCAACCCATTGGCGAACCTTGTAACTCGAGCCAGCAAGGGCTTGGTCGAGGAACTTGGAGAACCAGGGGAAATTATTATAACTTGATCTTTTGAGATCTTGCTTGGTATACTCGAATAGTATTACCACTTCATGCTTGTTTGATCCTGGATCCGAGAGGGTGACATGGTGGATGGAGGAAGTAAGTGGAGTTCTACGGATTTTTTACTACTTGAGTTGACGAGGGTCGACCAAGGATGACTTGAACCGGCCATGATATGGAAATAGCTCCTGAGAGCTCATGTATCTTTTCTAATTAAACTTGCCCATCTATGTGATAATCTTATTAAGTGTGCTTATTACTTTGTTAATTGTTTCGTGCTTGCTTGCTTGTTTTCTTGGCCTCACTGAGCGTTGGCTGACCCCAAGTTGTTTTTCCTTAACAAGTTTTGAAAAGTGGAATTTGAAGGCTATAGACTAGTGTTTTTGGGAGATATCTCTTGTACGACTTTTGAAATATTTGGAGTGTAAACTTTATTATATATATGGGTTTTGGATTGTATTAGCAAGTGGTAGCCTCAATGGATTATGCTTTGTATATTTGAAGTATTTCTTGAATCTGATATTTAAGTTTCATTTGTGATTGCTTATTAAGTTAGAATGAGTTGTGAGTCCTGATGAGAATTTGGCAGGCGTCCCACTGAGACCTTAGGGTTTGCCCTAGGGAGAGGTGGGGGCATCACAGCTAGTTGATAGTACCAAGTATATCCATTTTTTTCTTATTTATTTTCATTTTTCTTGGTGTCCAAAAAAAATGCTACTGTTCATCATTATTGTAGCATACTGTTCATCCGAATTTTAAATTCTTGTTTTCTTGATTGTTGGTCTTGTCTTCTTGTGTCTTGTTGTTTGTTTATTCCTTGCTTGTCCAATTCAGATTGTGTGTTGTTTTGTGGTTTGAATCTTTGTCATCCTATAAAATAAAAAAAAATAGCCGTTAGTTTTCTTGAACATCATCCGCTAGGGTTTTCTTGGCTGCTTGGTGAAGTGCGTGTCTGTTCAGTTTTGAATCCTAATTCCTTTCATAAATTCTATTTAGTTCTCCTTGTTTGTGTTGTGTCGTGTCGTGTCTTTTCTTTGCTGTTCTTGACCAAAAAAAAAAAAGAAAGCAAAGAACGGAAGAAGGCAGTCGCGGAAAATATTTTCTTGAATTTGCCTGACCTTGTTGTGTTGATTTCTTGATTTGTTTGGCTGAACCTTGTTCCAGAAATTGTAATCCAAAGCTGTCTTGAAACTTTCTTGAAGGCTGTGCTTAAATCTGGAATTCTTTTCAAGTTTCTTGAACAAACAAGCGTGAGTTCTTGAAACCAGGAAATTTGTTCCTAAACTGCTAGCATTCTTGTGTTGCTTTCTTGAAGGAAGTTGGCTGTGATTTTTCCAGCAATTTGAGTCCGATTCCATCTTGAAAAACTTCTTGAAAATTGAGCTTAGATCGAGAAAGATTTTATCATGCTCTTGAACCAGCAGCCCGGTCTTGAAATCTGGAAACTTGAAATCTGGTTCGTTCTTGAATCTGTCCTTTGTTTCTCTTGAAACTTCTTGTTTGATCTGAATTTCATCAGCAAATTTGTAGCTTTGTGTTTAAGAAACCTTCCAAATCATTAGGTCAACCGAATTCAAACAAGAATCTTCCAAACCAGCCTTTCAAAACCCAAACAGAATTTGGAAATTCCAGAATACAACCTGAGATTGCAGCATCCTTTTGTTTCCAAAACAAACCTTAATCTGTTAGGGGAAAGCTGGTGGAGTAATTTGAGTATTTTCCTAAAACTATTTGTGGAACCTTGGCCATTGGAAACCTTATCTAAACCAGCCAAGAACTTTCCAAAATCAAAATTCTGGTTTCCTAATTTGAGCATCTTTCCTCCAAGCTAGTTTTGAAAATTCTTTCCAACCAAACCAAGACCAATTCAGACCAGATACAACCTGAGTTTTGAGCATCCCAAAACTGTCATTAAGCACGCAATTCAGGTTAGAAAATTCAAGCCAAAACAGGTCCTAATTCGCACATATTCTTGAGCAAAGTCTGTTGTGTTTTCTTGAGTCAATCTTGAAGCTTAAAGCCTGGCCATTCAAGTCTTAAATTTCCAGCTTTGAGTCATGTCATTCAAGTTACAATTTTGCCATAATTTTCAGATTTGAGTTGTATATTTATAGGTTAATTCCTACCATCCTTTCTTGAGTCACAGGTCATTAAAAATTGTTCAAGTCAAATCTCAACCGCAAATGAACTTTCCATCGACAACACATTCTTGTGAGATTATTGTGAGATAAGTCTTGAATATCTTGAGCAATTTCCGATTCTTCAAGGAAATCAAGGATATAGAGAGTTGCTTGGTGAGATCATTAGAGTGTTTTAAACACTTGAGTGATACACGAGCGTGAGAGAAACACATAAGGGAGTGAGTGAGGTACTTTTCTATCACACGTTTGTTCATTTTCCAGGCCTGAAATATGTCTACCAAAGGAGATGAGATGACCATAGGCCAATTTGCACTAAAGATGAAAGCTATGTGGGCAACTTTCAATGGGGAGTTGGAGGCTAAGTTTGAACCTCTTGAAAGACGACTTGATAAATTAGAAGATAAATCTTTCAAGAGGAGGGGTTCCAACCATTCTAGTTCCCATATTCCACCGACCTTTTCAAGGTTGTCCCAATCACACTATGAGCTTCCTCGTGAATGTGCATTAAGAGCTCATGAGAAATATAAGCATATTGGTAAAGAGCATCCCATCATCACATGTGAGAAAGAAGAGCTGCAAATCCCATCTACACTAGCTCTGAATCAAGTGCTAGTTGAGGAGAAATTGTGTGAAGTGCAAAATGAAAGTGTGAGCAATGATGTATCATTTGAGCATAAGAGTAAAGAGGTAAAATCTGAGTTGAGTGCTGAAGAAAAAGAGAGTGAAAATTCACAAGATTTGAATGAATTAGTCATTTCCACTAGGGAGTCCTGTGAGAAAGATAGTGAGTTGAGCTTAAGTGGTAAAATGAGTGACGAAGAAGAAGAAAAGAGTGCACGTGAGTTGATTGTGAGTGGAAAAATAAATGAGCTGAAAAGACTTATTATTTTCCTAACGCTCTTAACTTTGCTTTGTTTAGTGTTAATGGCATTTTGCAGGTACAACAAGGTGAAGTAAGGATGGTTTTGATATGCACCATTGCAAAGTCTTTCTATAGAACGATGTTCTTTCGAGGCATTGCCAATTTCTATATTCACTCCAAAGAATTGAGGACCGCTTTCACCAATTGACCTTTGAGTTCGAAAGGGAGTCTTCCATCTTATCCTATGGTTAATTCTTTTGCTTTTGAAAGTCGTGCCATTTTTTTTAAAACCACCACAAACTGTGGTGGGTGGCCTCAGGGACCCATTTTATTAACTCTGCCAAACAGTTATAAGCTCGAATAGGAGATACCCCCTATCCCATCACAGAAAAATGAAAATTACATATTTGCATTTGATCAAGCCGTATCAACCCACGTATGTGCACAGGATACTCTGATGCCACCGAATACAAGCAAGGACGTGTGCATGTCAACCCTCTCGTTGCCATTGCATCCGCTACAGTATTAGCTTGCCTCAAAAAATGGTGGAAATCCGTCCTCATGCCTTGTCCCAAAATTTGCCGGACCACAGAACTAACTTTCCAAGGAGCCTATACAATCCCTTCAATACATTTACCATTATCTGGGAGTCTGATTCCACCACCACCTCCAAGAAGCCCCACGATAGACATATTTGTAAACCAGCAAGAATGGCCTTTGCTTCAGTTTCTAACACATCACCCTCCCCAAAATTTTCTACAAAAACAAACAACGATCTGCCTATGCTATCCCTTAAAATCCCACCACCTCCCGAAGTATTAGCAACCGCAGATCTATCAGTGTTCAACTTGAAAACCCCCTCCGGAGGTAACTCCTAGACCACCTGTTTGACCACCAGGCGAGGCCGAATACTTCCCAAACTTGACAACACTGAATACCAATATAAACCCTGTAACGGCCTGCCTGGAAACCGTATTCGAAGTGCATCTTGCACATCATGAACTATCGACCAGTGGACCTGCTCTGGACGAATCCTCACTCTCTCAAACCTCCACTTATTCTGAGCTCCCCACAACCTCCATAATACAAAAGCCGGTAACACCTGAAGTAACCATCGCTCCCATGTTCCCCGACTGTTGCAACCACCAGTGCTGCCAACGAGACCGAACACCCCTACCCGAGCAGCTGAAACCCAATGAGCTCTCGAAACACTTCCAAGTAGTCTCTGCCAATTCCCCCGTTGAGAAGACGTGCGTAAATGTCTTGACCTACGGCAAGGTACAACAGCCACAACGAGATGGCCCGTGCACATGAAACTTGGCGAGCACATCATCCAATGGCAACTTAAAAGAGAACAATCTCTATAGGAAAACCAAAATCTTCTGAGGAATCGACTTGTACCAGGAAGAAGAGTACACCTGAGATTTCTACTTGAGCTTCCAAACCAACTGGAATGTAGACCACAGTGAGAATTCACCAGTCGATGATAAATCCCACACCATCCTATCCGACGACCCATCCAACACAAATTCCATGCCCCAGATTTGCTATTCATCCACAGCAGCAACCCCAAACGGCAGCCGTGTAATATCTAACCTCCCATGAACAATCATGTCACCCAACTTAACATCCGATTTTAGAATCAACGGGTACTTCCAGGCCAGTGGTCCTACACCACTCCAATTGTCCCACCAAAAGCTTACAGTTCCACTTGAGATCTCCCATCTTAAATGAGACTCCACCACTACTCTCATACCCAATGCACGATGACAGATCGCTGAAGACCGAGCTGGACAAGATATTTGATTCGGATGTGTTTCTCCAACATACTTTGTCTCAAAAAAATTTAGCCCATAGTGAATACTGTTCCCTAACCTTCCACCACATCTTACAAGAGAAGGCCTCCACGATTGATTCTAGAGACCTAAAACCCAGACCCCTTTGTTTCACTGGAAAACATAGACTCCGCCAAGACGCCCAATGCATTCTACTTGTATCCCCCTCATTCCCCGAAAAAAATCTCGCGAACATCTTCTCAATATCAAACAGAATCCCTGTCGGAGGCGACAACACTGAGAGCAAGTGAATAGGCATAGAAGCCAAAACATGCTTAATCAGGACCACCTTAGCACCCTTCGACAGCCACTTACCCTGCCAAAAATTAATCTGGCTAGCAATTTTATCTAGAAAACCCCTAAAGATAGCATGAACCTTTCTTCCAACGAACAAAGAGCAACCAAGATATGTGATGGGAAAGACCGCCACACAAAGCTAGTAATCCGCACAATCAATGACTTCCTGTGTTGTCCCACCTTCGGCCCCACTAGAAAATAGCTTTTCTCTGCATTCACTAGTTGACCAGAGGCCTGCTGATATCTCGATAGGACTCCCATGACACACCTTAGCGAGCCTACTCCAGCATTAGAAAAAATGATAACATCGTCCGCGTATCCTAAATGAGTGACAGCCAGCCCATTGTGGTGAGTAAAATATGGTACAAACTTAGAATCATGCAATAAATTATTCAGATTTCGTGAGAGTGACTCAGCTGCTTTTATAAATAGAGCTGGTGACAACGGATCCCCCTGACGAAGACCACAAGATGATTTGAAAAAATCGCTTGGTTTTCTGTTCACCAAAATTGAGAAATGACAATTCGAAATAAAACGCCACACCATGTCCAACCAAAACTCCCCAAACCCAAATTTTCCCATCACTTGAATGAGAAACATCCAAGAGACCCGAGCATACACCTTTGCCATGTCCAGCTTCAAGGCCACGTTCGCCTCCCTAACCTTTCTACCAATCTCGGCCACCATCTCTTGAGCAAGTAAGATATTATCAGATATCAGTCGACCCTTCACAAAGCCACTCTGTTGCGGAGAGATTAATTTTTCCAAGATAACATCTAATCGTGTCACCAATAACTTGGAAAAACTTTATTAACAAAGTTACACAAACTAATTGGCTGGAAGTCCGCAAAGGATTATGGATTAACCTTCTTCGAAATCAAGGCTATCAAGGTCGATGTGTAACCAATTGGCAATTCCCCTCTAGCAAAAAAGTCCAGTACAGCTAGGTACACGTCCTGACCAACCAAATCCCAACACGTGGTGAAAAAAGAACCAGAAAAACCATCTGGACCCGAACAGCTTTCCTCGTCTAATCCGAACACCACCCGTCGGACCTCCTCCTGCATAGGGAACTGACTTAACATCTCACTATCCGCTGTCGAAACCACCATTAGGATTACATCTAGAAATTGATCCTGCAAACCCATGCTAGATTGTTGCGAGAACAGATTCGAAAAGAACTGAATCGCCACATCCTCAATCTGGCTCATATCATCCACCCACCTGTCCTCGAGATCTCGCACCCTATGAATCCGAGAGTGTAACCTTTTTTGCTGGACCAAAGAATGGAAAAACTTGGTGTTCACATCTCCCTTCTTTAAAAACTTAAGCCATGACTTTTGTCTCCAGAAATTGGCCTGACGCAGCATCTCTGCCCGTAAAATACCTTCTGACTCTCTTAGGTCCCGAACCACCTGAACTAAAGGATCACGTTCCACCTCCTCCTCCCGTAGCCAGACTACCTCTTCCGCTAGCATCACCTGATCAGCCACATCACGAAACATCTCCTTATTCCATCTCGACAAAGCAGATTTGGCACTCTTCAATTTACTGAGTAAAACACGAAGCGAACGACCTTCTACCGGCACGAACCAAGCTTGCCGAACCACCTCCAGAAATCGTGGATGAGACCTCCACATATCCAAAAGCTTGAAGCTCTTTCAACCCACACCAGAGGCCTGATAACAAGAGATAAGCAACGGAGAATGATCCGAAGGAAATCTACTCAGATGCTTGACCGACACATTCAGGTCCTGTTGTGAGGACCTGCATTTTCATTTTTTTATTTTATTCATTTTTATTCAATTTAAATCAATTGCATTAGCTAGTCTTTCATTTTCATCCATTGAGCATGAAAATTTCTTTTTAAAGTGCCTTGCGTGACATTTGTGCATTTATGTTTGCAAAAGAGTGAGTTAGTGCGATTAAGTGGTGAATTGGTAAAATGACAATTGGACTAGCTTTAGTGAGTGTTAGTAGAGCAAGAAAAGTCATTTGGGTGAAGTTAGTAGCAAGTGGTGGATTAAAGATAAAGTTAGACAACAAACACTATTAAGCTACTATTAGGCCCTAGCAAGAGCTACTATGCTAAAAGTGAAAACTATCAACTCAATCACCTTTATTTCTTTTCAACCATTCCCTTAACTTTATCACTTCCATTTTATCACTCTCTCTCCTCTCTTGCTTCAGCCAAAACATTCCGTCTCTCTCTCCCTCTCTTGTTTTTCATTTTCTCTCCAAGGAAACACTCTCAAGCCTTGCCAAATCTTCACAAGATCACTTGGTAGCTTTGCTCTAAAGTGACACTAGGAAGAGAAGGAGGAAGAACCGAGGAGGCTAGCTAATTTTCTGTGGTATTTTCAGCTAAGAAGAAAGGTAAAAGGCTAAGCAATCTCTCATCTTTTCACTAAGTAAAGATCATGCTAGACTAGAGCTTGTTTATGGTTGTTTTTACAACCTATTAGGTAGTGGTCTTGAGGAGGATTTTCTAGGTAGATGACTTGAGAAATTATTGTATTTCATGGCTGATATTGTGTGTATATGCATCCATAATGATCTATGTGTTAGTTGGTTAGAATTTGGTTGATTATTGAAGAAGGAATTTCTGGAAAAATTTTGCTCTGTCCGAAAATTGAGCTGCATATTTCTCTATGTTAATGACCAAACTAGCTCTTGCACTAAACATGAAAGTTGTAGAGAATTGAGTATCTTTCTACCCACAAAATTTCAGACCAATCGGAGCTCTGTGTCTTGTGAAATGACCGAAATACCCCTGACTGTTCATATGTACTGTTTTGCTAGAAAACCCTTGAATGTTGCAGTCCGAAAATTGCAGTGAAGATTTCTCTATGTTAATGGCCAAACTAGCTCTTACACCAAAACATGAAAGTTGTAGAGAATTGAGTTATCCATCTACCCACAAAATTTCAGCCCAATCGGAGCATTGTACTGAGTGAAATGACCAAAATACCCTTGCTGCTCAAACCCTTATATTTTGCTGGAAAATGACCTAACTTGCTGTCCGAATTTTTCTTGAATTTTCCAGCCTATTTTCCAAATTTTCTTGAGATGATATTGCTGTGTTATGGTTTTTCTTGAGTAGGTTGAAATGTGGGTTGAATTTCAAGAGAAATGAATGATGTTTGGTTGGTTAAAATTGATGAGAGAATTGTTGAAATCTCTAAGTGTACGCTGCCCGAAATTTGGGTGAGATGACCCGAGATTCACTTGACTTTTTTTTGATAATTGTTGGTTAAATTCCACTCAAATTCTATTATGAATGTTGTATTATGATTATATGATTGATTTGAGCAAGAATCTTGGTGATTGTTTGAAAGAAAAATGGGATACCCGGATTTGGTCACTAACCAGTTTCGAGAAACTATTTGTATCTTGGAGTAGAAAAATCCAAATGGAGTGCTGTCAGTGGAATTTGAAACTAGACTCATAGGTCTTCAAGCTATAAAAATTTCAGATTTTTCCTCCACATGTGCTGCTGCCAGTAATTTTCCAAAGTTCCCTGATTCTTCATGACTGTTCTTTTTTGCACCAAAATGAATTTTCGACTTGGAGTGAATATTTGACCTACTTGTGGTTTGAATCTCTAAAAAGTCTCTTCTAGGAAGTTGTAGTACTAAAAATCTATTTTCCAACGGTGTAACTTTTATAGTCTTCTGACTTGCAGAACTTAAGTTATGAATTTTTAAAGAGTGCTGACACTATTCATGTTAGTGAACTATTTCCAGCTGAAAAAGGGATTTCTTGACTTTGAAATCCTAAACGACCTATTTTCAACCTCTTACCTTGATTTTTCTACTTTCTTGACTTCAAATGTATTCTCATTGAGTTTATTGGGTTGGTGTAGCTCACCTAAGCTACGTATGATTTCTTTTCCTTAAAGTTTTACACTTCTAACAATTTTCTTGAGAAAAGAGCTTTCACTAGTTGTGGTGAGGTAATAAATTGTTGATCATTAGTCACATTTGCTTCAGGTGGCCAAGGGAACTATGGCGTGAATCCTGAGGCGCTCAAGTGATCTCACCTGTATACTTTTACTTGATTTCTTTTGTTGGTGAGTGTTCCAATGCATTTTTACTTAAATTAATTGCTATTGCTTGAATGAATTGTCACTACTTGATTATAATGTTACGTGCTAGATATTTGGTTGACTCCATGATTGTTTGCTCTTTGTATGCCAAGGACCATTTTACTATTTGAAAGCCAATGTGTACTTTATCGCATTGGCCAAAGTAAATCTGAAAACCTTTGGCTAGAAGCCTGCCCCTTGAGCGATCGGTAGGCCAGAAACCTACTTGAGTACGCCACCTCCCTTTAGCGATCGCTAGGTCAAACCTACTTGAGTACGTTTTAGCGAGGTTGGGTAGGTTGAAAGCCCTATTTTTAAAACAAAAACTCCTTGGTCTTATATGATACCTTATTTGTACATGGTTGTAAGCCTTTGACTGAATTGGGCCCCTGCCTCTTGTGGTTGACCTTTTCGAGCCAGTATTGGGTTTGGTCGAATGGTTATTTGAATTATAAGCTTGGACTTTATCTTTTATATTAAGACACCTCAATGATTCGACTTATGGGGCTGTAATAGTTAGTAAGGTTAATGACTTATATATTAGTTAGTTAATGGTTTATATGATATTGATAATTGGAGTTTGAGGTTTTATTACTAAGGTTTTATTATCGATGGCTTGTTTTGCAATTATTTGGGAGGTGTGGTCTTCTTACCAAGGAAATATATTTGTGGTTGTGGTCGGTTAATAGATTCATGTTAGAGTCCTGGCGAGAGCTGAGCAGGCCGCCCGCTAAACCCTCTGGTTCGCCTTAGGGGAGGTGGGGTCATCACACCTGCTCCTTCCAATGTGAGTCAACTAGCACTCTATCCAACCTCTTCCAAATTCTTGCACGGTCCCCCCTATTATTACACCACGTAAACTTGGAGCCTGCGAATCCCACATCTGCTGACTCAAGATCCACGATAAAATTCATGAAGTCCGTAGCTTCAGCCAACCAGAAAGGATTCCCACCCCTCTTCTCCTCTTGACTAACAATCACATTGAAATCACCCACTAGAATAGTAAACATGCCCAAGCCTCTAAGCCCAATCAAACTACTCCACAAATCCTTCCTTTCCAACTCGTTACAACTAGCATGTACCAACACAACCAACACATTATTCTTAAAGCACTTATGGGCAACATCAACAACCAAAGCTTGAGCAGTTTGCATAACCAGTTTAATGCATAAATCATCTGAGAACAACAACCAGAGTCTACCCAAATCATTCGACATCCCATTGGCAAAATTAAAATGAAACTGGAACTTATGTAATTTGTGCACCCCAACTCTTGGTTCACATAACCCCAAAAAACCAACTTGGTGCAATCTAATCAATTTCTTAACCCAAGCTATGGTAACAACATTATTTATTCCCCTAACGTTCCAAAAAAGTGAATTAACCATTAAAAACCTAGATTAGGAGAAGCTGATGGGGAAGCATCTTGCATCGTACGAGCCTTCCGACTGCGAACCGTTTGCCACTCCTCCGGGTACTTGAGTCCATCCAGTCTTCACTTTAGTGCTTCAATCGGATTCACAATAGGGCTGTTGCGAGAGGAGATGCGAAGATGTTTCACCACTTGTGCTTGCGCTCTCTCCAACAGACCATCGTCATCTGAATCCGATTCCTCCACTACCCGACCAGCAATTTGCTCCAGCAAGGCATTAGCAGCGTTTCCAATCGCATCATCCACTAGGGAATTCACATCAATCCTTTCCCGCTGTCCTTCAGACACCACCTTCCCTTTCTGCCTCCCCAGAAACCACATGGGCCTCATTCTGCAACCCGAGAGAATCCGAACCCACCTGATCCCCAATCAGACTCTACTCAGGTTTCTCCCTCCCCATTGCAGCTGTCGCGTCATCTGATGGTCCTTCCTCATCAACCAAATCTGTGTGTAAGTCCTTGGCTACCTTCGGTTGCATACCACTATCTTTAGCCGCATGCTCCCTATGATAGTCTGTGAGCTGCATATCATGAACCTGCTCTGGTTGTGGTTTCTTAACCCATCAACTCACCTCAAGCACCACAAGCTGTTGCACTACATCCTGCGTCTGCAATTTAAGTGATGGATTATGAATATGACACTCATCAATTGCGTGGGCCTAGTGATAGCAAAATGTGCAGTATTTCGGCAGGTTTTCCGCGTTCAAGGCCTGCCAAAAACCCTCTCCATCCCCCATATCAACCCACACTCTATCAGGCAACGACTTGAGCAAGTCTACTTCATCGCAAACTCTAGCAATATTTGGATGTGCCAGATTAAGAGTCACAGCATCAATGAACAGCGGAGTTCCCAAACACAAAACCACGTGAAAGAGACACTGCTTATTAAATAAATGAATTGGCAGCTTCGGGAGATTAAAGCACACAAGAACCAGAGATGATTCACGATCAACATGAAATTTGCTCGTCCATTTGAACACCCGTATAGGAGATCGATGAACATACCAAATACTATGCGACCATACACGCAAAAAATCCGCTTCGTTGTTGAGTTTAACAGGAACATGATGATAGTCTAACAACCCCACAGATGCCATCTCCTTCAAATCTAAAGTTTTAAAGAATTGCTTGATATCTTCCATCTTCAGACGGCCCTTAGAGAATTTTTCTACCAAAGCAAATCGGAAAGGGGCGGAGACCATATCCATGTCCGCTGCCTTAAACTCTATTGCCAGTTCCCCTCTATGAGTAGTACGTGCTGCATGAATCTCTGATTCTGCCTTCTTGTTGGAAAACAACTCCGAGAAAGACTTCTTAGCAAACGGTGAACTGACCTTCTGCCCTCCCTTATCCGAGTGGAGGGCAGCCTTCGCCACCATGATTAGAACAAGCAAGAAAAGGAAACCCTAGAGAGAAACCCTAGAAGAGAGAAGATCTTAGAAAATTAAAGCCTTTAAAAAGCCATGCCATTTGTTTGAAGTGTGTCGATTGTTTTGGTAGTCCTTTGAGTCATTTTGGGAGTTGTGATGAAAAAACTGAAAGCTGTCCAAGAAAGAATTCATCATTCAAAGGGGTCCAAGTGATTGAAGTTCAAGAAGATGCATTTGAAGGATTGAAACCCTAGCTTTGGATTAAAAAATTCACATTCAGATTTAGGGTTTCAAGTTCAACCGTCTAGGGTTATGTTTAAATTCCGTTTTGTGTACTTAGTATGTTGGGCCGAATTGCCTTGCTGATTTTGGCTTGGTTAATTCAAGTCCAATTGTTATTAGTAAGTTAGTTTAATTTCTATTTAGTGAATAAAAGCTTATGGCCAAATGTCTAATGGATTAATGGTCAAAGCCTAGTTCGGCTAGGATTAGTTTTCTTAAGTTAACATTAGTTGATTCCTAGTAGTATTAGGCTTACTTGTAAGGCTATAAATACAGCCTCATATAGCCAAATTATTCAACAAGTTTTATGAATCAATTTTTCAGCTTATTCTTGTGAGCATAGCACGTCTCTTTTCTAAGAGATTCTTCTTGAATACTTGAGAGAGTTCGAGTGTTCAAACGACTTATCAATCAAGAACTGCACTTGATTGTGCCCTCATCTACCAACAACCTTGGTTCGCTAATTCATTGTGCTATGGGTTGAGATTAAATTCAAGATTTGTAGCTCCGCAAATTAGAAGGGTCGAGTGTCTTCCGCAACCCCAACTTGATCATCGTCTAGATCCTACATCAATTCACATCAAGTTGTGATTGTCTTACTTGTAAGAGCCTAATGCTAAGTCCTTATGAGTTATTTGTTGTCTTTAAGTCATGTGATTATTGTGTTAAGAGTGTTGATACATGTTGGTCCAGTGATTTTTGTGTGTTTGGGTTGTGTTAGAGGTGTTGGAATAATACATGGTGTTCGCGTGTTTCCTGCTTGTTATTAATTAGGTGAATTGCGTGAATCTATGTGTTTTGTTGCTACTTATTCTTCGTCTTTCGTTTTTGATCCAGGTATACATGTGAGGGTCTATTGGCAAGGTACGTGTGAGCTGAAGCATGCATGTTGGTTCGTGTTCCACTTGACTTGAAGGCATGTTTCTTGACTCGTATTTATCAAAACATTCTCCAAAGTTCTCCTTTGTAATGGGACAAATTGCCTTCAAGAGGAGGGAAATGATGAAGAACAAGTTGGCAAGCCAAGTGAAGAAGATCAAGGACTTGTTAACCTTCTCCAAGTTGCCAACCAAGAAGAAGAAATCAAGTAATGGCTCGGATTTGCGTACAAAATCTCCAATTCAGTTTCTTATTGTTAGTCATTTGATTTCTTGATTATTTGAGTTGTTTTGTGTTTAGTTTGTTAAGTGTTGATTCAGCCAGCTTAGTCATTTTTGAAGGCCAAATGGTCACTCAAATTATTTAGTTTTAGTTAAGTTATTTTGTTTAAATAAAGCTGGTAATGTCGACTATGGATTAGCCGAATTAGGGTTAGGTTTAATTAGGGTTTAGTTGGTCACCTTAAGTGCGTCTAACTAGTGTTAGGTTTGTTTCATTTTTCCAATTCAATTAGGGTTTCAGTTTTTGTCTCATTTTAAGGCTATAAATAGCCCTCTAAGGTCCGAATTCATTAAGCAAGTTTTTATCAAAGAAATTTCCGGCAAACCGTGTGTTTTGCAACTTCTCTTTCTAAGAGATCTTCTCTTGAATACTTGTGAGATTAGCTTGAGTGTTCTTGGACTTATCAATCAAGAATCACATTTGATTGTGGCGTCTTCTACCCAAATCCTTGGTCCACTAAATCAACAATTGTGGGTTGAGATTAAGTTCATAGGTTCGCGATTCCTTGCTTTGGAAGTTAAGGATTTTTCGCACCTTAACTTGATTCTTCGACTAGATCCGGGCAATCAATGGGATATGAGTTCAGGCCTTCTAGGTGAGTTCGTATCATGACCCTTGAAGTCATAAACTACAAAATACCAGAAAAAAAAGACATATATTAAATAACATAAACCCACTAAAAACAAGAAATCATTGAACTAATTCCCAACAAATGATTCTTCAAGGTCATTTGATTGACAACTCTTATGTCATTGTCAAGTGGCTTTGTCAATGAGTAATCTACCA
The DNA here is from genome assembly GCA_013103745.1 of Gardenia jasminoides. Classification (NCBI taxonomy): domain Eukaryota; kingdom Viridiplantae; phylum Streptophyta; class Magnoliopsida; order Gentianales; family Rubiaceae; genus Gardenia; species Gardenia jasminoides. The sequence goes on from CM023096.1 coordinate 23,938,401, forward strand.
TTTGAGGCCATGGTTGGAAGTGGTTCACTATCCCAACTGTCTCACAAATATTATCTTGAAGTTGCATCATTTGAGAACTTATTAAAGAAGCTTCTGTAAAATAGTTTGTATGATAATGTCTTTAGTTCCTAGATGACTACACCATCAAAATACTCCTCAAGAGAAGTTAAATATAAGACATTCTTGCTTAACTCTTGAGGTTCAAAATCCATTCCAAAAATATTATTAATTGAAGCGTTGCTCAGGTCTATGTCGAGGTGGATCTCCTTCAAGAGATTCCGGCTTGGGTGTGGTGGGTTTGGGGGAGAAAGATGGGTTTTGGCAATCTACTACCTGAAAACCTCCCTAAGTATTGTTCCTTTTGCTATAAGCAAAATCATAGCCCTGATGAATGTCACATGAAGTTTCTTGAACTCCGCAAGGACCGACGTGAACCGCAACTTCAAGAAGATGTGGAAGGACCGCAATTGCGAATGGAGAAAACAAAGGAAGAAAAGGAAGATATGGGTGAGATGGAGGGAATGCAGACTAGATTCCCAAAGACGATGGAGGATGTGCAGGAGGACAATGTATCTCCAGTGATGGTGAAGGATGAACAGGAGAATGCTTCTGTGGATTCTCAACAGCTCTAGTAGATTTGGCGCATCACGGAGGGTTAACAGGATGGATGTGAAGACATTTGGACGGAGATCAAACCACTATCTGACACGCAGGAGGAGCAGATGTTATTGGATGAAGTTGATTTGGGTATAATGGTGGATTATGCGATAACGAAGATTGTGGGTAACATAATTGAATCAATGGCAGAGAAGGCCACGAATCAGCATTCGCCCACCTTTGCAGATCAGGGATGAGGACAGTGCTGAGGAGGCAGATGTTGAGGTTTCGCGTCAGCAGAAATTCTGCATAAAGACTTTAAATTTTTCTCCCAAAAATTTTCTGGTACGACGGATTCCTGGGAAAGAATAAAAAATCGGCTAGATGGGCTGAGGCCAAGAGCGGAGGCGTCATAAGTGGCTACCGGGACTGGCATTACAAGTAACCCCCTCACTTACGCTGCTCCATTCAATCCATGATTAACGCACTGTTTTGGAAAGCTCGGGGGTGGCAATACTCCCACGGTAGCACAGCTGAAGAAATTATGTAAATTATATACCCTTTCTTTGATTGCTATTTGTGAACCTATGGTTGAGATTACTAGGTTGGATTTGTTCCGACAGTGTTTGGGTTATCAACATGCTATTGCTAATTCTCATGGTTCTATATGGGGTTTTCATACTTCTAAGTATAAGGCAGTGGTGGAAGAACAGGACTTGCAATTCCTTGCCCTTCGAATGACTCATGGTTCTTTGCGAGATTAATTTATTGTGATATTTGTCCATCCATCTTGTGAAGAACTGTCTCGACAGGAGATGTGGTCAAAGTTGTTACGAATGAACACACTAGGTCTGTCGATGTTACTTTTAGGTGACTTCAACGTCATTTAAAATGCCAACGAGAAAAAGGGAGGTCGGACGTTCCATATCTTAAAGGCAGCGGATTTTGCAGAATTTATTCAGGCGATAGATTTGGTTGATGTTGGTTTTTCTGAACCTTTATTTACAAGGTGCAATAACCACTTTGGCAGAGCTAGGATCTGGAAACGGATGGACCGATTATTAATTAATTGAACTGGGATGATTTTCAAGTGAATTTTTCTGTCCAGTATCTAGGAAAGGTGTGCTCGGATCATTCCCCTCTACTGGTTTCATGTACGAGAGATGCGCCTAGCGGACCGAAAAGCTTTCCATTTCTAAATGTTCGGTGCTCGCATGCGTTGTTCCTAGAGGTGGTGAGGAGGGCGTGGGAGGTACTTCTTGGCGGCGTCTGATGGGAAAATTAAAGGCAGTAAAGGGGCAACTTAAACGGTGGGATAGGGAGGTTTTTGTCAATATTCCGGATAGAGTCTGGAAAACTAAAGAGGAGCTCCGTTTGAAGGAAGAATTGGTTGAGAATGACCCAATGGAACACAATATAGCTGCGGTGCATGAAGTTCAGGCGCAGCTGAAGTTGAGAATCAAATGGGAGGAGGAGTGTTGGCCAAAAAAAGGTCGGCTGAAATGGCTTTCTTTAGGTGATGTTAACTCTAAATTTTTTCACACATTGGTTTGACAGAAGTGGGCTCGATTGTATATTCATCAAATAAAGGATATGGAGGGCAAATGGTTATTGGATCCAGGTGAGATCAAAGGGGAAGCTGAAAATTATTTTAAAAGAGCATTTACAAATGAGGCCTAATCTGAGGACTCTAAGTCGTTGTTAGGTGTATTGCCTCAGTTGCTTACTTCGGAGGATAATGCTGGATTGCAATCTGTACCTGAGGCAAAAGAAGTGAGATCGGTGATCTTTGAGATGGATGGTGAGTTGGCGGCTGGACTGGATGGCTTCACTGGAAAGTTTTTTACATCAACTTGGGAGATTGTGGAGGCGAATGTTGTAGAAGCTGTGCAGAGTTTCTTTGTCGGGGCTAATCTTTCGCAAGGAGTCACTTCTACTCTGGTAGCTCTCGTCCCGGAGCCTGCGGCCTCGGAGTCATTTGCTCAGTTTCACCCAATTAGCTTATGTAATTTCCTAAATCGGCTTGAGGGGATCTTGCAACGGTTGATCTCACCTCAGCAAAGTGGTTTCATTAAGGGAAGGGTGATTGCGGAAAATGTTCTATTAGCACAAGAGATGGTTCGGAGTTTGGGCAAGAGAGCTCGGGGGTTGAATGTAGTGTTTAAATTGGACATGGCAAAAGCGTACGATAGGGTGGATTGGATGTTCCTGATCCAGGTTTTATGTGCATTTGGGTTGGGAGAGCAATTTATTGACATGGTGTGGTGTTTGATATCGAATTGCTATTATTCTGTTTTGGTAAATGGCCAACCTTTTGGATACTTTAAGTGATACGAGCTTCGCCAAGGAGACAAAATTCGTTACCCAAGATCAAGAACTCGGCGACCAGGTTTGGATGAGTGGAAAAAACCTCTTAGACCCCTCTAATCCCCGTGGTGCGAACGTTATTGATATGATCTCAACCAACGACCAAACGAATTAGCGAACCTAGATTTTGGTAGAAGGCGCCACAATCAAGTACGTTTCTTGATTGATAAGCCAAACTCAAACACTCAAGAAAATATCTAAAGTGTTCAAGGGTGCTATGAAGCCAAGAGAAATCTCTCTCTCAGTTGCAAAATTGCTGGGAAAATTTGATGAACATTGAAGTGAGTAAAAACGTTGGCTTCAGGCTTATTTATAGCCTTCACAAACCCTAATCCAATTTGGAAAATGCAAACTTAACCCTACCAGTACTAGTGACACAAAAATACTAATAATAAAATAAGAAAATCCCATGCACCCAGATGACGCGCCCGCGTCCAGATGAAGACTAGTCTTCTGGTTGCAGAAAATTCCACGTGCCCAGATGACGTGCCCGCGTCCAGACGACAACTAGTTTTCTGGTCACAGAAAAATCTACGCGCACCAAAACTCCATCAACCATCCGATGCATCCAAGTCTTGATCAACTCGTAAAGGTAACACATGGATGCTCGTCAACTTGAAGACTTCCAAACAACTTGGAATCGCCATATGACACATGAGGAGCTTGCACCAAAGCTTGTAATGACTCTTTAAGCCTTTTAGCACGTGCACGAGTGATCGGACCGTGCGGTACTTGAACTTGAGGAATGCATGAACGCCGGATAGCATGTGCTGCTTGTGCATTCGCATCAGTCCCTTCCTCTTGAAAAGGATTTGTCCTCAAATCACATGCATCGCCTGCATCAAACGGACTCAAGTCAGCAACATTAAATGTAGCACTCACACCATATGCACCTAGCCAATCAAGCTTGTAGGAATTGTTGTTGATGCACTTCACCACTTGAAATGGCCCATCACCTCTTGGAAGCAACTTGTTGCGGCATTGAACAGGAAAACGCTCCTTATGCATGTGCCACCAAACCCAGTCACCAGGTTCAAACACTAACCTTTGGCAACCCTTATTGGCTTGTTGAACCATTTGGCTAGTATGCTTCTCTATATTGGCACATACCTTCTCATGTAGTTGCCTAACAAACTTTGCCCATTTCTTACCATTAAGATTAACACGCTCATGCATAGGCAAAGGTGCCAAATCTAAAGGTGTTAGCAGATTAAAACCATAAACAATCACAAATGGTGAGAAATGAGTAGTAGAATGAACAGTACGGTTATAAGCAAATTCTACATGAGGTAGGCATTCTTCCCATGTCTTAATGTTTTGCTTAATAATGGAACGTAACAAAGTAGATAATGTACGATTTACCATCTCAATTTGGCCATCAGTTTGAGGGTAGCTAGCTGTAGAGAACAATAATTTAGTGCCTAGTGTGGACCATAATGTCTTCCAAAAATAGCTAAGAAACTTAACGTCACGATTAGAGACAATAGTCCTAGGAATGCCATGCAATTTCACAATTTCTTTGAAAAATAAGTTAGCAACATGAGATGCATCATCAGTTTTATGGCATGCAATAAAGTGTGCCATTTTAGAGAACCTATCAACCACAACATAGATAGAATCATTACCTTTCCTTGATCTTAGTAGACCAAGAATGAAGTCCATAGACAGATCAACCCAAGGTGTGGTAGGGATAGGCAGTAGGGTGTATAAACCATGCGGCCGAACCTTAGATTTTGCATGCTTTCAAGTAATGCAGCGATCCACCATCTTCTCCACATCACGGCGTATGTGTGGCCAATGGAAATGCTCATGAAAGATAGCAAGAGTTTTAGTGACTCCAAAGTGTCCCATGAGGCCACCATAATATGATTCCCTAACCAGTAGCTCTCGAATAGAACCTTGGGGAATCCACAGGTGGTTAGCAAAGTATAAATAACCATCAACAATGTAACACTTCCCATAGGCAGCATACGTACATAACTCAAAGATATGGCCGAAATCAACATCAGAAGGATACAACTCTTTTATCAATTCAAAGCCTAGCAATTTGGCATCTAAAGTTGAGAGTAGAGTGTACCTGCGGGAGAGTGCATCGGCTACAACATTTGTCTTACCAGTTTTGTACTTGATAACATATGGGAAGGACTCGACAAACGCAATCCACCGAGCATGCTTCTTACTCAGCTTATGTTGAGCCTTTAGGCACTTCAGTGACTCATGGTCAGTGTGGATCACAAACTCCTTTGGTCTCAAATAATGCTGCCACATTTCTAGGGCTCGAATTAGGGCAAGAAGTTCTTTGTCATAGGTGGAGTAATTCAAGGTGGCTCCACTAAGCTTTTCACTGAAATATGCCACTGGTCGACCCTCTTGCATGAGCACAGCTCCTTTGCCAATACTTGAAGCATCACATTCAACCACAAATGTCTTAGAGAAATCAGGTAAGGAAAGTACGGGTGTGTGTGTGAGCTTATGCTTAAGTGTTTGAAAAACTTTTTCTTGGGCGTCCCCCTATCGAAATGTCTCATTCGTCTTAATAATTGCAGTCAATAGGGTGGCTAGGAAGCTAAAATCCTTCACAAAATTCTGGTAGAATCTCGCCAAGCCATGAAAACTCCAGACTTCACCGATTGAAGTAGGCATTGGCCATTCTTGAATAGTTTTGATTTTGCTTTCACCTATCTGCAAACCCTATGAACTAACTACAAAACCTAGAAACACAAGTTTGTCAGTGCAAAATGTGCACTTCTTGAGATTGGCATAAAGCTTTTCTCGTCGAAGCACGTCAAAAACAGCTTTCAAGTGTTCTAGATGTTCATTCAAATCCTTGCTATGTATGAGAATATCATCAAAATAAACCATGACAAACTTTCCTAAGAATGGGCGTAACCCATGATTCATAAGACACATGAAAGTACTCGGGGCGCTGGTCAACTTGAAAGGCATAACCAACCACTCATACAACCCATACTTTGTTTTGAAAGTGGTCTTCCATTCATCCCCTTCTTTAATTCTAATTTGATGATACCCTCTTTTAAGATCAATTCTGGTAAATATAACAGCACCATATAACTCATCAAGCATATCATCCAATCTAGGTATAGGGTGTCGATACTTTACCGTGACGGCGTTTACAGCCCTACAGTCTGTGCACATTCACCACTAGCCATCCTTTTTGGGTACAAGAATCACCGGCACGGCACATGGGCTCAAGCTTTCACGTGCCGAACCCTTGCTTAGCAAAGCATCAACTTGACATTGCAGCTCCTTAGTCTCTTCAAGGTTGCTTTTGTGGGCGGGCTGGTTAGGTAATGAGGCTCCTGGAACAAAGTCGATTTGATGCTCTATGCCTCAGACAGGTGGTAGTCCACTCGAGAGATCTTCGAGAAAGATGTCTTCATATTCCTACAAAAGAGTCATGACAACGGATGGTAAGGAGGTATCAAGTTGGTCAATGGAAAGCATCACCTCTTTGCTCAAAAGAACAAGTAGAGGTCGATGTTCACTAATAGCTCTCCTCACATCTTTGGCTTTTGCTAAGAAATTCAATTTTTTTCCCACTCTTTCCTCACTGGCCGAATTGGTTATTGCCTTTTTCCCCTCTTTTTGTTCAGCCTTCAATTCATTCTTTTTCCTCTCATTTTCTTGCTCAAATTCTTTTTGTAGTCTCTCTTGATCTTGATACACTTGTTTGGGGGTCAAGGGTACAAGAGTAATTTTTCTATCCTGATGCTTGAAGGAATACTTATTCGTTTTGCCTTCGAAGTTGATGTTCTTGTCAAACTGCCATGGTCGTCCTAAGATGATATGACTTGCTTGCATTGGAACAACGTCACAAAGGACCTCATCCTCATATCGACTTATCTTGAAGGAGACGAGAACTTGCTTAGATACATGAACTTCTCCACCATTGTTGAGCCATTGGAGTTTGTAAGGTCGTGGATGGTCCGTGGTAGGCAGTGACAATGAACTTACCATGTGTGCACTTGCTACATTGGTGTAACTTCCTCCATCAATGATCAAACTACATAGCTTGTCTTTGACTTAGCAACAGGTGTAGAGTATATTCTCACGTTGAGCCTCATCATCCTTAAATTGTGTAGTCAATGCTCGTCTTGCCACCAAGTTACACCAATATCCCCGTCCAGTGCCATTTCTTTCTCGACTTCACTTGCATCCTCTTCCAGTAGAGGCATTCCTTCATATTCCACCTCATCATCAGTGATAATGTCGCTATTTGGGAGTAAGAGCATTGTCCTTTGGTTAGGGCATTGGCTTGCAATATGCCCTTGACCTTGGCACTTAAAGCACCTAGTATCCTTGGGATGATCCTTGACGGCTTCATTAGGCCCCTTTGCACTTGACTTGTAGTCCCCCTTGAAAGCATCTCCACACGATTTTGAAGAAGAAAAACCCGGCTTGAATGCCTTTTGATCACCTCAAGGCTGGTTTTGTCTTGGTTCGACCCTTTAGGGGTTGGACCTCGAGTTTGGGGTAGAGAAATGGTACGAGTTTCGATTGTTACCCCTCCTCTTAATCCTTTCTTCAATTTTCATGGCTTTGTCCACCAGGTCACTTAATTCTACATAGTTCTGGAGTTCCACCTTCTTAACTATCTCGGGGTGTAATCCATTCAAGAATCTTGCCATGGTTGCCTCTCGGTCTTCTTGAATGTCTGCACGCATCATGGTGATCTCCATATCCTTGAAGTAATCCTCGACACTTCGACCTCCTTGGGTAAGGGTTTCTAATTTTGGTACACGTCACGGTGATAGTGACTTGGCACAAACCTCTTCCTCATGATTCTCCTCAATTGAGTCCAGGTAGTTATGGCTGGTTCACCACTTCGGCATCTGCTTGTGCACAATTGTTCCTACCAAACCATAGCATGCTCCTTGAATTCTATAATGGCAAGCTTTAACTTTTGTTCTTCGAAATAGGTGTGACATCCAAAGAACATGTCGATCTTTTGTTCTCACTCCAAATATGCTTCGGGGTTAGTTTTGCCATAGAATTTGAATTTTGATTTTTATGCTCTTGAAAGGGTCAACGTCTTTGGTTGGAACTCGCCTTTCGTACCTTGGTCTCCTTTCTTCCTCCTCTTCATAGTTTGAACTTTTGGATTCCCTTGAGGATTTACCACGTCTACTCTTGGACTTGGCCGTCAATTCAAGTTGGTCCATCCTCTCAGGGACAGCTTCAAGTGATTTGTTGAGCTGTCGTTGGAAGTCTTTGAACATGGCTTCCCACTTTAGCTGATTCATGCCTTGTTGTTGTTGTTCATTCATGCCTTGTGGTTGTTGTTCACCGTCAGACATCTAACAATACCTGCAAGGTTAGTAAAAGGAGAAACAAGAAGAAATAAAGAAATAAATTTTCCTCACCTCACTCCCTTGCGTGTATGCTCTCACACTCGTGTTTGCACTCAAGTGTTTAAACTCTCTAATGTACTCACCAACAATTTCTCAAGGCTTCAATTGCTTCCTTGAAAAAATATAGAATTCCCTCAAAAGTGTAGGAGCAGGTTACCAATTGAGATGCCTTGATTATAGCGTTGGGTAGGTTGAGACAAGATGGAAGATGACTTAAAATGTGGCTAAAAACTAGAAGTTTAGACTAGGAAAACATGACTGGACAAACTAATCAAAACAGATTTGTAAATGCTAAAAACGCAGATTAAACGACTTGGAATCAAAGATTAAGACACAGCTGAAGTTTAGGAACTCAGAAGACTTCTAATGAACTAATTAGGAACCTGGAATTTTGAGAAACACAGGTTAAACACGGCTGAAGCAGTTTAGGAAAGTGGCGGACAGATTTGGAATGTTGGAATGTTGGAATCTTGTGTCTATGGAAATCTGGACCGGTTTCAGGTCTTCCTTCACACTTTCAGAATATCCAACTTGTTAACTTTCCAAAGACCAATTTGGAAGGTGATTTTGGAAGCTAACTTCAAGGTGCAACAGCTTTTGGAATCAACAAACCAGATTTTGGTTTCCCTTTCCCACTTGCGGACCTAAACAGCTTTGGAAAAGGAAGTTGGCCCGTTTTATTCTTAGGCTTTTAGAAACAAAATGGTCTTTGGTTTTACAGCTATTTGGTAAGTGGATGGAATTAGGTTTCTTAAACAAAACAACTCAAAATTGCAGTAATATTTTCAGATCAGTAATGCAAACTTCAAGACAATCCATAGGAGAAACAAATTCAGCTTTCGGTTTTCAATTTTTCCAGGTTTCAAGAACGTTTTTTTTGTTGAAGAAACTCAAGAAATTTTCCCAGAATTTTAATCATGACTTGCAAGGATAATTTGAGATAGCAACAGGATGCAATTTACTGGAACAAGTTCAGCCAAATTAACTCAAGAAACCGACAATAAGGCTGGGCAGTTTTATGGACAGATTTCCAGGTTTCAACAATATTGACTTTTCTTGTTCAAGAATTCAAGCGAATTTTTCCAGAATTCAATCTCAACTTCAACAGCAACAAGAAAACAACCAAGAGGCTCACGAAATCAAGAATTTCAATCAAGAATTTGAAGAAACAACTAGGCAGTCCGCAATTACTTCAGTACCAAGGAAGAACACGATAAGTATGTGAATTTTTTTTATTAACAAAACAGCAACAACCACGAACTCAAGACAGAAAACAAGACACGAGACTGGATAAAACAACACAAAGAGTCACGAAACAAAGCTAGACAAGAAGAACGACACAAAGATCCTAACGATTGACCAAAAACCCTAGTGATAGAACACAAAAGTTTGACACACAACTAGAGGCAGCAAGAAACGAAGGAAAACAGAATTTCTGGATGACACAAATGACAAAGAAAAGAGATATAACCTGGACACCGACGACCAGCTTTGGTACCAACTTATACGAGCTTTGCTAAGGAGACGAAGTTTGTTACCCAAGATCAACAACTCGGCGACTAGGTTTGGATGAGCAGAAGCAACCTCTTAGACCCCTCTAATCCTCGTGGTGTGAACGTTATTGATGTGATCTCAACCCGCCACCAAACGAATTAGCGAGCCTGGGTTTTGGTAGAAGGTGCCACAATCAAGTGCATTTCTTGATTGATAAGCCAAACTCAAACACTCAAGAAACTATCTAAAGTGCTCAAGGGTGCTATGAAGCCAAGAGAAATCTCTCTCTCAATTGCAAAATTGCTGGGAAAATTTGATGAACATTGAAGTGAGTAAAAACATTGGCTTAAGGCTTATTTATAGCCTTCACAAACCCTAATCCAATTTGGAAAATGCAAACTTAACCCTACTAGTACTAGCGACACAAAAATACTAATAATAAAATAAGAAAATCCAACGCGCCCAGATGATGCACCCGCGTCCAGATGAGGACTAGTCTTCTGGTCGCAGAAAATTTCACGTGCCCAGATGACGCGCCCGCATCCAGACGGCAACTAGTCTTCTGGTCACAGAAAAATCTACGCGCACCAAAACTCCATCAACCATCCGATGCATCCAAGTCTTGATCAACTCGTAGTAAGGTAACACATGGATGCTCGTCAACTTGAAGACTTTCAAACAACTTGAAATCGCCATATGACACATGAACAGCTTGCACCAAAGCTTGTCATGACTCTTTAAGCCTTTTAGCACATGCACAAGTGATCGGACCTTGTGGTACTTGAACTTGAGGAACGCATGAACCCCGGACAGCATGTGTAGCTTGTGCATTCGCATCATTAAGTCATAAAGGGGTATTCAATAGGGCAATCCCTTGTCCCCGGCTCTCTTCATAATATCGGCAGAGGTGCTATCTCATGGGCTTAATGAGTTATCATCTTCACCTTGGTTTACTTCCTTTTTGGTTCCTAAGTCGGATATGAGGATTACTCATCTCGCGTTTACGGATGATATAATAATTTTTCTCTGTGGAGATGCTCATTCTATTCGCTGTGTGATGCAATTGCTGGGGGATTACCAGGCATGTTCTGATCAGCTAGTGAACAAAGACAAAAGTTGTTTTGGTGTGATGGATAAGAGCCAGGGGCGAGTTAACAAGAAAATTAAAAAGATGACGGGTTTTAAGTAGGCTTCATTCCCTCTTAAATATCTCGGTTGCCCTTTAACGGTGGGTTGGACCAAAATTGTGAACTTCCAGGGCATTATTGAGTCGATAGCATCTCGGATTTAGTCATGGAGTTCTAAATGGTTATCTTATAGGGGTCGGTTGGTCCTGTTAAAATCTATTTTACAGGCTATGCCCATACACTTATTGTCGGTTTTGCATCCTCCAGGGGAGTCTTTGATCAACTGTGTAAGTTGTTTTCTCATTTCTGTGGGGTGAGTCGGATTTTGGTGCTCGTTGCCACTGGGTCTCCTGGTCTGCGTTATGCCGACCCACGGACACTGGAGGAGTGGGTATTCATCTGCTAGAAACGGTATTGCAAGCTTGTGAGTGTAAACTCTTGTGGAGGTTTTGGCAGCAATAAGGCCATTGGGCACAATTCATGATGGATCGATATTGTTCGGGAGTTCATCCAAATAAAGTGCTGGCTACTCCAAATGATTCTCGGACGTGGAAGAATATGTTGCAGGCCCAGGGGTTTATGGAACTATATTGTTGCTGGGGTGTGCTTGGCAGGGATGCATCCTTTTGGTGGGACAATTGGCTAGGGGAAGGCCCTTTGGCATGAAAATTTCTTGATAGGGCCTCGGATGAGCGGATCAGGGAGTTTTTGCAAAACGGAAATTGGAACACGGGGAGGTTACAGGGAGGTCTTACCTTTGCAGCTGGTTCAGCATATCATGGGAAAAAACCTGGTTCCCAAGGTTGGAAGGAAGGATGAAATGTTTTGGAAAGAGTCAGATTTGGGCACTTTTGAAGTTGCGAGGGTGGTCAAGCTTGTAGATGGAAAGTTGACATCCTTTTGGTTCTTTAAGCAGGTATGGCACCGGGGGGCACCCACAAAATGTCGTTCCTTTTGTGGAGGGCAGTGTTGGATAGGCTGCCAGTGATGGAGAAATTGAAGTTGTTCAATGTTCAAGGGTCGTCTTAGTGTTTTTGTTGCTCGGATAAGCAATCGGAGACGTTGGAGCATATTTTTGCGTTTGGCTCTATCTCGCGGCAGGTGTGGGACTTCTTTGAGAAGACTTTTGGATTTTCATCCGCTGGTAAGAGGTTGAGGGACATTTGTATTACTTGGTTGCTGCATCAGAATAGATCACCGGCCCTTTGTTGGTTGATCAGACTGCTTCTGAGTGTAATTGTTTGGTACATTTTGAGGGCACGAAAAAAAATTTTCCATGATAGTATAGCTCCTAGACTTTCTGTCATATGTGAGTTCATATGCACGAATGTCAAGGACCTTGTGCTTGCACACTTTCCTTTACTGCCTCGCTGGGTAAGACATCGACCTTGGGTGGAATTTGTTGAAGCGGTCGGGGCGGTGAAGTTTCGATTGAAGGGCTTTCCCGTGGGTTGGAAGAAACCTCCACCTGCATCTTTCAAGCTAAATGCAGATGGGTGCTTTAGTATGGTCGTGGTGGGGGAGGGGGAGTGCTACGGGATGAGAAGGGTAGGATAATTTTTACTTTCTATAATGCTTACACGGGTGTGTCGGTCTTGCAAGCGGTAATGCAGGCATTACTTATCATCAAATTAGCCCCCCTAAAACGCTTATTAATACCAGAAACACATTCGATTGTAAGGAGGATATTATTTGAGATTAACCTACCCTTAACGAAGGCACTTTGTTGGGGAGAGATAATTTTGCATAAGATTGGCTCCAATCTCGCCAACTATACCTTTGAGATAACCTTGTTGATAACGTTACAGAGACTAATAGGCCAAAAATCTACAAAGGAGGACGGGTTAAGCCCCTTAGGGATTAGTGCAAGTAGAGTCGCCGTGAAGCCTCTTGGCAACTCTGCACCTCACAAAAACTCCTGCACTGCCAACTCCACATCTGAGCCGACAATACCCAGGCAGAGGTGAAGAAAACCCCCGACATACCATCTAGATTCGTCTAATCACAAATCAAATATCGACCATATATAGTTTCACATTCCTTAACTCCAAATCATTCACTTAGAATACAAGTCTTAACCAAATGTATACAACTAATCTTTTCACCGAACTTTCAAACTAATCCCACAGTCCGGCATCATCAACATTTAGTCTAGGATACACTACAATTATCTGAAGCCTAAGCTCTGATGCCAACTGTAACGCCCCCACCTCTCCCTAGGGCGAGCCCTAGGGTCTCAGCGGGATGCCTGCCCAACTCTCGCCGGGACTCACTCGCTCAATTAACTTAATTAACAATTCCACCCAAAATATCATTCTCAATATAACTAACTTCATATTTCAAACCAATTACTTAAAAGAACTAAAATTCTACTTACATTTTCAAAATAAATTCCAAGTGTTAGAATACATACAAAAGCTGAATTTACAAATCTCAATAATTCCATACAAATTTCATTAGTACTAACTCCAAGTACTATAAATCATCAAATGCTCAAATCAAAACAACCTTATACAAAAGTGCGGGAATCCTACAGAAGAAACTAGTTTTCCCCAATTAGCAAACTCCGCTTCAAAACCTATTAAGGAAAACAAATCTTATGGGGTGAACGAATGCTCAGTGAGGCCAAGAAAACATGCAAGCATTCAAGATCAAGAAATATGCACTTTTATTAAACAAGATAAGTAACTAAAACTTTTAGGCAAAAATGCAACTAAGGAATTAATAAGGAATTTAATTACACATTAAATAAAGGATACAGGGGCTTTTAGGTGCCAAGTTCCATGAAACTTGATCACATTCTAAGTAGTTGACACTCCGTCAACTTTCATAATTACCATGTAGAACTCCACTTGAAAACCATCTCCGTCCACCGTTTCACCCCTCAACCGGGCCCGCTCGTCAAAATAGGAAATTTGGTAATACTTGAGTATACCCAGGCAAGTAGTCGGCGAGCGCACTCCAACCGACAAAAAATATGTAAAGACTCATGACTTACTAATCTCTCAGCCAAGCCCTTGCCGGCCCAAGGTGAAAGGTTTACCAATGAGTTTTGGGCGTCCCCAACAAGTTTAAGTAGCAAGTAGGATGATGAGACAACGCTCAATCATCAATCAAGTACAACTACAGTTCAAGCAAGTCATTTCAAGTACAACAAATACAAGCAAGCATGTCAGGTCAAGTAAGAGTGGTCGGATGAGATAAAGTACACGTCCGCCTCAACATGTTTAATAACATGTTCAAATCAAGTATGCAACATGTGATAGGGTTTTTCTTTACTCCTCAAATTTTAGAAAACCTTTATAACCCTATATTACCGCAAGTATACGGATCGTTTATTGAGTATAGAAATAAGGTGCCGATCCCACGAGGAAGAGTGTCAAGTACCGGTGATTTTCAAACTCCTCTATTATTTAGACTGTCACAACAAAGATGTAAAGGGAGAAGGCGGTAAACCGACCTAAGGAAGAAGGATTAAGCGATTAAAATCGACCGCTAGGTGTCGAAGATATCCAATTGGCGGTAGAAAGGAAATAACAATAAAGCAAGTAAAGAGTTAAGATCCTAGAGCTTTAGAATCCCTTGTTAAGTTAGATTAGAAGTTAGTCAAGTTAATTATGTCCCTTCTCCAATGATTTGCTAAGGTATAACTTCCTTTTTTATGCCATCACTTTCGTCAATGGTCATGTGTAGTGCAAGCTCTCATTTAAGATAAACTAGTCACTCGGAATCGCTTTCGCCAATTCCTTAACTCCCTGGAATCTTCCTTGACCTATTTTCATAGAGAAAAGAGAGAAACAAGTTAAATAAGCTCAATGAAGTTATAATTTAAAACCAAAACCAACCAACTATATTCACTACTTTCGTGAGAATATAAGTTAGTGTTTAAAAACTTAGATCTTATTGAAGGCAAGTTTTTCATTGCTCATCAACATCAAATCATTTATAGTTGATAGCTAATCAACCATAAAGCATAAGCACAAGTCTTAAACTAGCAAAATCAATGAGAACATAAATAACTCAACCACTTCACAATCACAACTACAACAAGTTCATCTTCACTCTAGGATTTGAGAGGCTTAACTAAACATACTACTACTAACTATACTATTAACTAATGAACTAGTGAAGACTACATGCCTCCTCTCTACTTCTAATTCTCTTTCAAATGTCTACAAGAGGTCCTATTTATAGATGAATTCATCCATAAACTTCCAAGACTTTATCATGTGAATACAAAACAAGTTAAACTTCAAAAAGTCAAGGAAAGTGTCTTCATGAATCTTCTTGTCTTCATGCATTTAATCCATTGAATTTCAACATCAAATGAGTTGTAATGTTGAAGCAAATTGTGTTTTGAATTTTCTATGAGTTGTTTCTTCAACTTCACAAGATTCTTCACGCAGCTTTCATTGAAATTCTTCTGAAAATTGAGCTGTAAGTGAGCTGAAAAACTGGAATTCGGCTGCAAGTTGCAGGAGTCATTTTCTGAGGATCCGCGAGGTAGATCCGCGAGGCACAGGCTCGCGGATCATATCGCAGATCTGGTCCCCTGGCTCTTGTGAGAGGGATTCGCGAGCTGCTTGAAATTTCCACTTGTTGGTTCGCGTATTGACTCGCGAATCTCCTTGAAACTTGCAAATTTAGAGCTTTTTGTCGTGAAATTGGCGCTTTAGTTGCTCCGACTTTTATCCCTTTGATTCCTCGTTGATTGAATTGCAATTTGCATTTTCCAATCTTTCTTCCAAGCTTCTTGGCAAATATCTACATTTTCATTTCATTTGATAATTGAACAAGCAATCCTACAAAAACATGAAGATTTCACCACATTAATCCACAAAAAATGCATTTTTCTATTTAAACCACAAAATGTAGAATTTCAATAGAAACCCTAGTTCATTAGCCATTAAACCAACAAAAACACACAAAAACTACATAAATAATCTTACTAAAAACATGCAAAATATTGACTTATCAACAGGTTCAAGCAATTCAACAAATCATACACTTGACACTCACCGATAGTCGAGAGCAAGTGAGAGTAATTCAAGAGATCAAACAAGCTTCTCCGTGTCCACATGATCACCTGAGAGATGAAAATCAAAACTACCTAAGTATGCATTCAATGTCAAGTTTCAAACAATTAAGCTTTTCGATTCCAAATTAAGAGGAATCTCATGAAATTGGAAAAAAATTCCATTTTCCAAGTATGAAAGGGCGTGCAAATGATCAAGAAGGTTAGGTTTGAAAACTAGAAAATGTTTCCAAGGCATTTACAAACTTTCGTCGCTTCCTTAGAAGAATTTTTGGTTTTGTGCTATATTCTTTGAAAACTCATAACTTGAGTTCTATAAGTCCAAAAATAACAAATCTTATACAGTTAGAAAATAGACGCAGTGACCTAAAACTCTTGTGAAGACACTTGTATGAGATTCAGATCATAAACCAGTGGAATTTCAGTCTAAAGTTACTACAACAGTGAAAACAGGGCATAACAGTCTTGGTTTTCAGCAAATTTTGAAAATTCTCCAAAATTCACAGAAATAGAAATAGCCCTTGAAATTTATAAAACTTAAATAACTTAAAGTCTAGTTTCAAACACAACAAACAGAACTTGATTTCAACTCCCGAGTAAGAAAATATGGTCATTTGAACATGAGGTAAAAAGCAGTCCTGACACTGCGATTTTCCAGATTTGAAGAGCAGATTTGAGACATCATTTGGACAATGAAATGGTACTAGAAAAGCACCAAATTTTCTAAAATAAAACTACAGTATATAAGCTAGGTCTGTACCAAAATTCAGCCCAAAATTCACAGGAAAAGTCAGTCTTCAAGTGAAAACATCCGACAGTAGAAAACAATGAAAATTTTTCAGATTTTGGCTTCTTCTTTTCATGCGATTTTACCACACCAAATGGAATGATTTTTGCAATGAAATTTACACATATAGCCCAAAATTTCAGCTCTCAAAATAGTCAAGAAACTTATGAAAATTAGAGGCTAAAACAGGGCATAAAATCAGCAAATAGGAACCGGCAGCTCACTCTTCCTCTCTCGATTTTTCCTCTTCATTTCTTCCTAGCCTTCCAACTTCCATGAATTCAACACAACTCACTCCATCACACACATAAACACATCATAGCAGTCCAACAACAAGAAAGGTAGGAGTTCACAGAGTCCACCACCATCCAAGATCAACAAATGACATTAATAAATTTATCAAAACTTAGAGTTACATAAAAAGGAATCAAGAGAGCAAGGTTGATGGAGCAAATTTACTCTTCTTCTCAAATGGAAATCCTAGGTTGAATGTGACCCTAAGATCACCAAGACCCCTTCTTTTCTCCTCCCAAGATCAGCTCTCCCACAAGGCCAAATGGTCTTCAAGGTGCAAGTGAAGAGGGTGGAAGATTTGTTCAAGTTTCTTGGTGAATTTGGTGAAGTGTTGAAGTAATTTTTTGAAGATGAATTGAAGGGGAAATTGGGGGAAGGGGTGCGGCTGAAATGAGGTAGAAGAGAGAGATATTTTGTGTGCTTGGTAAGATGGAAAAGTCAAAGGAAGAAGAAATATCAAACTTTACTTTATGGAGTCAAAAATCAACTTTAAATTTGTGACCCAAAATGCTCCAATTGGAGTTTAATCCTAATCACTCATTTCTAACCCGTCAATTAGCTTTTCTTAATCTACTAATGATCATTCTTATTTTCCAAGGTTACGTCACTCTCAGTCCAAATGTTTGCCTCGAAAAATGTGTCTTTTCTCATTTTCACAATTGAGCGATAGAAAATTTAAATTGAAGGTTAAACAAGGTTTTTAAAATAAAATGAGGTAATGTATGGTGTAATTGCAATTAAAATGATTTAAATCAATTATTCAGAAAAATAGATAAATGATTAAATAAATAGGTCAGATAAAATAAATAAATAAATTTTCGGGTCCTCACAACCTCCCCTCCTTAAAAGAATTTCCTCCTCAAAATTCATACCTCATAATCTTTTACACCAGATTAGCAATCAAACCTTAGTTTTCCCATAGACATTATAACTTCCAACTTATAGGGTAACCTAATTGACCTCACGTCTATCCCACTCATGAAACTAGGGTTTATAAAAGAGTCTATTGAACCAATATCAATTAAAACTTTAGCTAGGCAATGGTAAATGGAGGGTCATACCTTCAATGATCTCAGTAGAATCGGGAGCCTGTGGTTGATCTAAGGCATAAACCTTAGCCGGTACTCTCGATCGACCCCCTCTTACACTAGACTGCTTAGATGACGGTTGGCCAGACCGCTGGCTATTGTTTCTTTCAAATGGCCTTTCAGGACAGTTATATATCCCGTGCTCAACACTGCCACATCGCAAGCACTTCCTCGACTTCTTCCAACATTCATCCTCAGTATGATTGGGTTTCCTACAAAACCCACAACTTACACTAGAAGTCGATATTTGATCTCCTTGTGAGGCGTTTCTTGATTGTCCTCGTCCACTAGAAACCTCTCTCGATGGTTCCGGGGTTCTCACATCCCCCGTTCCCTTTCCAATTTTAGGAGGCAGTGCTCTCATCTCAACTTGCTCAGTAGTGCTACTTGGGGCTTTCCTTTTCCTAGATTGAAAGGCCTTCACTTGAAGTTTAGCACTCTCGACTCTTTGCGCTTTCTCTAGAGCATCAGTGAATGTAAGAATTTGAGCTGCCGCTAAAGACTCTTGTATTTCCACATTCAATCCTTGTACGAACCGTCTAATCCTTTTTCGTTCAGTGAGCACCAACTCCAGAGCGAACCTACATAGCTTAGTAAATTTTTCCTCATATTCTACAACACTTAGGGCCTCTTTTCTCAACCTTACAAAATCGTCCTCCCTCTTTTCTTGGATCATAGATGGAAGGAACTTCTCGTTAAACTCCCTCTCAAAATTCGCCCAGGTCCAAGGGGTCTGTTCCCTTTCCCATTTAACTTTAATTACATTCCACCATGCCCGAGTTGCTTCCTCAAATTGGAAAATGGCAAAGTTCACTTGCCTTCCTTCAGTATAGTGCAGGGCAGTAAATATCTCAACCATCCTATCAAACCAATTCTCTGCTGCCTCGAGATCAGATCCTCCAAGAATTTAGGTGGTGAAAACTTAAGGAAACGCTCAAGAGCTCTATCTTCCCCTTACTCTTGATTTCTAGGTTGATTTTTATGTTCAGGGGCTTGACATTCAGCTAAGTCCGCTAGTATATCGCTCATCCTATTAATGGCAGTAGCTATTCCGAGTCCTAATTTGGGGCAAGTTGTGCACCCCTACCCAAAATTGGGAGAGGAGTCGAGGGAGTGAGAATTTTGGGGCCTTCAAGAGGAGTCCCATTGAGAGAAGCCCATAGTGGGTGTGGACAGCAAAAAGGTACCTTACAAGGACGTCAAGCATCAAGTTCTCGTGTAGTTTGTGGATTTTGTAGAAAACCTAAACACACCGAGGACGAGTGTTGGAGAAAGGGACAGAAATGTCTGCGTTGCAGAAATACCGAGTATCGAATCACCAATTGCCTGAATGTGCTTCGAGAAGGGAGTGACAGACAAGAGCCAGTCAAGCCAAACCCTAAGCCATCAAATGTTGGAGGAAACAGGCCAAGGATGCTAGTTAGGGTGTATGCAATAGACCAACACCAAGTCCCCGACTCATCTGAAGTTGTTGAAGGTACGATTCCTATTTTTCATCAATTGGCTAAAGTTTTGATAAACCCCGGTGCAACCCATTCCTTTGTGAACCCTACTTTCATGTGTGGGATTGATATGAAATCTGATAAATTACCTTATGAATTGGAAGTTAGAACACCTACCACGGACCAATGTTTAATCACCGACACTATCTATAGGAATTGTGAGATTGGGTTGGAGAGTGAAAATTATTAGTAGACCTGATAAATTTAGACATTAAGGGGTATGAAGTCATAATGGGAATGGATTGATTAGTTCGATACCATACTCGATTGGACTGTACGATGAAAGTGGTTGAGTTTTGTATACCTAGGGAGGCAACCTTAAGAATAGATGTAAATGATAGATTAGGCTCGTCTGCTCTTATTTTAGGAATTTAGAGCAAGAAATTATTGAGTAAAGGAGCCCAAGGATACCTAACTTTCCTAATTAATACTCCAGGAGATACGATGGAAATAAAAGATATACCGGTAGTGAAAAACTACTCCGATGTTTTTCCTAACGAGTTAATGTCATTGCTGCCAGAATGAGAGATAGAAATTAAGATTGGTTTGGTACTTGAAACAATGCCTATCCCAAAAACTCCTTATAGAATGGCCCCTTCCAAGTTGAAGGAATTGAAATTGTAATTGCAAGATTTGTTACAGCGGGGATTTATTTGAGAAAATGATTCCCCAGTGGAGAGCCCTAGTATTGTTTGTCAAAAAGAAAGATGGAAGTTTAAAATTATGTATAGATTATCGAGGATTGAATGATGTTATGATTAGGAATAAATATCCTTTGCCACATATTAATGAACTATTTGACCAATTGCAAGGAGCCATTGTGTTATCTATATTGGATCTTAGGTATGGATACCATCAATTAATGATCAGGAAGGAGGATGTATGAAAGTCCACATTTAATTCAAGACATAGGCATTTTGAGTTTGCAATGATGCCTTTTGGATTCACCAATACCCAGTAGCATTTATGGATTTGATGCTGTTGGAATTGATCCTAGGTTTTCATGATAACAAAACAAAATGATGATTTGGACTAATATTTTTATGTGAGAATTATGTTAGAACAAGTCCTTGATTCATTGGAAAAGAAAAGAAAATCAATTCAAGAAGAATTGAGAAGGTTTTAACTTATCGGACGCAAGGATCGGACGATGTACAAAGGTTTGGACGTCTGACAGATTGAGAAAGGAATTGAGAAGGCTACTGGTTCTGTCAAACAATTACTTTGGACGTCCAATAGTTTACAACAACACCTTCGGAAGATGCTTTCGGATGCAGGACAGGGGTTCGAACGTCCGACAGATTGAGAATGAAATTTAAATAGCCACTGATTCTTTCGGACAATGGGTTCGGACGTCCGACAAACAAAGGTTCGGACATCCGACAGAGGTTCGGACGTCCGAAACTCAAACGGCTATTTTTCTAAAAGCCATTTTTTTGACTGTTGAAGAGCTTTTGAGACCATTTCTCACACTCTATAAATACCCACAAGTTCAAGAAGATAAGGGACTTTTTCCTACATGAAATACAAGCTTGCAAGTGAAATATTTGGGTAGAAATATTCTTTATTTGTTGTGTAAGTGTGGAAAAAGTGGGGATTGTGAGATTACTCAATAGGAGGAGTAAAATCTTGGTGAAGATTACCTTACTTGTAATAGTAGTTCTTAATTGGTTGAGCGAGCTTTCAATTGTAACTTGTTTAGTGTTAACTAGGATAGTTGTAAAACTTATTGGCTCAACTAAAGGCCTTTAGGGTGAGCAAGGAGTGAGCCTTCACTTGTACAAGTTGGTTAGCTTCACCTTCAATTGAAGAAGCTATTAGTGGAGTTTATCCAAGTTCGGTGCAACTTGAACATTTGGTTTGCAATTATTTTTTCTATCTCTTTTTCTTGTTGCTTAATTGGGCCATCTTTATTGTCCTTAATTTGACATATCTTTGTGCACACTTGAGAGATTATTTGTGCTTGTTTTATTCGGTGAATTCTTGCATATTTACTTGTCTTGTTAACAACCAAATTCACCCCTCTTAGGTTGCATTTGGGACCTACATTTGGTATCAGAGTTTGGTCTCCTTGAGATTAAACTCAATCGGCTTAGGAGTAAAGATGCCAACCAATAATGCATTGATTTTAGAAGGGCAATCCATCATTAGACCTCCCATGTTTAATGGTATAAATTATGTTATTTGGAGGGACAGAATGGAAATATTTTTACAATCTATAGATATAGAGTTGTGGTTTATTGTTAGTGAAGGACCTTACGAGGTTACCATTATAGATGAAACAACCGGTAGAAATAGTAGAAGAACTTCAAGAAAACAATGAGATAGCCACGGATTCAAAAGACAAAGCTAGACAAATTTTTTTTTGTTTAATTTCTAGTTTATAGCAAGACAAGAACAACACAAGACACAAGAAAACAAGAAAGAGAAGACTGCACTCTCTTTCTCTCTTCTCTTTTCTCGCTACTAGGGTTTAGTGGTGCATAGCGGCTATGGCTGCCCTTCAGCCTGCAGCTGTAGAGGCTAGAGGGCAACCAGTGGAGGGATGTCCTTCCTCTCAGCATTTGTTTCAGAATAAATCAATTTCTTCCCTTTTTTCTTCATCATCGGTAAAGGCTGCACCATTGTCAGTAGAGAAAACAACACGGCGTGGGGAACCCACGGTGGTGTTTTCAGCTTCGGACCTGTTGTCCGTGGCTGCTCCGTTTCAATTAGCATTGGTTGGGAAGTTTGCTAGGGGGCGACCGAGTATGGATGACATTAGAAGGTTCTTTAGAACACTAGATCTCAAAGATAGTTTCTCTGTTGGCTTGCTTGATCCTCGACATGTGTTGATACGATTAAATTCAGAGCACGATTTCCACAGGATATGGGGCCGTAGTATCTGGTATGTCTTGGGATGCCCTATGCGCGTGTTCAAGTGGTCGACTTTCCTTCATGTTGATAGGGAGCCGTCAGTGGTGCCGGTATGGGTCTCGTTGCCCAAGTTACCCGTACCTTTCTTCAAAAAAGAGTTCTTGTTTCACATTGTCTCTTGCATGGATCGGCCTCTCTTTATGGATACTGCAACGATAGCATTGCCGAGACCTAGCGTAGCACGTGTACGAGTGGAGGTTGATCTTCAGAAATCCCTTCCAAGTCGTGTCTGGATTGGTACAGGGGATTTAGAGCAGAAGGGATTCTGGCAGCCGCTGGAGGTGGAAGATTTGCCACGGTATTGCTCGGGATGTTTCAAGCAGGGTCATGGGGAGGAAGATTGTTGTATGTTACACCCAGAGCTACGGGTGGTTAAACTAGTGGATGGGAAAAACCCTAGCATTGATGGGAAAAACCCTAGTCGCCATGCTTTGGCGGTAAAGGCTCCAGAGGAAGGGCGGGGGGTGATTGATGCTGGTGGCGTTCGGGGTCGTGTGGGGAAGGGTGCTAAAATAGGCAAGGAGTATCGGCCAAAATCCAGTGCGGGGGTTGAGGCGATTCCGAGAAGGGAGGAGGAAGTGCGGGTCGGGGTGGAATCGTTGAGAGGGGAGGGCGGAGAGTTGGAAGTGGCTCTGTTGCAAGAAACTAGGAGCAAGGAGGCTTAGGAGGAATTGGCATTTTGTCCAGTTGAGAATCATGGTGACAATCAATTGGGTGTGAAGAAGGCTGGCATGACGGTATTGGAGGGTAATGGCAATGATGAATCGCCAGTCGAGTCAGGTGAGGCTGACGTTGTTACGGGCATGGCTGCAGTTGAGGAATCAGTGCAACAGTCAGCTAAACAGCAGGCTGGTGCTATGTCTTCAATCTTGGAATTTGTGAGCTTTCAGCAATATGTTGAAGCATTACAATCAGCAGAGGTGCCAATGAAAGAGAAGTCGAATGCACTGGTGTAGGACATTGTTGAAGACACAATTCAGGAGGTGGCAACTAAGGAGATTGAGAGGCTTGCGGAGAGGGTGGTGAATGAGGAGGAGCAAGGAGAAAGGAGTATGTCAGATTCGAAAGATCACACCGTGGCAACGATGAACCTATCACCCCACAAAGTCAAGCAGGAATCGTTGGAGATATTGCGTCGTCGTCTTGACGGTTTGCACAAATGAATCCATTCGGTAGGTTCCTTTCATTAGTTTCTTGTGATTTTTTATTAATGATTAAAGTCCTTTTTTGGAATGCTCATGGTGTTCATAAACCTATCACCATTGCGAGATTAAGAAAGTTACGTAGATTGCATTGTTTTTCTTGCTTGGCTCTATGCAAGCCTCTAATAGATATCAATAATCTAGAGGAATTTGGGATTCATCTTAATTTCCATACGGCTTTGTGAAATAAGGAGGGTAGGTTGTGGGTGTTCTTTGATGAGGGTTGTAATGTTGTATTAGTGGGTCAATCATCTCAATATATTGCTATCCGTGTGCAACTGCCATCCCTTGCATCTTCTTTTGTTGCTATTTTTGTGCACGCCTCTTGTTATCAGGAGAAGCGGAGGGTCCTTTGGAGTGATCTATCCAGGCTGGACAGTTCGGCTCCGATGATGGTTGTTGGAGACTTTAATGTAATTTTGTCACCTGAGGAAAAAAAAGGAAGGAGGGCTTTTAGGGTGGATGAGGCGTTAGAGTTCCAAAATTTTGTGGATGTTATGCGATTGAAGGATGCTAGCTTTGTTGGGCCAGGGTTCACTTGGTGCAACAATCGACGGGGAAGTGCTAGGGTGTGGAAGCGGCTGGACCGGTTGTTTCTCAATCATCTCTGGATGGAGTTGAAGCTGGTCTCATCAGTTGAGCATTTGAGTCGGTTGGGCTCGGATCATTCGCCATTGCTCATGTCTTTTCGAATGGAAGATGATTAGGGTCCGAGGAGATTTGTCTTTCTTAATGCTTGGGTGTCACATCCTCGATTTCTAGAAATTGTCTGAGGGGGGTGGGATGTGCCAGTGGAAGGGAGGCCACTACGACGACTGCTCTTAAAGCTGAAAAATGTTAAAGCAGCTTTGTGCCAATGGAACCGGGTAGAGTTTAGAAATGTTATTGATAGTGTGCGGGCAGCGGAGGAGAAGGCAGCTTCCCTAGAGATGAGATTGGAGGTGGATGACTCTACGCAAAATTATGAAGCTTGGATTGAGGCCTAGGAGGAGCTTAGAATTGCACATAGTCGAGAGGCAGTTTTCTGGAGCTAGAAGTCTCGGATAAAGTGGATGAAAGAGAAGGATGCCAACTCTGCGTTCTTCCATGGTATGGTTAAGGGAAGGTGGGTAAAACTTTATATTCATCGCATTAAAAATGTGGAGGGAGAATGGTCCGATAACCCGCAGGTCATTGGAGAGGAGGCGCAGTATTGTTGCATGAGGGAAACATGGTAAACGCTGAAGCATATATTCGAAAGGTCATTCCTAGGCTCATAACTAATGAGGAGAATGAAAGGCTTAGTCGGGTACCGGATGGCTTTACAGGAGTTTTCTTTACAACTACCTGGGAAATTATTACATCAGATTTGATACTGGCTATCCAGGATTTTTTCGTTGGGGCATAGTTGCCGCTGGGAATTTCTGCAACGCTCATAGCACTTATTCTGAAGAAAGTCAATCCATCCACTTTTGCAGATTACTGTCCTATCAGCTTGTGTAATGTTCTAAACAAGATTATCTTGAGGCTGCTAGTGCTGAGGCTAACTCCGGTTCTACCAAAGATAATTTCTCCTGAGCAAAGTGGCTTTGTGAAGGGGTGTGTGATTTCAAATAATGTGCTGCTCGCTATGGAGCACTTCTCTTCGCTTAACAAGAAGTTGAAGCGGGTAAACACGGCTTTAAAATTGGATATGGCAAAGGCTTATGATCGGGTCTCTTGGCCTTTCCTATTGGGTGTGCTGCGAGCTTTTGGCTTCTCAGAGGGCTGGATTGACATGGTCTGGAAAGGACTTTTGTCATGCAAGTAATCGGTCTTAGTAAATGGTGGAGCTTGTGGCTTTTTCTCCTCCTCTAGGGGGTTACGGCAGGGTGATCCTCTTTCCCCGGCTTTATTTGTTATAGCTGCAGAAGTGTTGTCACGGGGGTTGAATGCACTGTTACGTGTTAAGGATTTCCTGCCTTTCTTTGTTGCAAAGGGCTGCCCGTTTGTTACCCATTTGGCTTATGTTGATGACATACTGATATTTTCACGTGGGAGTAGAAAGTCACTCAATATGGTGATGACTGTTCTTGATCTATATCAAAAGTACTCGGGGTAGCTTGTGAATGTGGATAAAAGTTGCTTCGTTGTTAGGCCGAAGGCAACTGGGAGGAAGAGGGTGTTGATTCGGAATGTAACAGGGTTTGGGCAAAAACATTTGCCGGTACGGTATTTAGGATGCCCTTTATACGTTGGTCGACAACTCAAGGAATATTATTTACCAATGGTGGAAGGGGTGAATGCAAAACTCAAGGGATGGAGAAATAAGCTGCTATCTGTGGGTGCTCGTGTGGTATTGATTAAGTCTGTGTTATCTTTGTTGCCCATTTATTTGCTATCAGTGGTTCGGCCACCAAAGGAAGTCTTGGTGCAAATTGAAATTTTTTTTTCCAATTTTTGTGTGGTGAGTCGGAATATGGTAATCGATTTCATTGGTCAACCTGGGAGTACATGTGTAGGCCAATAGAGGAAGGAGGAATTGGGGTTCGGTCGTTGGGGCAGGTTGTGGATTTGTTGGGGTATAAATTGTGGTGGAGATTCCGACAGGGGGGGTCGTTGTGGGCAGAGTTCATGGCGGCCCAGTATTGCAAAGGTGAGCATCCAAACAGCATAGTTCAGTCTCCCTTGGCTTCAATGACGTGGAAACGTATGCTGGGACAACGGGCGTTGGTGGAAAGTCACTTAACATGGGATTTGTCGGATGGGTCGTGCTCCTTCTGCTGGGATAACTGGTCCGATTTGGGCCCGCTGGCATGGAAATTTTGGATAGGAAGTCATTGGGATATAACTAAGGTGGCATCAATGGCTTCGCCAGAGGTGGTACAAAGGGTGCAGCAATCGTTTTTGGTGGTTGGTGAAACAAGGGATGAAATGGTGTGGCCTTTAAGTCCTTCGGGACATTTTGAGGTTCATACAGTTTTCCCGCTCCTTCAAAGTCTAGGAGTAAGGTCTAAAGTGCTCTCTGGGGTTTGGCAGCTGGGGTTGCCTCTCAAGGTTTTGTTATTCATGTGGAGGTTGTTGGGGTCGCGCTTACCAATAGATTGTGTTTTGCAAAAATTCCAGGTGTATGGGCCTTCTAGGTGTGAATGTTGCAGTTTGCCTCAAACCAAGTCAGTTTGTCATTTATTTTTGGGGAGTGAGTTCGCGAATTTGGTCTGGAAGCATTTTGAAGCGCCTTTAGGGATATTCCGGTATTACTGGACGGTTCGGGGTCGACTCGGTTCGTGGTGGGCTGTTAAATAGGCCAACATGCAGCTTCGGTGGTTATTGGCCGTGGTTCCATCGATTGTCTTCTGGCACATTTGGATGTTTAGGAACCAAAGTCGATTTGAAGGTACAAAGATTACGGGTGGGATTTGTTTTATGATCACGCAAGAAATTTGTATGTTATTCCGTGCTAGGTTTAATAGCCAGGTGGCTTACCTATCGTGGATAGCATTGCTGGACAGTTTCCACTCTTGCCCGCGGAGAATAGAGCTGAAATGGATTGTGTGGTCTAAGCCTCCGGTTAGGTGTGTCAAGCTCAGCTCGGACGGTGCATCCCGAGGTAATCCAGGTTTAAGTGGTGGAGGAGGAGTGCTTCGAGACTCCAATAGGGATGTTATTTTTGCGTATGCCGAGTTCTTTCGGATTCTGACTTCTCTTCAGGCAGAAGCGCTTGTGCTATGTCTGGGGTTGGAGTTGTGTAAGCTGAAAGGATTTTCACAAATTTTGGTGGAATTAGATTCAAAGGTGCTGTGGGATGTTCTTACTAAGGAAAACAAGGGATCATCATTGATAAGGCCATTTATACGGCGAATTCGGCAATTAAGTCATCTGGGGCTTTTGTTTGTGCATTGTTTTCGGGAAGCAAATGCAGTAGCAGACGCACTTGCTGCTTTCTCTTGTAATGCTTTGTCATTTGTTTTGTTTGAGTCGGATGTATTGCTCCCCAAACCCTCTAGAGGCTTAGTAGTGATGGATAGTATAGGGTTGCTAAAACTTTGAGCTAAGATAGGGTAACCTGCCCTCCTCGTGTGTTCCTTCTCTGATTTTCAATAAAAAGGGTGTGGCCCGTTTTCTTTATAAAAAAAACCGGTAGAAATAGAACAAAAACTAAAAAACCTAAGTTTGTTACCCAATATGAATCTTTCAAAATGTATCCTCATGAGAATATTGATAAAATGTTTTGTAGATTCAATGATATTATTAAAGATCTTGAATTGCTTGACAAGGTATACACTTTGGGTGAGAAAAATAGAAAAATTTTGAATGTCTTCCCAAAAGAATGGGAAAATAAAGTTACCACTATAGAAGAGGCAAAAGATTTAAATTCTATATCATTGAATCTCTTGTGAATTTGCTAACCTCTTATGAGTTAAAGTTAGAATAAAAAACACAAGATTTTTCTTTTTTGGAAAAACAGGCAGCTGCCTACAATTTTATTCAAATCTCATGAAGGGGGGCCAGACCTAACCTCCGAAATTATAGCCATCTTTTGAAAATGAAAAGCCGGAATCTGAAATCTATCCACATTACAAAGGCCTCGTATATATTTTGGTAGTTGCTGAAATGAATGGAAACTAGCAGACGCCCCTTGACTTCCCAACCTTGCCAAAGCATCAGCCACCGAGTTACCCTGTCGAAAACAATGCCGAATAGAGCACATAGTGTCCTTAAAACATGCAATTCGTCTGAAGAAAGATCGCAACTTAAATGGAATGGTCAACTTGCCCTGCACCATCTGAACCAACATCTTAGAATCCAACTCCACATGTAGAAGTTGAAAACCACGCTCCTGGCACATCTCCAAACTGGTTAGCAGGGCCTGTGTCTCAGCATACAGAACCGAAACCTCTGAATACGACTCCGTGAAAACAAACAACACCCTTCCTTGCGCATCCCGCAAGATCCCACCACTACTACCCCGGCCATCCGATAAGAAAGAACCATCCGTGTTCAGCTTAACCACTACTCATGGTGGTTTACACCAGCAAACTGGAATCCCACACAGCCTAAACTTGACCCTAGAAGCCAAGGAAATGAGCTCTGCCCAGGAATGGGTATCCTTCCACGGGATAGTAGGGAACCGAATGCTAACAAGGTCCGAAACCTCCTCCTAAATTTCCTTGCATGATAAAGACACACTAGGTTCCCACCCATCATACACAAACCTATTCCTCGCTTTCCAGATATGCCAGACGATGATAATCGGAAGCAGCTGATACAACCAATTTAGGATCGGTGACCTAGAGGAGCGCAACCACAACACAACACATCGCTCACGGATTGC
Organism: Gardenia jasminoides; assembly: GCA_013103745.1. Classification (NCBI taxonomy): domain Eukaryota; kingdom Viridiplantae; phylum Streptophyta; class Magnoliopsida; order Gentianales; family Rubiaceae; genus Gardenia; species Gardenia jasminoides. The sequence continues at coordinate 23,967,475 of CM023096.1, forward strand.
CTTGTTTGCTGAAGAAAAGCTCAAAGGAGTATCATAAAACTCCCAAACTGCAGCAGAGAGCGAACCATAAGAAAAAATGTGTTGCAGAGTTTCACATGCTTATCTTTACAACAAAAACACCAGGAAGGACCATGAATATTAAACCGACTTAGAACGTCCATAACCGGAAGTCTACTTTGCACCACCCGCCACAAATAAAATGACATCCTTGCGGCGCACCCTTCAACCAAATTCGACTAAAAAACCAAGAAGATCCGCTTCTTGCTGTGAGCATTCGAACCACTAGCCGAACCTGAAAACCTCTCTCAGCCGACCCCTTCCAAAACATCTCATCACAACCGTCACTATCTAAAACCAGATATGCCTCCCAAATACGTCAAACCATCCCCAGAGAAAGGTTAGACATCAGCCTAGGGAGATTCCATGTGTTACCCCATCTATAGTCTTTAACTCGATCAACAGATGCCAAGGATGAAAATTGCCATGCCAGCGGACCATCTCCCAACCAGTTATCCCACTAGAAAGAGATCTCCCCACCAACAACATCCCAGCAATTATTTAGTTCTACCACAGGCCGAGCTTTCATCATGCGCTTCTATAAAAGTGAGTCAGTGGACTCAACTACTACCTTACTTGGATGGGAGCCTGCGCAATATCGTTGTTCCATAGATTTTGCCCAAAGGCATTCCTGTTGACGAAACCTCCACCATAATTTACACTCAAACGCCTGCAGCATCACCTCTAGCGACCTTACACCCAAACCACCAGCCTTTCGTGACTTACATACCGCATCCCAAGCTGCCCAGTGAAATCGAGCCCCAAATTCAGATTCACCCCATAAAAATTGCACGAACAGCCTCGTCAATTGATCCAAACCTCCTTTCGGTGGATGTGATACTGATAACAGATGAATCGGTATTGATATCAGGACTGAGTTCAAAAGTATCAACCTGCCTCCATAAGAGAGCCATTTAGCCCTCCACGATTGAATCTGACCACTAACCGAGTCCACTAAGGTCTGAAAATATGAATACTTCATGCGTCCATTGAATAGGGGGCAGCCAAGATACTTTAATGGAAACTTTATGAACTTGAAACCCGTTAACTGAGTAATCTTCCTCCTGATGGGACCATCTCCCTGTTCCAGTAGAGCAAAACAGCTCTTTTCTTTGCTTACCAACTGCCCCGAACAATCTTGATAGTCTTGGAGGACGTGCATAATACATTTATTCAAAGCTGTTCCCCCTCCCCCCGGTGAGAATATGATAATATCATCAGCATTTGCTAAATGTGTAATAGGCAAAGTTCGATCTGAGACATAAAATGAAGAAAACCTTGCATTCTCTAATAAGGCATTTAAACTGCATGAAAGCACCTCCGTAGAAATAATAAATAAAGCTGCGGAAAGTGGGTCTCCTTGTCGGATACCCCTCGTCACAAGATTGCCCATTAACCAATACCAAAAAATAGCAATTGGAGGTTAATCACCAAACCATGTCAATGAACTGCTCACCAAAACCAAATGCTCACAGGACCTGAATTAGGTAGACCCAATTTACCCTATCATACGCCTTGGCCATGTCTAATTTAAACAGGACATTGGCACCCCCGACCGTTCTTCCAATACTCTGAACCATTTCCTGAGCTAAGAGAACATTATCCGCAATTACCCATCCCTTCATAAAAGCTCTTTGTTGCGGTGATATTATCTACCGTAGCACCCCATCTAGCCAGTTAACTAACAATTTTGATATCATTTTATTCAAGAAATTACATAAACTAATAGGACGAAAATGAGAAAACGACGAAGGGGCTGAAATCTTAGGAATCAAAGCAAGCAACGTAGACGAAACACCTTGAGGAAGATCGACACCCAGGAAAAAATCCTGAATTACCTCAACAATGTCACCACCAACAATTTCCCAAGCTGCGGTAAAGAAACGTCCAGAAAAACCATCCGGCCCTGCCGCTGCTTCCCCATCCATTGTAAACACTGCCCTCTTAATCTCCGCCTCCTCCGGCACCGCCTGTAGCAAATCATTCTCCTCCGCCTTTACCAACTTAGGAATTACTCGTAGAGCTGCGGAAGATTGACACCTTTCCTGCTCATTCGTGAAAGTGCACTTAAAGTAACGCTCTGCCTCCTGCTTTACTTCTGTCTGCTCAGTAAGCCAATCACCCTTCTGGTTCTTAATACGGTGTGTGTTAAGTCAAGCTCCTTTCTGTCGTACCGATGCATGGAAGAATTTTGAGTTTGCATCTCCAAATTGTAACCATTTGAGCCGTGCTTTTTGCTTCCAAAAACCTTCCTCACATCGCAAGTAAAATTTCACCTATGCTTGAGCCGCTTACATTTCTGAAATATTGAAGTCAGATGGATCAGATTGAGCACAGCCCTCATTTCTCTTTAACTCTTCTTCCGCTTCCCGAACCTGGTCCGGAAGATTCCCAAAAACCTTACGGTTCCATTGCCGTAGATGAGCCTTGGTCTCTTTAAGCTTTATCAGCAACTTCCTCCATGGCCTACCTTTACACTTCACCCCCCATGTAGTCCGGACCACCTCCAAAAATGAATGGCGGGTGCACCAGATGTTAAGGAACCTAAAGTTCCTCGGACCTCCCCCATCAGTTGGAGTGCATGACACCAAAAGTGGGGCATGATCAGAACACACACCCCTCAAATGACACATCGATAACTTCATACCCAAACCATCCCAGTGTTGATTGATGAACAGCCGGTCAAGTCTCTTCCAAATGCGAGCACGGCCATAGCTATTATTACACCATGTGAAAGCTGGACTTGAGAAGCCCACATCAACCAAGTCCCCTATCTACACAAAATTTGCAAAATCTGTTGCCTCGGCCGAACGAAATGGCCGACCACCCTTCTTTTCATTAGATGCAAGGATGGTGTTAAAATCCCCAACTATCATCATCGGGAGACTAGATAAGGCAAGCGTTGTCAACCTTGCCCATAAACTCTGTCGAACCATAGCATCACAATCAACGTGCACAAACACAGCCATAAAGGAATCCTTAAACTGAAAATGAGAACATCGAAGAGTCAGGAATTGCACGTCCTGGTCTACAACTTGAACCACTAAATCATCCATGTGAAACAACCAAATCCAACTAGCTGAATTTGCAACAGCATGCTGGAAATTTAGCTATTGCTGAACTGACTTTAATTGATCAACTTCAACCATCGGTTCACAAATAGCAAGCAGCGACAAAGCATGCATTCTACGTTATTTTGTCAAACATAAGATAGTTGATTTATTCCCAACACCCCTCATATTCCAAAACATAAACTTAATCATTTAAAGGCTGTAAAAAAGTATTTGAGAAGGTAGCACCTGTGTTTGCTGCTGCTGTGACACCCACGATCGAATCATCCCTTGGCCTCAATCCATCCAATTGATGCTTCAATTTTTCCAGCTATTCCATTGAAATTCCATGCTTCCGGGGAGACAAATTAAGCTTGTTCATGCAGACCAACTACTGCTGCCCCGTTTTTGTCGTCCTTACTAAGTAATATCGGCAATTCCTGCCGAACCACCTTATCAGCCAACTCTTCGAAAATCGAATCCACTGCCTTTGCTATGGGACTCTCAACGATGAGAATCAGAGTATGCACCTCCTATTCCTGCCGATCTTGTACCTCCTCTTCCAGCCGATCACGCTGTAGCTGTGGACCTTCCATCATCTGAGTTATATACAGGCCCATTGCATCTGAGTCCGGTGGCTGATCACTACTCCCAGATTACTGTAACCGGCCTTCTGTGTCTACCCAGTCATCTGAACAACCCTCCTTCAGTCGGACAGCATCCACCACTAGGTTGGTAATCTTTTTATGTTGTTGAATACCCTCCTTGCGCTGTTTAGGCACATAGCCCTGTGGGATCTGTCGCAATTGCGAATTCTTGACATGGAAACCATCGGGATCATGGCCTTGTCGAAAACAGAATGAGCAATACTTGGGCAGGTTTTCCGGAATCAGGTCTTGCCAAATCCTCTTGTTTTCACCCAAACCAATCCACACCTGAGAAGGCAACGATTTAAGAAGGTCCACTTCAACACAAACCCTAGCAACACTAGGCCGCGTCGCCTTTGCTGTAGCCGAATCAACAAACAAGGGCTGACCCAAGACTGTCGTGATTTTTAAGAGGCATTGCTTATGGAAAAGATGAACTGGAAGTTTCGAAAGTTGAAACCAGACAGGGACTAGGGATGACTCCTTATCAACGTGAAACGAAGACGTCCATTTGAACACCCTCACTGGAAAGCCATTTGCATACCAGATACCTTGGCCCCAAAGACGAAGGAAATCTGCTTCATTGGATAGGCAGATCAGCACTGCCTACTGTCAAGGAGGCCAAGATTGGCCATTTCCTTCAAGTCCAGAGAGCTAAAAAATTTTCGTAAATCCTCCATAGATGGCCTGCCCTTGGAAAACTTGCCCACAAGTGTATATTGATATGGTGTTGCCACCGTAGCCAAATCCGATGAAGCAAATAGAACAGCTGGTTCTCCTCTGTGCGTGGAAACCACCGCTTTAATCTCATGTCGAGAAGTGTTGCTCTTCTTGAACAGCTCGGAGAATGCTTTCCACAAAAAAGTTAGGCAAGAGGACATCATAGGTTGCCCTCCAACCACCGGTTGGAGGGCCGACAGGCCCGCTATGGCCCTTGAAATGAAAACCATGAAACCCTAATGTTGGTTGTGCACCCGAAGAGAGGAGAGAGAAAATAGTGTTGGTTTGTTCCTTATCTTCTTTAGCACTCCAGCTTATATAAAACAAAAACACAAGATGATGAGGAAGCAATGATCAAGAGAGACATAGCAATCAAGGCCTTACAAGATGATGATGAAGATGTGGAGCTAAATGACATGGCAAGCACATTGAAGAAACTTCTAAATAAAAGGAGTTCTAGAGGAGGAAGAGCAAGTAATGATGGAAGACAAAAATTCAAGAATTTTAAAATTACTTGAGATAAATGCAATTTGGATGAAAAAGAAGAATCAACTCAAATGGCACTTATGGCCTTTGGAGATGATGAGGTAAACTCTAATCACTCTCTTAGTGATGAAGAAGATGATGATGATGATATGCAAGTTCTTACGATCAGAATGCATAAAATTTTGAAAGAATCTTATGCCAAAAACAAGGATTTGAAAATAAAAATAAATGCTTTATTGAAAGAAAATGATAGGCTTTTTCAAGAAAATAAGAATTTGAGAAAAGACAATGATGACTTGAAAAAGTACAAAATTGATTTTGATTGCAAAAATAATTTGAAAAAGAAGTTGGAAAATAAAACCACGTTTTATGAAAAAATGTTGGAGGAACAAAATCTTTTTAAGAAAAGAATTAATGATTTGAATGCTTCTCTCCAAAAGGAGAAACAAAATGTTTTACAAAGAAAAGAAAACATATTTTACATTGCCAAAATGATTTTATTATTTCTAGAAAAAGAAGAACTAGATTTATTAAACCTACTTTTGTGAATGATCGTAGTATTATGTGTCATTTTTGTTGCCAATTTGGACATATGCAAATGATAGCTATATGAAGAAAAATATAAGAAAAGGCATGAAATCCATGTAGATTATTAAGTGTTAGTCAATTATGTGATATAAATCTTTATGTGTTATTTAAAAAATATGAGTGTTTGGTTCTTGATATTAGTTTTAACATTGTTTTCAAAGGAAATATTTTTTAGGAAAATAGGGGATCGGATGTCCTATAGGTTTTCGGATATCTGACAGCATTTTTCTAAATATTTATGTGTATTGGTCTTGGTTATTTTGTTGGTCAAAAATAGGTCTCTAAACTTGTTGACCTTATTGATTAGATCTTAATGGACCTATGTTGTGTTTATTGGGTTTGTTTATTGCTCTTCTACACTTGTTAACCAATGAGGGGGAGTTAATATGTTCTTTGATTGATGACAAAAGGGGGAGACATGTTAGATGATTTTCTAAATCATTTTAGCTCTTATTGAGGGGGAATTTCTCTTCTTTCCCTTGCAAAATCGTCATTTGGTTTGTTATCATCAAAAAGGGGGAGATTGTTGGAATTGATCCTAGGTTTTAATGATAACAAAACAAAATGATGATTTGGACTAATGTTTTTATGTGAGAATTATGTTAGAACAGGTTCTTGATTCATTGGAGAAAAAAAGAAATCAATTCAAGAAAAATTGAGAAGGTTTTAACTTATTCGATGCAAGGATCGGACGCTGAACAGAGGTTCGGATGTCTGACAGATTGAGAAGGAAATTGAGATGGTTACTGGTTCTGTCGGATGATCGTTTCAGATGTCCGATAGTTTATGACAACACCTACGGATGATGCTTTTGGACACAGGACAGGGGTTCAAACATCCGACAGATTGAGAATGAAATTTAAATAGCTACTGGTTCTGTTGGACGGTGGGTTCGGACGTCCGACAGGCAAAGATTCGGACGTCTGAAACTCAAACAGCTATTTTTCTAATAGCCATTTTTTTTACCGTTGAAGAGTTTCTTGAGACCATTTTTCACACTTTATAAATACTCACAAGTTCAAGAAGATAAGGGACTTTTGCCTACATGAAATATAAGCTTTCAATTGAAATATTTGGGTAGAAATATTCTTGGTTTGTTGTATAGGTGTGAAAAAAGTGGGGATTGTGAGGTTACTCAATTGAAGGAGTAAAACCTTGGTGAAGGTTGCCCCACTTGTAATAGTAGTTCTTAATTGGTTGAGTGAGCTTTCAATTGTAACTTGTTGAGGGTTAACTAGGATAGTTGTAAAACTTCTTAGCTCAACTAAAGGCCTTTAGGGTGAGAAAGGAGTGAGCCTTCACTTGTACAAGTTGGTTAGCTTCACCTTCAATTGAAGAAGCTGCTAGTGGAGTTTATCCAAGTTCGTTGCAACTTGAAAATTTGGTTTACAATTCTTTTTTCTATCTCTTTTTCTTATTGCTAAATTGTGACATCTTTATTGTGCTTAATTTGACATATCTTTGTGCACACTTGAGAAATTATTTGTGCTTGTTTTATTGGATGAATTCTTGCATATTTACTTGTCTTGTTAACAACCAAATTCATCCCCCTTAGGTTTCATTTGGGACCTATAGATGCACTGAGTCTTTAAATCATATCTGGATCAGTTTGTAGTAAGATTCATTGACAATATTTTGGTTTATTCCAAAACCCGTGAGGAGCATAAGCAACATTTAAGAATAGTGTTACAGACCCTAGGAGAACATCAGTTATACGTCAAGTTCAGTAAATATGAGTTTTGGATGGAGAAGATGTCTTTCCTAGGGCACATAATTTCAAATGATAGAATTGCCATAGATCTGACTAAGGTAGAGGCTATTGCTAAGTGGAAACAGTCAGAGAATCCAACTGAGGTTCGTACTTTCTTGGGCTTAGCAGGGTATTATTGTCGATTCATCCAGGATTTTTCTAAGATTGTAGGACCTCTAACTGAGCTGATTAAGAAGTAAGGTACATTTTTTTGGGATGCTAAGTGTGAGGCCAGTTTCCAAGAGGTTGAGAAATGTCTGACCACAGCACCAATTTTAGCTTTGTCAGATGGGAAGGAAAATTTCATTGTGTATACAGATGACTCGGGAGAGGGTTTAGGGTATGTGTTAATGCAAAATGAGGAATGTGATTGCATATGTGTGATGACCTCACCTCTCCCTAAGGTAAACCAAAGGGATTCGCAGGTTGTCTGCCCAACTCTCGTTGGGACTCAAATTCGAATACATATTCACTAGCCAAACCTTAATAGCAAGTGCGAATTTCCTCAATGCCAGAGTTAAAACTTCAACTGACCATTAACACAAACCGACTATTAGCAAAATACATAAATCCACTTAGAGTTTCAATCCTCAAGTATCAGATGAATGATTAAACTTACAAAAGTCAAATTTCCATATTTCTAATCAAAATAAAGCTATTTCTACTACATACAATCAAAAGCTCTTAGACGAAGTTCAACCCTTCTCAAATCTCGACCTCGTATTCGCTCCCTGTTAAGGAAAACAACTAACAATGAGCTTTCGTCCAATGAGGTTCTAAGTAAAGAAAAAAAAAACAACAAGTACAGGTAGCTAATAAAATAAGACATGACAAGATAATACAAACACTTTAGTAGAGCAATAAACAAGCAATATAAAGGATACGAGTTCTCACGAGCTAGATCCAGTGGCATGACCAAATTTTAAGTTTAGTTGACTCTCTGTCAACATCAAACCAGATTCCATCAAGTAGAACACCACTTCACACCAATCTCCATCCATCAATCAACCCCCTTCCGGGCCCGTATGCCAAAATTCAAGTTTGCTCTCGAGTAAACCATTTCGAGTTCAGCTTTAGGATTTCACGAATCAAGTCCCAAGGTTCGTTAATCTTATTGACTAGGTCCTTACCAACTCAATTCGAATAACTTGCCTAAGGATTGGGCCCCAAGAACATAATAAAGTCAATGATTCAATTCCCAATCGACTAGCAAGTCAAGCACAAGCATACAAGTTCAATTCAAGCAAATGAAGGGACAAATCATGAAAAGTCGAGTACGATAAGGTACATACTCGACTCAAGTATTAACTTGAATAGAAACAAGTCATTTAAACAAGTAGCATGGCACAAAACATCTTTAAAGTACTTAGAGCACTCACCAACAAGTCACAATTTTTTAAGTTTCGCTCTCAAGTGGATAGTCTTGGGCACTTTGAACTCCTGAAGCTGTACACAACCACAATCATTTAGAGATTTATTCAAGTACATTTTATTTAGTAAGTATTAGTTACGAATATAACAAGTTTAAGTCGATTATAGTTATTTTAGATGATACTAATTAGTTTCTCCCAAATTCCTAGTTGTTTGAAGTTTGAAGGACTTTTAAGTCTAACCAACCTAAGTTTAGGTGAACTGAGGTCTATCCAAGTTAGTTTTCAAAAGATTTGCCAAGGTTCAAAAGTGAATTAGAAGTGGAAATGAAGGAAGAACCCAAGTAACCGTTAGGTCAATGATTCAAATATAATATGGAGTGAAAAATATTTATTTGAACCAAATAAAAAGAATTGAACCAATAAAACTGAAGAAAGGAAATGCAAAGGTGAAGAACTAATGGTAAGAGTTTTGTCATCCTTCGGTGTTTTGATCACAACTGAAGCTACACTTATCAGATTGATGTAAATTTTATGTCGTTTCAAAGCTAAGATATAGATATACATTTTTATATGAAGACATCAAAATTTGATTCATGTGTTTTCACAGCCAAAATTCGCAATATCAGAAGTACTAGAAACTGTCGGGTCAGTGATCAGGGTATTTGAGCAGTCATGGGAAAAAGGCCATAACTCAATGTAGAAAAATAAAACTCAAGCACCGTCAATTGTGTTCGAAACTAGATTCAAAGATGTTTTAGGGGTCAAAAATTCAGAGCCTAATGTATTTCCTACAAGTGCTAGAAAATTTTGAAAGTTGACTGAAAATACTCTCTGATTTGCAGTACTATTCTTTAGTTTCATCAAAATCATCAACCTTTTCTAGTTTAATTCCAATGAAATCTTCATGCGTGTTGAGTTCAAAGATTTATGAAGTATTTTAACCAAAATCTTCACCAATTCATCATCAAATTTCCAAGAAGTAAAACACAAAATATCTCTCTCTTTTTCTCGGGTTTGGGCTGGAAATTTCCAGCAAGCATTCTTCAATTTTTCATCAAGTTTCATATCCCTTTTCACTTGCTCAAAATATCAATCACACACATATATCTTATCTTCAGCATGCAAAGTGTCATATAGACTAGATTTCTTGGAAGGAAAATCATCGAAATCTCATGTTTCAAGCCATATTAAAACCAACTAATACAAGTTGCCAAAATCTGGAATTTTCCAGCTTTAAGAATGAACTTTTCTTTCTTCATAACTCACGTTAAACAACTGAAACCTAACAGGCAATCATATATAACCCAAAATACAAGTCCTATGGCTCAATTACATAGCAAATTTTCCGTCAAAACTAATACGAACCCTCCTAATGATTGAGCGCATATTTGTCGACAATGGATCTAGATGAAACTTCAAGCTGAATGGCAGAACAATTGACCCCTCTAAACCCCGAGATTATGAACATTGGACTTAATCTTGACCCACAATCTAACGATCTAGCAAACCAACGTTTTTGGTAGAAGAACGCCACAATCAAGGTGATTACTTGATTGATAAGTTCAAGATTGAATAACTCAAGAAAAACTCTCAAGTATTCAAGAAAGGCTCTCTTGGAAAGAGAAAGTGAAAACTCACAAAATATTTGATATAACTTGCTTGAATAAAATTGATGGTTTGTAGGCTTATTTATAGCCTTACAAAAGACTCAAAATCCTAATGTAACTTGGACTCAAAATACCTTAACTTATCCAAGTTCGGCCAGCATAGCCTTATTTTAGGAAACTTCTAAAACACTTAAAAAAACTAGCTAAATTCGGTCAGCTTTCAACAAGGCTTGGTCTGAATTATTGACCTAATTCCCTACTAAGAATGATTAAGGAACAAGGAAAAATGGACAATTGCATCCTTATTTGTAATGACTTCAAACGGTAGCTTCACTCTTCAAATCCTAGCTCAGATCCGGATTTTCAATTTGAAACACAATATAAATCTTTGATCCAAGCCTTCAATGCCTCTCAAATCATATCATCTCCAATTATTTAAAGGAAGGAATCTTCATGACGTCTTGGAGCTTTAATCCCCTTGGATAATAATATAAGAAATGATCCCAAATCAAAGCGTCCATCATTCCATTTCTTATCAAAAACTTACATGCATGCCCTAATTGTGAGGGCTCAGAAATTTTATTTTTATCAGAAAATAAATGATAATGATAATAATAATAATATTAAGTATTTTCACTTAAATATTAGTGAATTTATACTTTGAATTATTATTTTCCAATTTAGAGAATTTTTCGAGAACTATTTGCTGGTGTTTAGTTTCGGCCAGTTTAAGCGTCTAATTTTTGTTCGAAGCATGAATAGTGACTTTAAGATGAAACCGAGCATATGTAGAGATATTACAGATATATATGTAAGGTTGGACAGTGTAAGAATGCGATAAACCAGTGAAAATTCGCGACGCGACAAAAAGTGGTTGTTTGACCACTGTTCCACGATTTAAGGGATTTGCACCTTTTTGTCTCCCTTAAAGCCATTCTTCTTGCCTTAGTGCTTCATTTTTCAGCCACACTTGGAGGCCATAGAGAGAGAGAGCCGTGAGCTTAGAGAGAGAGAAGAGAGAAAGCTTTCAAATTTTGTTCTTCCAATTTCTTCTTCCTCAACTTCCTTCAAGCTTCAAGACTTCATTGAAGGTCTTGATCTTGTTTCTTCTCCATTCCTTGGCTGCCATGGGAGAGAGAGAGAGAGAGAGGGAGTGGCCTATGAGTGAGAGGAAGTAAGAGAGAGAGAGAGAGAAAAGTTTCTTAGTGTGTGATTTCTTCTTATTCTTGAATTTTGGTGAGGAAAGCAAGCAAATCCTTGGAAAACTTAGAGGATCTCGAGGTGTTGAAATTTAGAACTTCATCTATGGGTGGAACTTCATCAGATCCTCCTTGATCTTGCTAGATCTGAAAAGATCTTGAGGTATAATCCTTAAAACTCTTAGCTTTAACCTTATTAGCGGTAGATTTGTTAGATCTATGGGTTATTTTGCTAAGAATGCTTATGTAAGAAGCATTTGAGTTGGGCTTTTGAATTCCCAACTTAGGTAGTGGATTGTGTTTGTTGTTTATGAAATGAGATTATTTTGTGGTTAGAATGTAGGAATGTTGTTGGAAATTTTGAAGAAAAAGTATGAAGGCTGGCCGAACCTCACTTGGAATGTTTTGATGCTTGATTTCAAAATTTTATGATGTATCTTGGTTAGATTTTGCGTAAATAAATATGTATTATGTTCATTTATGAGTATATGTTTGAATGGAGTGAAATCATGAATTTTTAATAGTGAAAAGTTGTATTTTCACTAATTTTTGGGTAAAAGTATCATTTTGGGCAGATTCGTCTCAAAACAGGGAACAATTTTTGTCGTCCAGAACCTCGACTTCCCAGATGAGTTTTTAACTGAATTTTGGTACTAACCTAGCCTATATATAGAAGACTAAGTGTACAAAATTTGGCATTTTTCCCATGAGAATTCATTGGCAAATGGTGTCCACAAAGTGGCTTTAAAAATCTGGAAAATAGCTTTCAGGCAGCTTTATACCTTATTTCCAAATGGCCATATTTTCTTGCTCGGGAGTCAAAATTGAGCGCTGTTTTTGGCGTTTGAAACTAGACTTCAAGAGCTTTCCAATGGTATAAAATCCGTGTACTAGTTCATTTTCTATATGTCACAGAAATTCTGAGAATTTGACTGATTTTGCAAACTGATAACACCATGCTTTGACTACTGCTGAATCTTATGGCTTGATTTGACCTATCTTGCAAAATGAATTTGAAAGTGAAGCTTGCATAGCCATAAGCCTTGCTTAATTTTGATGAGTGTAACCTTAAATATGGTCCGAACAAGAAACTGTGGTAGTGAGGTTTTGGTTATTCTAAATGATTGAGCTAAAGTTTCGAGTTTTAGATATTCTGGCTAGTATTGGATAGTTGAACAATGGCTTAGGTAGCCAAGACTTTGCCGAGGGTGAACCAACTAACGAAGTTTAGCCTTCTTCTTTGCTCACTCGTTTAATTGAATCAAGGTGAGTGTTCCTTGCATGTTGTGTGAGTTACATGCTTATGTGATTAATACTTGGTGTTATTTGTCCTCATAAGTGCTAAATACTTGTTCCTAGGCAAGTGTGTACTTTAATGCACTCGACCTAGTTTTCATTATACTATTCAACTGTTTATTGGTCCACTGTTTGTATATTATTTGTGCATGACTATAGGCCATGTGTACTTTAACACATTTGCTGAACAAGGCCTTTCCCCCTTCGTTATCGGCCTAATCGAGCCAGAAGCAGACTCGGTCAGGTAGGTTGGTAACTTAGGGCACTGTACGGTGTACTCGAGTATTACCATAGGGTGTTATATGGTGGAGTAGGAGGTTGATTGACAGACAAGATGGACTGCAACAGCTTCCGATGGATCTCATATCCTTTTACTGAGTGTTTTCTTATTTTATATGTTTTATAAATATTATACTCCCAAACTGAATTATGTTGAGTTATTGAGTGTTTAACTGATCTATATATTGTTTCACTGCCACTATAAGATTCTATGTTCTAGGTTCGCTCACTGGGCTTTTAGCTGATTCTTTCCAATTTTGTTTTCCTTAGCAGGGCTTGAGAACGAGAACCTTCAAGGATTGCACTAGGTTATTTGTTTAGAGACTTTAAGCTTTTGTATTAGATGTAATTCATGTATTTTGGGGTGTACCTAAGAAATTTTGAATGGTTAAACTTTTGTAGCTGTAACTGTATCTGGAAGGTTGTGATTCTCAAATGAAGTTTTAGGGTTTAAACATTTTGTTGAATTGATGGATATTTAAGTTATCTTGTTATTCAAAATATTTGCTCGCTTTTGAATTGAGGATTGTAGTGAATCCCGGTGAGAGCTGGGCAGGCAGCCCGCCGATACCCTAGTGTTCGCCCTAGGGAGAAGTGGGGCTGTCACAGTTGGTATCCGAACTTAAATTTCAGATCTTTGTAGTGTATCCTAGGCTTTAAGTCTAGGATGCCGGACTGTGGGACTAGTTTGACCGTAAAGTGACATGATTTATGGTAATAGTTTACCTCGAACACTAATCCTAGTTGTGATTGTAGGAATGGAAAGAAATGGAGCACCAGGATTACCTAGGAGGCAACTTCATCCTATTATGTTTCAGACAAGATCTGGTGAACCATTTCGGCAGTTCGTCCCAAGACGTAGGGTGGATAGTCAGTGTGATTGTTGGATGACATATTCGTATCCCGACCGTGTGGTGTTAGTTATAGTAGATGAGAGGCAGAGGCTAGTCATCGCAAATGCGAGAGCAAATGACCGAATTCAAGAGTTGGAGACTAGAGTGCTTGAGGAGCAAGAACGAACCGATACTTTACGTGAACAATTACGAAAAGTCAATAATCGTTTGGCTCGAATGCCACAACAACTAAGGGAGAGAGGTGGAGAAGATCGTGGCCCTAAGGATCCTAGTGTTGGAAATGAAGTTGAACGTGTTAGAGAACGAGAATCTTTTGGCTCTAATTAATCTAGTGACGTACTGTTTTGACCTTTTGTAAGAGGATGATAGGATTAGAACGTAGAATATTCTATCTTGGAGACCAATGTGTTTTTGTTAATGACTTATTTGCTTTTGTTTGCTATTTTTGACTGAGTATGTACTCAACTTGACTGTGACTTGTGGTTTAGTTTAATGAGTTCTAGTTTGTACTAGATTGGGACATGACTGAGTTTAAACTGTGTTGTGAAAAATGTTATGTATAAAAATGGGGTTTGTCTCTTTTGTCTTTAAGGGTTGTTACTTGTATGTGTATGTTCCTAGTTCATATTGAATTAATGCATGTCCATATAGATTAGTTGAAAAAGAAATGGAAGCTAGAAGACCACGACGGGGACGTCCACACAGACAACCCCAAAATCAAGAGGAAGAGAGTGGATCTGTGTCTAACCAAAACACTGGGCCAAGGGTTGAGGCAAACGATCAAGTGGCACTGGCTTTAAATCGTATGACGGATTTATTCGAACGTTTAGTACCTTAACAAGGCCATGGAGCTGGACAAGTGAATCAACTTGAAAACCAAGAGATTGGGGAAGATAGGGCCGTAGAAAGATTTCAGAAGTTTTCTCCGCCTAAATTTTCTGGGGATCCTGACTCTGATAAAGTCGAGAATTGGTTAGGGAATATAAGAAATATATTTGATGCATTGGACTATTCAAATGAGAGACAAGTAACCTTTGCAGTGTTCCAATTTGAAGGGGCGGCTCGAGAATGGTGGAATGTTATAAGAATCAAGTGGGAAAGGGATCAAAGTCCAAGGACTTAGATGAATTTTGTACGAGAATTTAATGAAAAGTTCCTTCCACCACTAGTCCAAGAAAAAAGAGAAGATGCTTTTATAAAGCTTCGGCAAGGAACTTTAAGTGTGGCAGAGTATGAAAGCCAATTCACCAAACTGTCTAGATTTGCTCCGGAACTAGTGGTTACAGAGCGAAAGTGAATAAGGCGGTTTATTCAAGGACTCAATCTAGAAATTCAAGACGCCCTAGCAGCAGCTCAAATTGAGACTTTTACTGTTTCCCTTGAGAAAGCCCAAAGGGTCGAGACTACAGAATTTCAATTGAAAGTCATTCAAGCCCAAAAGAGAGATATACATAGTAGTAATCACCATGAGGCTTCTAGAGAGACTGTACCACCACTAAAAGTTGGAAAAGGGGCTAATGGAGTGAGACTACCACCTCTTCCTTCTTCATCTCATAAAATGGAGCAATTAGAAGGAACTACATCACAAAGAACTCAAGCAAGAAGGATCTAATCAAAGGAAATATAGCAAGGTAGTCAAGCCACGAATTTTCAACCAACTTGTGGATATTGTGGAAAAGGCTATCACACTGAAGAAAACTGTTGGATGAAAGGGAGAAAATGTTTGCGTTGTAGGAGTGCCAATCATCAAGTTAGCCACTGCCCAAGGAAGTAACTGCTAGAGAGTAATACTCGCCAAGAAAATGTGGATACTTCTTAACAAGCTGCTGAATGAGAGAAACGACCACGAGCGCCAGCTAGAGTATATACCCTTTTTGGTCAACAGATTCCAAGGTCAACTGAGATAGTAGAATGTGAGAATTTTGAGGACAAAATTCCTTTAAGGAGGGAAGGATGTGAGGGCTCAAAAATTTTATTTTTATCAGAAAATAAATGATAATGATAATAAAAATAATTTTAAGTATTTTCAATTAAATATTAGTGAATTATACTTTGAATTATTATTTTCCAAATTAGAGAATTTTTCGAGAACTATTTGCCGGTGTTTGGTTTCGGCAGTTTAAGAGTCTAATTTTTATTCCGAAGCGTGAATAGTGACTTTAAGATGATACCAAGCATATGTAGAGATATTACTGATATATATTTGAGGTTGAACAGTGTAGGAATGAGATAAACCAGTGAAAGTTAGAGTGTCATGCGCGGATGCGACAAAAAGTGGTCGTTTGACCATTTTTCCACGATTTAAGGGATTTGCACCTTTTTGTCTCCCTTAAAGCCATTCTTCTTGCCTTATTGCTTCATTTTTCAGCCACACTTGGAGGCCATAGAGAGAGAGAGCCGTGAGCTTAGAGAGAGAAAAGAGAGAAAGCTTTCAAATTTGTTCTTCCAATTTCTTCTTCCTCAACTTCCTTGAAGCTTCAAGACTTCATTAAAGGTCTTGATCTTGTTTCTTCTCCATTCCTTGGCTGCCGTGGGAGAGAGAGAGAGAGAGGGAGTGGTCCGTGAGTGAGAGGAAGAAAGAGAGAGAGAGAGAGAGAAAAGCTTCTTAGTGTGTGATTTCTTCTTGTTCTTGAATTTTAGCGAGGAAAGCAAGCAAATCTTTGGAAAGCTTAAAAGATCTCGAGGTGTCGAAACTTAGAACTTTATCTATGGGTGGAACTTCATCGGATCTTCCTTGATTTTGCTAGATCTGAAAAGATCTTGAGGTATAATCCTTAAAACTCTTAACTTTAATCTTAGTAGCGGTAGATTTGTTAGATCTATGGGTTATTTTGCTAAGAATGCTTACGTATGAAGCATTTGAGTTGGGCTCTTGAATTCCCAACTTAGGTAGCGGACTTGAGGCGACTTTTAGGTAGCGGACTTGAGGACCTGAATGTGGTTGTGTTTGTTGTGTATGAAATGAGATTATTTTGTGGTTAGAATGTAGGAATGTTGTTGGAAATTTTGAAGAAAAAGTATGAAGGCTGGCCGAGGGTGAACCAACTAACGAAGTTTACCCTTCTTCTTTGCTCACTCGTTTAATTGAATCAAGGTGAGTGTTCCTTGCATGTTGTGTGAGTTACATGCTTATGTGATTAATACTTGGTGTTATTTGTCCTCATAAGTGCTAAATACTTGTTCCTAGGCGAGTGTGTACTTTATCACACTCGACCTAACTTTCATTATACTGTTCAACTGTTTATTGTTCCATTGTTTGTATATTATTTGTGCATAACTGTAGGTCATGTGTACTTTAACACTTTGGTTGAACAAGGCCTTTCCCCCTTCGTTGTTGGCCAATTCGATCCAGAAGCGGACTCGGTCAGGTAGGTTGGTAACTTAGGGCACTATACGGTGTACTCAAGTATTACCACTGGATGTTATATGGAGGAGTAGGAGGTTGATTGACCGACAAGACGAACTACAACAGCTTCCGGTGGATCTCGTATCCGTTTATTGAGTGTTTTCTTATTTTATATGTTTTATAAATATTATACTCCCAAACTGAATTATGTTGAGTTATTGAGTGTTTAACTGGTCTATATATTGTTTCACTGCCACTATGAGATTGTATGTTATGGGTTCGCTCATTGGGTTTTTAGCTCATTCTTTCCAATTTTGTTTTCCTTAGCAGGGTTTGAGAATGAGAACCTTTAAGGATTGCACTAGGTTATTTGTTTGGAGACTTTAAGCTTTTGTATTGGATGTAATTCATGTATTTTGGGGTGTACCTAAGAAATTTTGAATGGTTAAACTTTTGTAGCTGTAACTGTATCTGGAAGGTTGTGATTCTCAAATGAAGTTTTAGGGTTTAAATGTTCTGTTGAATTGATGGATATTTAAGTTATCTTGTTATTCAAAATATTTGGTCGCTTTTGAATTGAGGATTGTTGTGAGTCCCGGCGAGAGTTGGGTAAGCGGCCCGCCGATATCCTAGGGTTCGCCCTAGGGAGAAGTGGGGCTATCACACTCATAACCAACCAGTCAGCCTATAATCAAAATTTTCAGCAATCATCATCTCAAACAAGGGTTTTCATCTAAGAAAACTTAAGTTTCAAAGCTCAACTCAACATGAAATCATAAATTACAAAGGTAGAAGTTATAGGCTAGATTTTCAAAGAAAATAAAAAAGTTTTCTTGGTTGAATTTTACCTTTCTCCTACAAATATTGAAGCTGGAATCCTCCTAAGTTGATTTGCAATATTTCGTAGAAAAAACCTTGAAGCCTTTCTTCCTTGAACTTTCGGTCCTCACTCTCTCTCCTCAAGCTCTCTCTATCTCAATGGAAGACAAGAATAAAATGAGGGTTTTTGTCTTGAATTTTTGGATTTAAAAAAAAAAGGGTTGGTTGCATGGTTATTTTTTAAAAGAATGAGGGGTAATTTTGTCTTTTAACATGATTCTTGACAAATGGCAAATTTTGTGACACTTTTCATCTTTTTCATGCATGAAAGTGATACAATTCTAACCTAACCAATTTACTTCTTATTAACCCTAATTCTACCATATAATTTTTATTCTAACAACTATTAGTCCTTATTTAATTATGAAAAATCTTGATCTATGCCTATGTACTTATATAGAATACGGTAAACATGTAATTAGATTCTCTAAGTACATATGCGAAATTAATATAGAATTTTGGGTTATCACAATATACCTCTTGAAAGTTGAAACCCCATGAGTAAAATTATCCAACTCATGACTTAGAGCTAGCTGCTGTGGTTTTTGCATTGAAAAAATGGTGATACTACTTATGTGGGGTAATTTTTGAAGTGTACACTGATCATAAGAGTCTTAAGTATCTTTTCTCCCAGAAGGAATTAAATTTGAGGCAACGTTGATGGATGGAGTTTCTGTTGGATTATGATTGTACTATTAATTATCATCCTAGGAAGGTCAATGTGGTGGCGGATGCTTTAAGTTGAAAGGCTCGAAAGTAGGCTTGATAGTTAAAGAATGGGGCCTGTTAGAGAAGGTCAGTGAGTAAAACCCCTGACTTGAAAGACAGAAAGTTATTTTTGGGAATATCACAGTGAGATCTACTTTGTTGGATCGTGTCAAATTGGCATAGAAAAAGGAACCTATGGTACAAAAATAGCTAGAAAAATTGCAAAAGGGTGAGCTATTAGATTTTAATGTGGGATTCTAAAGTTCTAAGGGCTAATATTGGTTCCAAAAGATGAAGGGTTGAAAAGAGAAATTTTGGAGGAAACTCACCGTTCCAAGTATACAGTGTAATATGAATCCTAAGAGGTGTTTGTGCCTTTTTGAATGACCCAACTATGATGTATTGGGGTCCAATGAATAGAGTGAAAATCAAAGAGTTTATGGTGCAAATTCAAGTTACAAGTACATCCGGTCCAATGACGCGTGCAAGAGTCAAACGCCTCAAGGAGGAGTTAGCCACATTGGTTTGAGATGTGCAAGATCAAGTTAAGCCACTTAGCAATTTGGAGGAGCAATCATTGCCTTGTGTCACCATGCTAAGTGTGCATGAGGGTTCAAGCAACATCACTCCATGATTTAATTTACTTTAGTTAATAAAGGTGCAAACCAGAAGACTCGTGCCTGTTAACTGTGGGCACGCCTTACTAGTTGGAGTCTTCTGATCCCTCTCCTGCATGTAGAGCGTGGGCACGCTTTACGAGCTAAAGTCTTCTGGTCGTTGAATTATTGAGCAATCTTTTTTTGTCCTTAGTTAGGGTAGTTAGGTTAAAGTAATTTCCTAATTATTTAGCCTCTAGGATTATTAGTAGTTTCCTAAAACCTAACTTTCTATTCAGTTTAATCGAAGTAAAGAAAAAGTGTACAAGGAAATCAGGTTAGGGTTTCTTGTTTTGCGATAGTTTAGCTTTGTTTTCTAGGGTTTGTTTTCAGTTGTTGAAGATAATTTCCAGCATCCTAATCAGTCTTATTTCATCATTTGGTTTTACTTTGTTGAGCACTTAAACTGGTTCTTTGTTTCCTAATCCTTTGTGTTTTAGTTTCCTAATCCTTTGTGTCTTTGTTTCCTAAATCATTGTGTCTCAGTTTCCTAATTCTAATTATGTCTTAGTTTCCTAAATCTTTTGGTACCTTGTTTTCCAAATTCTTTGTGTCTTTGTTTCCTAATTTTCTTCATGCCATTCTTTCCTAATTCATCGTGGTCTAATTTGGTAAGTTAGTCTACATTAGAAGAAGCTCTAATTTCTTCAAGTTGTTACCAAAGTTGACTCGAGAAGTGATTGGTGAGAATAATAGAGTCCTTATTGAGTGAAAACACGAGGGTTGAGTGTATACACGTGAGGGAGTGCATGAGGTCTATTTGCTTTTATTACTAATCATTTGTGCAGGTTTAAATGGCATCCCAACAAGCTAAATTTAGTCTCATAATGGAGTCCTTGAAGGAAGCATTAAGGCAAGTAGTAAATGACAATTTTGAGCCTCTCGAAAGACGGCTTGATCGAATGGTGAATAAGGAAGTCAAGAGGAGGGGTTCCATGCGCTCTAGTTATGATTGTCACACACTCAAAGAAAGGACGGATCATCTTCATGCTAAGGAAGAATACAATGGATGATGTGCTTATGAAGAAAATCAAAAGTGGCGATGTCAAGAATCTAAGTATCATCAATCCAAGCATTGTGAGCAAAAGGAAGAAAAACCATCTAGAAGGCATAAGGAACAAAATTCATCAATTTCTTCCAAACCTAAGTCTAGGAATGAGCCACATAAGGAGGAATTATGGTGGGAGACTTATCAACGTCTTCTACATGAAAAGTAATTGAAGGAGCAAGTTGAACGCAATATCCAAGAACTTCCTAAAGAAGAGTTTGTAGAGATCATTGCTCATGAAAGCCAACATAATCTCATTCAAAGTGAAGTTGAATTAGAAGAAATCATCATTGAACCTGAGGAATGGGAGAATGTAGTTGAATGTGCCATACAAAATATGAGTATGAGTGAAGAGGTAAAACTAGAGAGTGAGCATGAGGTAAAAATTGAGAAAGGCACTCAAGAAAAAGAGATTGAAAAATCAAGTGAGATGAGTGACAATGTGAGAATTTATGGTTTTTATAATGAACTTACCTTTGATTTGTGTAGTATTTCTTATTTTGTGCAGGTCAAGCAAGGTCAAGTAGAGTTAGTCATGCAATGTTCCATTCCAAAGTCACTTGTACCATCAATGAGTTTTCCTGGAGTTTGCCTTCTTGGTGTTAGATCTATTCGGTGTCAATTCACGGAGCACAATTCTGTCCAGACCAATGGAGCAGAAATTCCTGGTCATCTTGAAGGGAAAATTCCTGATTTTGATTCTCATTCTTTAACCTTGAATTACTCATCATCTTTGCCTTGTTTTGAGCATAATTCTAGTTCTCACTCCAATCTTTATCATGCAGATTTTGAAGGTCAAAGTAATGAGCTGGCAATCGGGTTTTTAGTTGATGGAAGGAGTAGTGAAGTTTCTAAGGGAGTTTTTACATTTAACTCTTGTGCTATACCTTCTTACCATTTAGCTAATGATGTTCCATTCCTTATATGTCCAATTTTTGGTTTGAAACAAGTTGAAAGTTATTTAATTTTTGTAGGTTGTAAGGCTGACTGTAATTTTTCAGTCTTTGTTAAAGGAGTGCTACCTAATTTTGTGCTTGTACCAGTCACATATGAAGTGTCTAAACCAGCAGCGAATCACTGTTTTCCTAGCTTTCATCAGTCCATAGATTTGAGCAGCATTTCGTCGCCATTGATGTTTTCATCATTTGTTTGTTCACATGAAGATATTGCTAATTCTTACATGTTGTTGCCAACAAATGCTGAGTTTCATGTACCAAGTGATTTCATGAGCATTAAGAGGTTGTCCAAACACCATGTTACTAAGATCGTGATCATCCATGTGTGTCCATCCTTGCTACAGTTTAAACGCTCCAATGATCTGAGGACAAATCTATTCAAGATGAGGGGAATGATACGAATCCTAAGAGGTGTTCATGTTTTTTTGAATGACCCAGCTATGGTGCATTGGGGTCCAATGAATAGAGTTAAAATCAAGGAGTTTATGGTGCAAATCCAAGTTACAAGTACATCCGGTCCAATGACGCGTGCAAGAGTCAAACGCCTCAAGTAGGAGTTGACCGCATTGGTTCGAGATGTGCAAGATCAAGTTAAGCCACTTAGCAATTTAGAGGAGCAATCACTGCCTTGTGTCACCATACTAAGTGTGCATGAGGGTTCAAGCAACATCACTCCATGATTTGATTTACTTTAGTTAATAAAGGTGCAAACCAAAAGACTCGCGCCTGTTAGCTGTGGACACGTCTTACCAGCCGGAGTCTTCTGATCCCTCTCCTTCATGTAGAGCGTGGGCACGCTTTACGAGCTAAAGTCTTCTGGTCATTGAATTATTGAGTAGTCTTTTTCTATCCTTAGTTACGGTAGTTAGGTTAAAGTACTTTCCTAATTGTTTAGCCTCTAGGATTATTAGTAGTTTCCTAAAACCTAACTTTCTATTTAGTTTGTAATTCGGTTTCCTTAAGCTTCATGACTGGCCAAATTTCTAAGTCCTTTTTGGTCTAGGTTTTTATGTTTTTTAGACTATAAATAGCCAACTTTATTTCGGTTTTGATATACAAGAATTATTCAGAAATTTCATTGAGTGTTTATCACTTCTCTTGCTTCTTTAAAACAACTTGAATACCTTAGAGTTCTCTTTAGGTGTTCATTGACTTATCAATTCAAGAACGCATTGAATTGTGGCGTCTTCTACCATTATTCCAATGTTCGTCGTCCAAGTGCTCAACGGGTGAAGGTCTTCCGTTGTGTGTTTTCCCACTTTGGTTACCAATATCCTAGATCCTGAAGCTTGTCTCGTGTGCGGGTTGCGTTACTTGTTGACGTAGTTCGTATTAGTTGGCCTTAGAGCTAGTTGGAGGTAACAAAGTATATCCCTTAGAGTCAATTTCCTTCGTTTCTTTGTGTCTTAGAATTTCAGTTTTAATTTACCAAAAAAAACATGTTACTATTTATCAGCACTGTAGCGATACTTTTCACCACTACAGTTCATCATTACTGTTCATTCGAATTCATCTTGGTTGCGTTACTTGTTGACGTAGTTCGTATCACAGTGCATCTTAGAAGTAACAAAATGTACCAAGATTTAAAGAGACTGTATTGGGGGGATAATATGAAAAAGG
Source organism: Gardenia jasminoides (assembly GCA_013103745.1). NCBI lineage: Eukaryota > Viridiplantae > Streptophyta > Magnoliopsida > Gentianales > Rubiaceae > Gardenia > Gardenia jasminoides. The sequence continues at coordinate 23,990,594 of CM023096.1, forward strand.
AAATCGCTCAGTTTTTTCAAACCTACCTTACCTATCAATAAGTAAAAGCTGAGCACCAAACACCCTCCAAATTGTTGTAGCCACTAGAGATACCAGAATGGAAATGGGAACATATTACTATGGATTTTGAATCGGGATTACCACGGACACAATAGGGGTATGATATAGTTTGAGTGATAGTGGATCGATCAACTAATTTGGCTTATTTCTTGCCAGTTAATATGAAGTATTCCTTGGAGAAATTAGTTAAATTATATTTGGATAAGATTGTGAGATTACATGGGATACCAGTGAGTATAGTTTCGGAGAGAGATCCTTGTTTCGCATCCCGATTCTGGCAAAAGATGCAAGAAGTTTTGGGGACCAAACTAAGCTTTAGTGTAACATAACATCCCTAAACAGATGAATAGTTAGAAAGGACCATTCAGATTCTGGAAGATATGTTGAGATCATGTGTCATGGATTTCGGTGGAAGTTGGGGCCAGTACATGGCTTTGGTTAAGTTCGCTTACAATAATAGCTATTACTCGTCCATTCAGATGGCTCCGTATAAGGTTCTCTATGAGAAGAAGACCGATCACCGATTTATTAGGCCAAAGTAGGAGAAAGAAAGGTCTTGGATCCTTTAATAGTACCATGGATTGAAGAACATTATGAGAAGGTAAAGTTGGTACGTTAAATGATTCAAATGGCTCAAAGTCGACAAAAAAGTTATATAGATAATCGGAGAAGGGATTTGGAATTTGAAGTTGGAGATAGAGTGATTCTCAAAATCACACCTTTAAGAAGTGTCATGGTAGGAAAAAAGAAGGAAGCTTAAACCAAGATATGTAGGATCTTTTAGGATCCTCCAACGAGTGGGCAAAGTGGCATATCGGTTGGAATTGCCAGTGAGTTTATCCATAATTCATGATATTTTTCATGTCTCATTGCTTAAGAAATATCACCTGAACCCAACTCATGTACTCAAGCTGGAGGATATTGAAATTGACGAGTTCTTGACTAACGAAGAATAGCCACGTTTACATTATGCACGTTTAAATTATGTCCTTGATTAAATTATGTGAATGTTTAAATTTCGCACTCGGGTCTAGGGTCGACCACTAGACATAAGTTTTGAATGTTAGAGTATGTATTCGGGGTATATAAATGAGAGAAACCAGAATCGGAGTGTCGCGTCGCGCGAATTCGTCATCGACGCTACATAAAGCTGCAAAAGTTGACTTTTGAGGTTCACATCACTTCCACCGCTCATTTTTCTTGAAACTTAAAAAGCACATCACACTCTCTCTCTCCTCTATTCTCCCTCCAAAACAACCGGCCATCCCTCATCTTCTTCCCCTTCTTGTTCTCTAAAAATCACCAACACAAAGCCTCCACTCTTGCAGCCAAAAACACTTGAAGATCTTGCTAGTCTGCTTGGAGATTTCGGACTAGCTTGGAGGAGAGGAGAAACCGGTTGTTGAGCTTAAGGATTGAGGGTTTTTGTGAGCTATTTCATCCACTAGTAACTAAGCTTCTTGTTGGATTTGAGGTAAGCTTGCTAAACACCAAAGACTTTGTTCAATTGGTTCATTTTCTTGGCTAAGAGAGCTTGTAGCTCTTTATGATGAAATTTGTTGTTATTGGATGAAAGAGGGCTCTATGAAATCCTACCATGTATGAACTTGAGGTTGTTGATGATCTTAATGTGTGTGTGTGAGGTGTTTATGTGGAATTTGATGGTAAAAATGGAAGAGGGGAAAGGAAAGAGAGGAGCCGAGAGAGAGAGAGAGAGATCTTAGGGCTGGTTTTCTTGCATCTTTATTTCCTCAATTTTTAGCTCAATAATTCCATGTCTCACTTATTTATTTTGATGTTCACTTGATGGCCTAAGTATGGGAAAAATTTCATGTAAAAATAACTTTGTTTGATGTTGCAAAATGAATGAGAAAGAAAGCTCGAAAACCTGGAATTTGAATGCTCAAAACTGCTGGTTGTGTTTTGGGGTCATTTTGCCCTGTTTTAGCTCCATCATTTTCTTTGTTTTCTTGTGGTTATTCACTGCTAAGATGATTGCCTAGATGAGGGCTAGACCCCTTGCAAAAATGAGCATTTTTGGTGCATCAAAAGTTTGACAAAAACTTGTGAAAAATGAAGAATCAAACCTGGAAATTTTGCTGTGATGCTGCCGGTTCACTTTGATACTTTTCAAGCTCAGTTTTGGACTTCTATTTTTGTGGATTCTTTGATTTTTTTGAAAGCTTAAATGTTACACTATGTGTTGGTAAAATGTTTTGCAAATGTGGGTTCAATTGGTGTGTTAAAAGCTCTTGAAGGTTTAGGTAAAAAATCTGGAAATTCTACCTCTATGCAATTGCCGAACTGTTGCCCTATTTTTGAAGCATTTTGATTCAAAGTTTTGCAACCATTTTGCTTCCATTTATTAAAGGAATGATTCTAGCATTTTTTTAGTAAAATTTGGGTGATTTGGGACTGATTTGGTTGAACAAAACGTTTGCAAATCAAAGAAGGAAAAACCTGGCAGTTTAGTTCCAAGATTTTTCACAAACTTTGGCCATCTAAAAAGTTACCTTCCCATGCAAGGTTTTGGCTCAATTTTGGTAAAAACTTATGTCACCTAGTGAGGTTTGAGTGTAAAAAATTTGGTAATTTTTCAGTGGCATTTCGATGCCCAAATGTTGTTCCAAATATAGCTCTTCAAATCTGGAAATTCTGGCCGTCAGTCTTTGTGACCCCTGTACTTCTATTGGTTGTAATTCTTTTCTCGGGAGTTGAAATCAAGCACCATCAGTGGCGTTTGAAACTAGACTTCACAAGCTTTCTAACGGTATATGACTCGCATGCTAGTTCCTTTCCTATCAATACCAGCAAAGTCGTAAAAAATGGCTGATTTCACAGCCTGATTTCCTATTTTTGTTTCTGCTGGATTTTCCAGCTTATTTTAGCCCATCTTGCTCAATGAATCTCCTAGCGAAGTCTTCTACTGATTTTTATATGTTGAATCTAGTTTCCATGGCTTTAAGCCTTGTCCAATTCCAATATATATTGAGTGAGTTATGGCCTAAGAAAGAAGTAGTAGTTGAGCGATTTTGGTGAATTTGGATAGTTAGGTCAAGTTTAGAGTTTTAGCTGTTTGGATTGAAAGTAATAATTCCGTTTTGACTCAGGTGACCAAGAGGTTGCTGAAGTTGACCCGACTGCTAAAACCTAACCATATTGCTTATGTGCTTGATTAAATTCACAGGTGAGTGTTCAAGTGCATGTTAATTAAGGCTTCATTTAAGGTTAATGATTTGAGAAGCATGCTTGTGTGCCTTGGTGAGCGTGTATTTTACCGCGCTCACCTTATTTAATTTGCCTCTAAATGAGCTTGACTACTTGAATTGTCAACTGTTTGACCACTTGAATGATTGTTATTGCTATTAAAATTGTGGGGATGCCCAAACCCCATTGGAGAACCTTTCACTTTGACCCGGCAATAGGGGCTTGGTCGAGAAATTGGTGAACCATGGTTCTTAATATTGTTTATGTCGGTTGTATTACGCTTGCCGACCAATGTATACTCGAGTATTACCAACTATCTATTTTTTGACGAGCGGGCCTGGTACAGGGGGTGTAAGTAGACGGGTGAGGGTTTCAAGTGGTGTCTACAAGTTGTGAGAGTGTGGTTGACGGAGTGTCAACATTTTGATTGGAGGTTAGAGTTCGTGAAGCGGACCAGTTATAATTGTGGCAAATGCAAAAATTTGGATTGGGGGTTCGTACTACGTCCCTGAGGACGGTAGTCACCTCTACCATTCGTGTCCACCTATATCCTTTTATATTATGTTGTCTACTTGCTCTACATGAAATATTGTTGGTTTTATTTTCTTAATTTTTTTAATTGTTAAAATATAACTTTAACTTGCTTCGATGCATGTTTTCTTGGCCTCACTGAGCGTTAGCTCACCCCAATATATTTGTTTTCCTTAACAGGTTTTGAAGTGGAGCTCTAGAATTGAGGAAATTAGTTCTTTTGTATGATATCCACACCTTTTGTATAGGTTTAATGTTGATCCCTAGATCATCAGTTCCAAACAAGGAACCATATAGGACCAATCCTGAGAAAACAAAGGAACAACAAAGACAAGTAGAAGAGGTCTAGGAATCTCTCTCTCTCTCTCTCTCTACTCCTGCGGATTAGGGTTACGACTACTTCATGGCGGCTATGGCTGCCCTTCAGCCTGAGGCTGGGGGGCATGCGGTTCTTTCCCTTCCCTCATTCCAAAACAAATCCTTCTCGTCTTTATTCACATCCGTTGCACCGAACTCGTACTTGATGGAAGTAGAACGGACCACACAGTGTGGAGAGCCGGAGGTAGTTTTCTCTATGGCGGATGTGGCTCACGCTACGGCTCCTTTTGAGTTGGCATTGGAAGGGAAGTTTTCACGAGGCCATCCTGGAATAGAGGATATTCAAAAAAAATTTTCAACACTGGATCTAAAAGGTTCCATTTCCGTGGGATTGTTAGACCATCGCCATATCTTGATTCGATTGAATACTGAACATGACTTCCATCGCATTTGGGGTAGGAATGTTTGGCATGTTCATGGATGCCCAATGCGAGTTTTTAAATGGTCGACTTCTTTTCATGTTGACAAAGAGCCTTCAATGGTGCCAGTGTGGGTATCTTTGCCAAACCTGCCGGTACATTATTTCAAGAAAGAATGTTTATTCCATATCGTGTCCTGCTTGGAGAGACCATTGTTTATGGATTTGGCAACAGTTGCTTTAACTAGACCAAGTGTCGCTCGTGTATGTGTGGAAATTGACTTGTTAAAACCACTGGTTAATCGCGTTTGGGTTGGTACCGGGATATTTGAACATGAGGGTTTTTGCCAAACCCTAGTGACTGAAGACCTACCTAAATATTGTGACCACTGCTTTAAGCAAGGCCATATAGCGGAGGAGTGTAGATTGCTACATTCGGAGTTACGGGCCGCAAGGGAGAGGGCTAAGCTACATGCGCCTAGGTTGTTGTATCGCGAGAAACAACAACCAACAATGGTTGATGAGGCATTGCGGGCGCACCTAGAGGCAGAAAAGACCCGACAGGAGGGTAGGAAGGCACAAGTGGAGGAGTGCCCACCTATGGAGACGGAAGCTCAATCTCAGGGATCAGGTGGTGGTAGTCGTGTCATTGCGCCTGTGTCGACGGAATCGGAGGCCCTTCTGCCACCGACATCGGGGCTCCATTGGGGGAAACGTCTACGATATTGGATTTTCCCAATTTTCAAGCTTATGCTGATTCCTTAGGGGATGCGGGTCGGATTGATATTGAAACAGCGAAAGCGCTGGTAGAGGAAGTGGTACACACAGCAGCCATGTAGGAAATTGAGAGGTTAGCGGATCGGGTAGTGCAAGAGATGGATGAACGTCGACTGGAGGAAGGCGATGACCACCAAGACAGGCCACAGGGAGAGTCTCAGAAAGGAGTCGTAGCGGAGACGAACTTATCCCCATGAAAGGCAGTAAATGAATCCCTTGATGAGCTTCGACAGCGTTTGGATGGGCTCCGGGTCAATGATGCATGGCAAACAGTTGTGGGGAAGAAATCACGGAAGAAGGTGTCATCACCTAATCCTAAGGTTAGTTCATCGTTGGTGTAATGATTAAGGTGCTTTTTTGGAATGCCCGGGGTGTTCGGAAATCTGTCACCCTTGCTAGATTAAAGAAGTTACGTCGCATGTATGGTTTTTCATGTTTGGCAATTTGTGAATCTCATGTCAGTATTGAGTAGTTAGATAGATTCTGAATTAAATTAAATTTTCATAATGCTATAGCAAATAATGAAGATCGTTTGTGGGTGTTTTTTGAGTCCGAAAATATAGTGTCTATTGTATGTAAGGCCCCGATTTTTCTCAATTTTTGGAAAATATTAAATAATGTTAATTATAGTTATTTTTGTTTGCCAAGGTGTTTATATGGTTTGTTTTACTTTTAAAAATGTTTGTTTTAATTATTTTGTTTTACAAGTTTGAAAACCCTAATTTGCTTCGAAAACCCTAAATTTGGATAAAACCCTAATTTGTATATATGAAAACCCTAGTTTGGATTTGTAAAACCCTAGTTTTGAAAATAAATTTAAGTTTTACGTCCAACTACAAGTTTGTTATTTCTTTGATTTTACGTGTGTTAAAGCATGTGCAAGAAGAGAGATTAGGGTGCATAGGTGATTAGTAGCCTAAGTAAGTGTGATTAAACTTTGATAGGCTAGGTTAAATTGAGCACCTATGGACTAGTTTGATAGGAAAGAAAATTACTTGGGCTAGAGTGGAAAATAGCTTAAGTTTCTAGGTTGATTTGGCATGACAACTTTGACTTGGACTTGGACCAAATTTTGACCACCTAAACAAATATCTAAGAGACTTAATCTCTTAGCAAAAACAAGACAAGAAAGTCGGCCAAGCAAGGAGAAAAGAGGGAAGAAAAGAGAAGGAAGAAAAGAGAGAAAAAGAGAGGAAAAAAAGAGAGAAAAGCTTGGGAAAATTTTGCAAGTTCAATCACTCAATCTTGATTTGGAGCTAGGAGGTGAAGCTTGCCCTTGGGAGCTTAGGGTTGCACCGAGAACATCAACAAGAAAGGTTTTCTTCTAGTTTCCTTCTATGTTACAAGTTGGAATTTTGATGGATGTTATGTAATGGTTGGATTTTGTGGTTCTTTTGGCTTGATTCATGCTTATTCTTAGCTTATGAGATGATTCTACGGATTGGATTGATTAATTTTTATGTGTTAATGCCTAGCCATGATTATGAGTTAGAGTTAGGGTTTCATTAGTTGAAGATTGCATGATGGTTGATGTTTGTGGTTGTTGGTAGGATGAAATTAATGCTTGGTCTTAGCTTAATTCGTGAAATTATGGTGTCAACTTGGATGATTACATGCCTTCAATTTTCGGCCAAGAAGTTTGAGGTTAGGGTTTGATTGGTTGAGTTATGGAATGATTGGGAATTGATGATATTGCACTTGTATTAATGCATTGGAGTAGTTTGGATGTGGTGGAATTGTTGGAAGGTGAAATGTTGGCTCAAGTTTAGGAACTTTAGGGTTGCATGTTTGTGTGTGTCGAGGGCAATATGGGATGTGTAAGAGCTGCAATTGTATGTTTGTTATCGCATTTGAGTCGTTGGAATTGCATGTGCGCTTTGGTTGCATGAGATACATTTTAGAGCGGAAAACAGAATTTTACGGCAGTAACTTTAGCCTCGTTTTCCGTGTTGATCCTTTGTGATTTAGCCTTTGGCCAAAACACGAAATTTATAGCCCTTCATTCTAGCTTTCCAAGCATACTAGAATTTCCTGATTTGGATTTGTGAGCTGAGTTATGACCGTTTGAATCTAGCCTGTCGGAATTTCTGACGGGAAAATTTCTGAAACTGTTTCGGCATTTTTGACCTAGTTAGAGAGAATCTGGGCAGAAATGGTCTTCATGAAAGTTATATCTTGTTCTCTTAGCTTCGAAACGGAACCTCGTGCACTCTAATCCGATACTTGTAGCTTGAGTTATGAGTAAAGGCGCTGTGGTGTCAAACTGCTTTTACACCTTTAGTGTGTGTTTTCCGTTTCGTCCGTTCTTATCCGTTTTGGTGAACACCCATGCATGTACTTTATTTACTGTTTTAAGTGTTTCTAAGTGGTTTTGGCGTCTTAGTGATTGTTTGAGTAATCTTCTGGCTCAACTGTTCACAGGAAGTGAGTAAGTCGAGGAGACCGGGGAACTTTGCTAACCTATTTGCTTTTGTACTACTGTTGGTGAGTAATTAGGACTTTATCTGTGAATATAATGTGAAATGTGTTAAGTGGACGTTTGGACGAGGGTGTACTTTATCGCACTCGACCAAAGCTCCATATATGATTCTTGAATGTATGTGTTGTGTGATATATGAATGCATATGATGGGTAATATATGAATTGTACATATGATATTTTTGGTGATGAGTGACCATGTGGATGGTCTGATCCCAAGGGGTGCCTTTGGGTCTCAATGTCGATGTTATTTCGACCACTTGGGTGGTTTGATCTCAAGGTTGCCTTGGGGTCTCAATGGTAAATATTATTTCGACCACTTGGGTGGTTTGATCTCAAGGGTTGCCTTGGGGTCTCATTGGTAAATGTTATTTCGACCACTTGGGTGGTTTGATCTCAAGGGTTGCCTTGGGGTCTCAATGGTAAATTTTATTTTTCCGACCAAATAGATGGTCGATCTCAATGCTTTGAGATCTCAATGATATTATTGCTCAAGTTGCTATGTGAGTGGGTTGATAAGGACGGTTGGAGTATAAGTGGGGTCTGATTATCGGTTGACTGAGTGTCAACGGAAGATCAAGCTGGAAATTGAAATGGCTTTGAAGCCACCCATCCTTATTTGTGGTGTTACTTTTGCTATTGATTTGAAAATTGTGGCAATGTGATTTACATGTACCCCTCCGATTATTCTCTAAGCATATAGCTTACCCCTTTCAATTTGTTTTCCTTAGCGGGCTGAAGAATTGACGCTGGGAGGCATAGTGTAGCCTTTTAGCTTTAGTACTTGCTTTGGGTTGGAGTTTTGGCCATGTATATTGTATTTTGGATAGCGGGTGTGAGAAACCTTAACGGAGTTATTCTCTAACTCTCGTGTCTTGTAGTGGATATTATGTATATATATAATGTACTTACTGTCCTTTGGTGAGAATTTGGCGCGTTTATCGTTTTTGTTATCGAGTCCTGGCGAGAGCTAGGCAGGCGATCCGCTAAGCCCTTTACGGTGGTCACAGCTTGGTATCGAGCACCTAGGTTAGAGAACTTGGGCAGTTGGGAGTATACTATAGGATTGGATTACGCCTAGTAAGATGAGATGCCGGGGTAACCGGTGGACCTAGTGGCAAGAAAGTGAGACTCCTGTGGGTTCCGTGAGGTTTTATCATTAGAAACGATGACTTGTTTTGTCCTGGGAATGTTTTAGAGCGTGCGTGTAAATAGTTATTTTGTACTAACCGACCGGTGATGATGTGCATATTTTTGGCATGACGTTTATATACATGTGTATTTATATGTGATCCTTGTATGTTCTTTGTATGGTTGAGCTAGTATGTCGTAAGAACAGGTTTGGTTGCTTTTCTGGTGGCTAACCTTGGTGTGATAAACTCGAGCTTGTTTTGGTGCTTGAATACGTGTCTTTGAAGTGTTTTAAAACAATAGTGATGGAAATGAAGTTGGTTTTAAGGAGTAGAACCTTTGGATCCGCTTATAACCGCTTTTGTGAATAAGCTGTGTATATTTTGGTGTATGCTTGTTTATATTTTTGGTGAGTGCTCTTTGATGCTTTATTGTGCTTTCTTGTACCATATATTCAACTCTTGTTATTACATGTTGCTTATAATAGAGCACATTTAACTAAGCCAATGGAAACCGGTGGTCCAAATGGACGAGGTAGAGGTAGAGGTCGTGGTCGAACACCCGAAAGAGAGGAACGGGAAATGAAGAAAACTGTCGCTACCGCTATCCAAATGGATGGCTGACTTTCGAACGGGTAGTTGACCCAGAATCAAGGTCGTGGAAATAATCATCATAATAATAATCATGAGGGTGAGGACCGCGTTTGGAACGGTTCCGTAAGTTTTGCCACCTAAGTTTCGGTGGACCCAACCCGACGTAGGGTTGGCTGGATAGAATGATGGACATATTTGCCGCCTTAGGATATTCTGAAGAGCGACAGATAGCTTTCTCTGTTTTCCAATTTGAAGAGGCAGCTCGAGCCTGGTGGAATGTAATTCGAGCCAAGTGGGATCGGGAACAGACCCCGTGGACATGGGTCAATTTCACCCGAGAGTTTAATGAGAAGTTCTTACCGCCTATTGTCCAAGAGCGCCGGGAGGACGAGTTTATCCGATCACGCCAAGGAACTCAAAGCGCATGGGTATGAAACGCAGTTCACCAAACTTTCTCGTTTTGTTCCCGAGTTAGTGACCACCGAGCAGAAGAGAATTCGCCGGTTTGTCCAGGATTAAACGTGGAGATACAAGAGGCATTGGCGGCAGCTCAAATGGAAACATTTAGTCAAGCTCTTGAGAAGGCGCAAAGAATTGAAAGAGCCAAGGTTCAAGTAAAGGACTTTCACGATAGAAAGAGGAAACAACCTGAATCAAGCACCTACACTATTGAACAGAGTTCGAGAGGTAAGCCACCAACTCAGATGGGCAGAGGAGTCGGTGAACTACGACCAGGAATCCCAGACCAAGGAAACCTTGGGAGAGGAGGGAAGAGAGTTTCAGAGGAAAGATCCACATGGGGGTCCGACACCAGGTTTTGGAATGCCATGTGGTTTTTGCGGGGCCACTAACCACAACGAGGATAACTGTTGGAAGAAAAATCGAAAGTGTTACCGTTGTGGTAGTTCTAAGCACTTGATTTCTCAGTGTCCGCAGATGCCAAAAGAAGGGCCCACTACCAAGCCGACAAATGCAGGGGGCAATCGACAGTTGGTACCGGCAAGAGTTTACGCAATGGGTCAGTCGGAGAAGATGGACCCGTCGGCATTTAATCAAGGTACTATTTCGAGGACGAAATACTCTTAAGAGGGGGAGATTGTAAGGCCCCGATTTTTCTCAATTTTTGGAAAATATTAAATAATGTTAATTATAGTTATTTTTGTTTGCCAAGGTGTTTATATGGTTTGTTTTACTTTTAAAAATGTTTGTTTTAATTATTTTGTTTTACAAGTTTGAAAACCCTAATTTGCTTCGAAAACCCTAAATTTGGATAAAACCCTAATTTGTATATATGAAAACCCTAGTTTGGATTTGTAAAACCCTAGTTTTGAAAATAAATTTAAGTTTTACGTCCAACTACAAGTTTGTTATTTCTTTGATTTTACGTGTGTTAAAGCATGTGCAAGAAGAGAGATTAGGGGTGCATAGGTGATTAGTAGCCTAAGTAAGTGTGATTAAACTTTGATAGGCTAGGTTAAATTGAGCACCTATGGACTAGTTTGATAGGAAAGAAAATTACTTGGGCAAGAGTGGAAAATAGCTTAAGTTTCTAGGTTGATTTGGCATGACAACTTTGACTTGGACTTGGACCAAATTTTGACTACCTAAACAAATATCTAAGAGACTTAATCTCTTAGCAAAAACAAGACAAGAAAGTCGGCCAAGCAAGGAGAAAAGAGGGAAGAAAAGAGAAAAAAAAAAAGAGAGAAAAAGAGAGGAAAAAAAAGAGAGAAAAGCTTGGGAAAATTTTGCAAGTTCAATCACTCAATCTTGATTTGGAGCTAGGAGGTGAAGCTTGCCCTTGGGAGCTAGGGTTGCACCAAGAACATCAACAAGAAAGGTTTTCTCTAGTTTCCTTCTATGTTACAAGTTGGAAGTTTGATGGATGTTATGTAATGGTTGGATTTTGTGGTTCTTTTGGCTTGATTCATGCTTATTCTTAGCTTATGAGATGATTCTGGATTGGATTGATTAATTTTATGTGTTAATGCCTAGCCATGATTATGAGTTAGAGTTAGGGTTTCATTAGTTGAAGATTGCATGATGGTTGATGTTTGTGGTTGTTGGTAGGATGAAATTAATGCTTGGTCTTAGCTTAATTTGAAATTATGGTGTAAACTTGATGATTTCATGCCTTCAATTTTCGGCGAAGAAGTTTGAGGTTAGGGTTTGATTGGTTGAGTTATGGAATGATTGGGAATTGATGATATTGCACTTGTATTAATGCATTGGAGTAGTTTGGATGTGGTGGAATTGTTGGAAGGTGAAATGTTGGCTCAAGTTTAGGAACTTTAGGGTTGCATGTTTGTGTGTGTCGAGGGCAATATGGGATGTAAGAGCTGCAATTGTATGTTTGTTATCGCATTTGAGTCGTTGGAATTGCATGTGTGCGTTTTGGTTGCATGAGATACATTTGGGCGTAGAGCGGGAAAACAGAATTTTACCGGCAGTAACTTTAGCCTCATTTTCCGTGTTGATCCTTTGTGATTTAGCCTTTGGCCAAAACACGAAATTTATAGCCCTTCATTCTAGCTTTCCAACGCCACTAGAATTTCCTGATTTGGATTTGTGAGCGCTGAGTTATGACCGTTTGAATCTAGCCTGTCGGAATTTCTGACGGGAAAATTTCTGAAACTGTTTCGCATTTTGACCTAGTTAGAGAGAATCTGGGCAGAAATGGTCTTCATGAAAGTTATATCTTGTTCTCTTAGCTTCGAAACGGAACCTCGTGCACTCTAATCCGATACTTGTAGCTTGAGTTATGAGTAAAGGCGCACAGGGTGTCAAAACTGCTTTTTACACCTTTTAGTGTGTGTTTTCCGTTTTCGTCCCGTTCTTATCCGTTTTTGGTCGAACGCCCATGCATGTACTTTATTTACTGTTTTAAGTGTTTCTAAGTGGTTTTGGCGTCTTAGTGATTGTTTGAGTAATCTTCTGGCTCAACTGTTCACAGGAAGTGACGAGGTCGAGGAGACCGGGGAACTTTGCTAACCTATTTGCTTTTGTACTACTGTTGGTGAGTAATTAGGACTTTATCTGTGAATATAATGTGAAATGTGTTAAGTGGACGTTTGGACGAGGGTGTACTTTATCGCACTCGACCAAAGCTCCATATATGATTCTTGAATGTACGTGTTGTGTGATATATGAATGCATATGATGGGTAATATATGAATTGTACATATGATATTTTTGGTGATGAGTGACCATGTGGATGGTCTGATCCCAAGGGGTGCCTTTGGGGTCTCAATGTCGATGTTATTTCTGACCACTTGGGTGGTTTGATCTCAAGGGGTTGCCTTGGGGTCTCAATGGTAAATATTATTTCTGACCACTTGGGTGGTTTGATCTCAAGGGGTTGCCTTGGGGTCTCATTGGTAAATGTTATTTCTGACCACTTGGGTGGTTTGATCTCAAGGGGTTGCCTTGGGGTCTCAATGGTAAATTTTATTTTTCCGACCAAATAGATGGTCTGATCTCAATGCTTTTGAGATCTCAATGATATTATTGCTCAAGTTGCTATGTACTGTAGACTGGCCAGAGTGGGTTGATAAGGTGGACGGTTGGAGTATAAGTGGGGTCTACGGATTATCGGTTGACGGAGTGTCAACGGAAGATCAAGCGTGGAAATTGAAATGGCTTTGAAGCCACCCGTATCCTTATTTGTGGTGTTACTTTTGCTATTGATTTGAAAATTTGTGGCAATGTGATTTACATGTACCCCCCCTCCTGATTATTCACTAAGCATATAGCTTACCCCTTTTCAATTTGTTTTCCTTAGCAGGGGGCTGAAGCGAGAATTGACGTGGGAGGCATAGTGTAGCCTTTTAGCTTTAGTACTTGCTTTGGGTTGGAGTTTTGGCCATGTATATTGTATTTTGGATAGCGGGTGTGAGAAACCTTAACGGGAGTTATTCTCTAACTCTCGTGGTCTTGTAGTGGATATTATGTATATATATAATGTACTTATCGTCCTTTGGTGAGAATTTGGCGCGTTTATCATTTTTGTTATCGAGTCTGGCGAGAGCTAGGCGATCCGCTAAGCCCTTTGGTACGCCTCTGGGTACGGTGGGGTCGTCACAGTTGGTATCAGAGCACCTAGGTTAGAGAACTTGGGCAGTTGGGGAGTATACTATAGGATTGGATTACGTCTAGTAAGATGAGATGCCGGGGTAACCGGTGGACCTAGTGGTAAGAAAGTGAGACTCCAGGGGTTCCGTGAGGTTTTATCATTAGAAACGATGACTTGTTTTGTCTGGGGAATGTTTTAGAGCTGGCGTGCTCGTGTAAATAGTTATTTTGTACTAACTGACTGGTGATGAGATGTGCATATTTTTGGCGTGACGTTTATATACATGTGTATTTATATGTGATCCTTGTATGTTCTTTGTATGGTTGAGCTAGTATGTCAGGTAAGAACAGGTTTGGGTTGCTTTACGCCTCGGGTGGCCAACCTTGGTGTGATAATACTCGAGCTTGTTTTGGTGCTTGAATACGCTCGTGTCTTTTGAAATGTTTTAAAAACAATAGTGATGGAAATGAAGTTGGTTTTTAAGGGAGTAGAACCTTTTGGATCCGCTATAAGCTGTTTTGTGAATAAGCTGTTGTGTATATTTTGGTGTATGCTTGTTTATATTTTTGGTGAGTGCTCTTTGATGCTTTATTGTGCTTTCTTGTACCATATATTCAACTCTTGTTATTACATGTTGCTTATAATAGAGCACATTTAACTAAGCCAATGGAAACCGGTGGTCCAAATGGACGAGGTAGAGGTAGAGGTCGAGGTCGAACACCCGAAAGAGAGGAACGGGGAAATGAGGTAGAAAACCAGGTCGCTACCGCTATCCAGCGGATGGCTGACTTACTGGAATGGGTAGTTGACCAGCAGAATCAAGGTCAGGGAAATAATCATCATAATAATAATCATGAGGGTGAGGACCGTGCTTTGGAACGGTTCCAGAAGTTTTTGCCACCTAAGTTTCTCGGTGGACCCAACCCGGACGTAGCCGAGGGTTGGCTGGATAGAATGATGGACATATTTGCCGCCTTAGGATATTACGAAGCGGATAGCTTTCTCTGTTTTCCAATTTGAAGAGGCAGCTCGAGCCTGGTGGAATGTAATTCGAGCCAAGTGGGATCGGGAACAGACCCCGTGGACATGGGTCAATTTCACCCGAGAGTTTAATGAGAAGTTCTTACCGCCTATTGTCCAAGAGCGCCGGGAGGATGAGTTTATCCGACTACGCCAAGGAACTCAAAGCGTGGCGGAGTATGAAACGCAGTTCACCAAACTTTCTCATTTTGTTCCCGAGTTAGTGACCACCGAGCAGAAGAGAATTCGCCGGTTTGTCCAGGGATTAAACGTGGAGATACAAGAGGCATTGGCGGCAGCTCAAATGGAAACATTTAGTCAAGCTCTTGAGAAGGCGCAAAGAATTGAAAGAGCCAAGGTTCAAGTAAAGGACTTTCACGATAGAAAGAGGAAACAACCTGAATCAAGCACCTACACTATTGAACAGAGTTCGAGAGGTAAGCCACCAACTCAGATGGGTAGAGGAGTCGGTGAACTACGACCTGCAGGAATCCCAGACCAAGGAAACCTTGGGAGAGGACAGGCAGGAAGAGAGTTTCAGAGGAAAGATCCACATGGGGGTCCGACACCAGGTTTTGGAATGCCATGTGGTTTTTGCGGGGCCACTAACCACAACGAGGATAACTGTTGGAAGAAAAATCGAAAGTGTTACCGTTGTGGTAGTTCTAAGCACTTGATTTCTCAGTGTCCAGATGCCAAAAGAAGGGCCACTACCAACCGACAAATGGGGGCAATCGACAGTTGGTACCGGCAAGAGTTTACGCAATGGGTCAGTCGGAGAAGATGGACCCGTCGGCATTTAATCAAGGTACTATTTCGAGGACGAAATAGTCTTAAGAGGGGGAGATTGTAAGGCCCGATTTTTCTCAATTTTGGAAAATATTAAATAATGTTAATTATAGTTATTTTGTTTGCCAAGGTGTTTATATGGTTTGTTTTACTTTTAAAATGTTTGTTTTAATTATTTTGTTTTACAAGTTTGAAAACCCTAATTTGCTTCGAAAACCCTAAATTTGGATAAAACCCTAATTTGTATATATGAAAACCCTAGTTTGGATTTGTAAAACCCTAGTTTTGAAAATAAATTTAAGTTTTACGTCCAACTACAAGTTTGTTATTTCTTTGATTTTACGTGTGTTAAAGCATGTGCAAGAAAGAGATTAGGGTGCATAGGTGATTAGTAGCCTAAGTAAGTGTGATTAAGCTTTGATAGGCTAGGTTAAATTGAGCACCTATGGACTAGTTTGATAGGAAAGAAAATTACTTGGGCAAGAGTGGAAAATAGCTTAAGTTTCTAGGTTGATTTGGCATGACAACTTTGACTTGGACTTGGACCAAATTTTGACCACCTAAACAAATATCTAAGAGACTTAATCTCTTAGCAAAAACAAGACAAGAAAGTCGGCCAAGCAAGGAGAAAAGAGGGAAGAAAAGAGAAGGAAAAAAGAGAGAAAAAGAGAGGAAAAAAAGAGAGAAAAGCTTGGGAAAATTTTGCAAGTTCAATCACTCAATCTTGATTTGGAGCTAGGAGGTGAAGCTTGCCCTTGGGAGCTTAGGGTTGCACCAAGAACATCAACAAGAAAGGTTTTCTTCTAGTTTCCTTCTATGTTACAAGTTGGAATTTTGATGGATGTTATGTAATGGTTGGATTTTGTGGTTCTTTTGGCTTGATTCATGCTTATTCTTAGCTTATGAGATGATTCTACAGTTGGATTGATTAATTTTATGTGTTAATGCCTAGCCATGATTATGAGTTAGAGTTAGGGTTTCATTAGTTGAAGATTGCATGATGGTTGATGTTTGTGGTTGTTGGTAGGATGAAATTAATGCTTGGTCTTAGCTTAATTCGTGAAATTATGGTGTAAACTTGGATGATTTCATGCCTTCAATTTTCGGCCAAGAAGTTTGAGGTTAGGGTTTGATTGGTTGAGTTATGGAATGATTGGGAATTGATGATATTGCACTTGTATTAATGCATTGGAGTAGTTTGGATGTGGTGGAATTGTTGGAAGGTGAAATGTTGGCTCAAGTTTAGGAACTTTAGGGTTGCATGTTTGTGTGTGTCGAGGGCAATATGGGATGTGTAAGAGCTGCAATTGTATGTTTGTTATCGCATTTGAGTCGTTGGAATTGCATGTGTGCGTTTTGGTTGCATGAGATACATTTAGTAGAGCGGAAAACAGAATTTTACCGGCAGTAACTTTAGCCTCGCTTTTCCGTGTTGATCCTTTGTGATTTAGCCTTTGGCCAAAACACGAAATTTATAGCCCTTCATTCTAGCTTTCCAACGCCACTAGAATTTCCTGATTTGGATTTGTGAGCGCTGAGTTATGACCGTTTGAATCTAGCCTGTCGGAATTTCTGACGGGAAAATTTCTGAAACTGTTTCGGCATTTTTGAACTAGTTAGAGAGAATCTGGGCAGAAATGGTCTTCATGAAAGTTATATCTTGTTCTCTTAGCTTCGAAACGGAACCTCGTGCACTCTAATCCGATACTTGTAGCTTGAGTTATGAGTAAAGGCGCACAGGGTGTCAAAACTGCTTTTTACACCTTTTAGTGTGTGTTTTCCGTTTTCGTCCCGTTCTTATCCGTTTTTGGTCGAACACCCATGCATGTACTTTATTTACTGTTTTAAGTGTTTCTAAGTGGTTTTGGCGTCTTAGTGATTGTTTGAGTAATCTTAGCTCAAGCATTCACGGGAAGTGAGTAAGTCGAGGAGAGGGAACTTTGCTAACCTATTTGCTTTTGTACTTGTTGGTGAGTAATTGGGACTTTATCGTGAATATAATGTGAAATGTGTTAAGTGGGCGTTTGGGCGAGGGTGTACTTTATCGCACTTTCGACCAAAGCTCCATATATGATTCTTGAATGTATGTGTTGTGTGATATATGAATGCATATGATGGGTAATATATGAATTGTACATATGATATTTTTGGTGATGAGTGACCATGTGGATGGTGATCCCAAGGGTGCCTTTGGGGTCTCAATGTCGATGTTATTTCGACCACTTGGGTGGTTTGATCTCAAGGGGTTGCCTTGGGGTCTCAATGGTAAATATTATTTCGACCACTTGGGTGGTTTGATCTCAAGGGGTTGCCTTGGGGTCTCATTGGTAAATGTTATTTCTGACCACTTGGGTGGTTTGATCTCAAGGGGTTGCCTTGGGGTCTCAATGGTAAATTTTATTTTCCGACCAAATAGATGGTCGATCTCAATGCTTTTGAGATCTCAATGATATTATTACTCAAGTTGCTATGCGTAGGCGGCAGTGGGTTGATAAGGTGGACGGTTGGAGTATAAGTGGGGTCTACGGATTATCGGTTGTGGTGTCAGCGGAAGATCAAGCGTGGAAATTGAAATGGCTTTGAAGCCACCCGTATCCTTATTTGTGGTGTTACTTTTGCTATTGATTTGAAAATTCGTGGCAATGTGATTTACATGTACCCCTCTCCTGATTATTCACTAAGCATATAGCTTACCCCTTTCAATTTGTTTTCCTTAGCGGGCTGGCGAATTGACGTGGGAGGCATAGTGTAGCCTTTAGCTTTAGTACTTGCTTTGGGTTGGAGTTTTGGCCATGTATATTGTATTTTGGATAGCGGGTGTGAGAAACCTTAACGGGAGTTATTCTCTAACTCTCGTGGTCTTGTGGTGGATATTATGTATATATATAATGTACTTACCGTCCTTTGGTGAGAATTTGGCGCGTTTATCGTTTTTGTTATCGAGTCCTGGCGAGAGCTAGGCAGGCGATCCGCTAAGCCCTTTGGTACGCCTCTGGGTACGGTGGGGTCGTCACATTGTATCCCAATCTACACAGTTCTTGGCTGTTCGTGTGGTAGTGCCATCCTTTTGTTGTCCGTTTATTTCTATTTTCATCCATGCATCTTGCGACCATGGTGTGCATCCTGGCTTTTGGCAAGAGTTGAGGCAGCTTGATAGCTCGGTTTCTATGATGTTTGCTGGGGATTTTAATGCCATCCTCTCCCAAATGGACAAATGTGGAGGGCATCCTTTTCACTTGAGGGAGGCGGTGGAGTTTCAGAGTTTTATGGAGAGTATGAGTTTGGAGGATGTAGGGTTCTCAGGGACGCATTTTACCAGGTGCAACAATAGAAGGGGGACGGCGAGAATCTGGAAAAGATTGGATCGTCTCCTGGTGAGAGCAGAATTTGATCTCTTCGGTTGTCCATTTGGGGTGGTTGGGGTCTGATCATTCCCCCCTACTCATGACCTTTCGGACGGAGGCAGATTTAGGCCCAAGGTGTTTCATTTTTATTAATGCTTGGACGTCACACTCGGGCTTCCTGGAGGTTGTTTGAGCAGTGTGGACAGAACACGTTGAGGGACGTCCAATGAGACGATTGCTGATAAAGTTGCAGCGGGTAAAAGCGGCCCTTAGCCATTGGAACAAGCACGTTCTTGGTAATGTGAAGGATAGGGTCAAGGAGGCGGAGAAGGAGTTGTTGAGTGCAGAATTGGACATAGAATCGGTGAACAACTCAGGGAATCATGATTGGTTGGTTTCGGACTAGCAGGCCCTTCGGGTAGCCATAGGGGTGGTAATTTTTGACACGACCTGAAAACCCGACATGAATCTAACACGAAAATAATGGGTTTGGGTCAAGGCTTGGCGGGTTCGGGTCAGAATCGGGTCGAACCCGACTGACCCGAAAAATAAACAGGTCAGGTCGAGTCATTAATGGGTTAACCCGATTGACCTGTTAAAGGTAAAAAAATCCGGGTCATTTCGGGTCACTTCAGGTCATTTCGATTCACTTCGGGTCGACCCACCAACCCGTATCAGGTCGTGTTCGGGTTGGGTAGTTTTGGGTTGGCGGATTGGCAGGTCGGGTTCGAGTCAGTGGGTTTTGTGTTATACCAGTCTCTCAACCCGACCTGCCAACCCGAACCTAACCCGATTACCACCCCTAGGTAGCCATCAGCCGTGAGGCAGCCTTCTGGCGGCAAAAATCTCGGGTGAAGTGGCTAAAAGTGGGGGATGGCAACACTGCATTCTTTCACTCGACAGTTAAGACTAAACGTTCAAAGATGGCCATTCACCGGATTAAGAATGCTAAAGGGGAGTGGATTGAGGACCTCAAGGAAATTCAAGAGCATGTGGTCAGTTTTTTCGCCAAAGCTTTGTCACAAGAAGGAGGGGTTGATAGCTTGGATTCTTTTGTTCACATGGTTAGCCCAAAGATTCTCACGAAGGAGGAAAACGAACACCTTACTCGAGTGTCAGATTGTATGGAGATCAGGAAAATTGTTTTAGCGATTGATGGGGATTTGGCACCAGGACTGGACGAATTTACGGGGCTATTTTTTTCCTCTGCATAGGAAATTATTGCATCAGATGTAGTGTTGGCAGTGTAGGAATTCTTTGTGGGTGCTGAGTTACCCACCGGGTTTGCAACAAGTTTAATTGTGCTCATTCCTAAAATAGTTAACCCAACGTCTTTCTCTGATTTTCGGCCTATTAGTCTATGTAAATTGGTAAATAAAGTTATCTCTAAACTGATGGGGTAGCGGCTGGGGACGGTTTTACCTCGATTAATATCTTCTCAACAAAGCGCCTTTGTAAAAGGGCGCTGGATTTCCGAAAACATCCTCCTGGGTCTTGAATGTTTTACAGGCTTTAAGAAGAAGTTGAAACGGGGAAATGTCGTGCTTAAATTGGATATGGCGAAGGTGTACGATCGCCTCTCATGGTTCTTTCTGATTCGTGTCTTGCGTGCTTTTGGGTTCTCTGAGTTGTGGATCGATGTGGTTTGGAGAGCTATATCTGCATGCAAATTTTCGGTTTTGGTTAATGGCAGGCCTGCTGGTTCGTTCGCTTCCTTGAGAGGCCTCCGACAGAGAGATCCTTTATCTCCAGCACTTTTCATTTTGGTAGCAGTGTTGTCGAGAGGGCTAAACGAGTTGCTGGCGCATAAGGAGTATTCTCCATTCTTTGTAGCGCGGGGCTGCCCGTCAGTGACACACCTAGATATGCGGATGATGTCCTCATCTTTATGAGAGGGACGAGGAAATCAATTAGGTTGGTTATGTCAGTGCTTGACTGGTACCAAAGATGTTCAGGCCAACTAGTCAATGTAGCAAAAAGTTGTTATGTGATTGGGCCCTAAATTGGTTTAGTCCATGACAGGCTTTTCGTAGAAGGTCCTGCCAATTAAATAATTGGGATGCCCGTTGTTTGTTGGACGACAACGTAGGGAGGTTTTCACGGGGTTAATTGAAGCGGTAAAGTCATGGGTTGGAGGTTAGAATAGAAAGTTGTTATCGGTGGGTGTGCAAATGGTGTTGATGAAAGCGGTGCTAGCCTCACTCCCGGTGTATCTTTTCTCAGTTTTAAGTCCACTTAAGGGGGTAGTTAAGGAGCTTGAGCAGATGTTTGCCAACTTTCTATGGGGCGAATCTGAGTTTGGGAGCCAGTACCATTGGGTGTCGTGGGAGAAGATGTGCTACCCGGTGGAAGAAGGTGGTGTAGGTTTTAGATCATTAGTACACGTGACTGATGCTCTTACATGTAAGCTGGGGTGGAGATTCAGGTAGGATGGGTCACTATGATCTGAGTTCATGCACGCTCGATACTGTGGTGGAGGTCATCCGAATTTGGTTAAATTGTTGACAGGGTCGTCGGTAATGTGGAGGCGTACGATGGAGAAACGGGCTCTGGTGGAGACTAATTTGGTATGGGACCTATCGGATGGATCGTGCTCTTTTTGCTAGGATAATTGGTCGGGGTTAGGCCCATTAGCTTGGAGGTTTGAAGGGATGAGTTTTCACACTTTTGTAGTGGAGTTTTGGTCAGGCAGACGCTGGAATTTGCTCTTACTGTCATCGCTGGTCCCTGAGGAGGTGGTACAACGTGTGTAGGGAATTTTCCTCGTTCCGGGGGATGAGCGTGATGAGATGATTTGGCCACTGAGCAATACGGGGAATTTTCAAGTTCGGACCATAATTCTGCTTATCCATCCGGCACGAGCATCTTCTTACTTGTATGAGAATGTTTGGCAAGTTGGGTTGCCGGTCAAAATCTCGTTCTTTATATGGTGGCTAATGGGAGCAAGGTTACCCGTTGATAGTGTAATGGGTAGGTTTTCTGTCCATGGGCCATCCTGATGTGTGTGTTGTAGTTGCCCGGATGTTGAGATGATTCATCATTTGTTCTCCACGGGTGAGGTTGCAAATCTGGTGTGGAAATATTTTGAATCCCCGTTAGGCAATTTCATGCAGGACCGGCCAGTACGTAGTCGATTGTTGTCATGGTGGTCGATTAAAACACCGAGTAAGCAGTTATGATGGCTACTCCTGGTTTCTCCTTCAGTAATTTATTGGTGGATTTGGAGGTTCTAGAATTGTTGCAGATATGATGACCAATCAGAGAGGGATGGTCTTTGTTTTCGAATTACACAAGAAATCGGAGAGGGATGGTCTTTGTTTTCAAATTACACAAGAGCTGCAACTACTGCTGCGTGCAAAATTCTGTAAGAGTTTGGGGGGCTCAACGTGGGTGGAACTGCTTGATTCCTGCCAGGTACCTTCGGGGCTGGGGAAAATCGTTTTGGTTGCTTGGTTGTGGCCTCCAAGTGGTTGGGTTAAGCTCAATACGGATGGGTCATCTAGGGGAAATCCTGGGTTAAGTGATGGAGGGGCAGTGGCTCGAGATACTAATGGTAGGGTGTTGTTTGCATATGCAGAGTGTTTTGGCTCCCTTACCGCATTGCAAGCAGAAGCTCGGGCACTGTGCTTGGGGTTGGAGATTTGCAAGCTGTGAGGTATCTACAGAATACAGGTGGAAATGGATTCCAAAGTGTTATGTTCCATTGTATCGAGTGGTGCTAGGGGGTCGCCTTCGGTGAGATCAACTATTCGTCGAATCCGTCAGCTTTCCACGATGCAATGCTCATTTTGTCATTGCTATCGAGAAGCAAATACGGCTTCTTTTGTATTGTTTGAGTCGGTCGAAGACCTTCCTAGACTAGCTAAGAGTTATGTAGTTTTGGATCAATTTGGGGTATTGAATTTCCACTATATGAAATGTAGGCTTCGGCCTATTTACTTGAGCTTTCGGTATGAATAAAATGGGGTAATCGCCCGCCTACCTATTGCGGTAGTTTTCCGAAAAAAAAAAGGTTTAATGTTAACTGTGAAGTTGATGGTTTATTGTACTTGAAGTTAATGTTATTGTAATTTTGATAAAATTATTGAGGTTGTACTCTTAGAAGTTAGCTAGTAATTTTATTGGACCTCAATTAGGGTTTTAGGAATGAATGCTTGTATTATTATTTGGATTTTGTAGTGAGTCCTAACGAGAGTTGGGCAGGCGGCCGGTCGATACCTTAGGGTTCGCCCTAAGGAGAAGTGGGGTCGTCACAGTTGGTATCAGAGCCTAGGTTAGAGATCTATTTGGGGTATGTTAAGGACATTGTTCTTGAATGTAGAGTTGAGATAGCTTTGCTATGTTTTAAGAGTGTTATTTTAAGTGAATTAGTGGACTCTAAGTTTCTAACTTGGGGTTTATGTTTGTTTTGTAGGATAGAGAGTAGAAATGATGCTAATGGCACTAATGGGACTAATACCGATGGGGCTAATAGTGGTGAGGCTAATAGACATGTGGAGCCCCCAAGTCTATTCGATACTGATTGACAGGTGGTGGACCCTGCACGCGATACTCTACTGTTAGTCGCCTTCTGATATGTGAGTGTAGGGAGACCTACACTTATGCTTTAACATATAAGAAATCAAGCTAAAAGCAATGGAATGATTTAGCACAATTTTTTTTTAAAAGGCCGAATGCCCTTTTTTTTATTATTAATGGCTCATAAAACATACATGAAAAAGGGGGACATACACCTTACCTCTTCAGAGAAAATTGGAAATTACAAAGTTGCATCTGGTCCAATTTTACTAAACTACGAACAAAAGCTGGACATACAGAGAGAGACAAGTGGAACTGAGAAGACGTGATAGACATCCCAAACTTGGCTAGAGCATCAGCTACAGAATTAGTTTGACGAAAACAATGATGAAAATCCAGCACCACTTTAATCCCCAAAATCTGCCAAACTAATACCCTGATATTAAGAGGAACCGTAAAGATTCCTTGTAAAATTCCAACCATCACTTGAGAACCGATTCTACAACCACTTTATAGTAACTTAACAACTGACATAAATGCAATCCTGACAGAATTGATCTTGCTTCTACCTGAAGAACCTCCACCACTCCAAAGGCTTCAGCAAATGCAAACAAACAACGTCCCTCATTATCCGCATAAAATTCCACCACCCCCTCCTCCCTCATTACTAACCAACCCATCAGTGTTAAGCTTGACTATTCCCCTAATTGGAAACTCCCAAACTACCCTTCAAATTATGAGCCTTGGTCACAAAGCAACCAGACCATTGACAAAAGAACTACACTCATATTTTAGCCTCCTACCTCGTGGGAACACAACCCGATATGCATCTCTTATGTCATGCATAATCAACTAGCAAATCTACTCAAGGGGACCCGAATACCATCAAACCTTGCTCTATTTCTGGCATTCCACAAATTCCATAAACTCAAGCCTATCCCATGACGTTGCTGCATCGACCAATATTGCCATTGGATCCGAACACCCTTTCCTACATCAAACCCCAAAGAACCTTCAAAAAATTGCCAAGTTACATCCGCCAACTTGCCAAACAAAAAAACATGTTCAATAGTCTCTACCTGTGGCATCTCACAACAAACACACTTCGAAGGCCCATGCACATGCAAAGAAGCTAGAACATCATCAATCGGCAACTTAAAAGAAAACAAACTCCATAAAAAGAAAGAAATCTTTTTTGGGATCGACTTGTTCCAGCACGAAGCATATAATTTAGACACCACCCTGGAGTCACGAACCAAATGATATGCCAAACTCAAGGAGAAACTACCTGACGAAATCAAGCTCCATAGCATCTCATCTGCATGATCATTAAAACTCACAACAAAGTCTCACAACATGGAGAGGACATCCTTCGAAACCATTCCAACCAAACGAGACACCTCAAGCTTCCCATTGCACATGAAATCTTAGAAAGGAGCATCCATGGCTGAATCCCAAAATTTCCATGATAAGGGCCCTAAGCCACTCCAATTATCCCACCAAAAACTAATATCACCTTGAGTAACATCCCGGTATAAATGCAACTCAACCATGGACCCTGAGCCAAACCATGCGCCGCCAAATTGATGATGCCTGTCTCACAACTTGTACCTGATTAGGGTAAAGGTCACCACAGTACTGATTCTTCATGAATTTAGACCACAAGGATTCACCGTTTCGGAAATTCCACCACAACTTGCAGGAAAACGCTTCCACCACATACTCCAAAGATCTAAACCCTAGCCCTCCTTCCTCCACTGGAAGACAAACCTTTGACCGAGCTGCCCAATGCCTCCTATCTTTCCATTCTGAGTCCACCCAAAAAAACCATGCAAACAACCTCTCCATGTCAGTAATCACAGCTTTAGATGGATCCATCACCGCGATTAGGTGAATTGGCATCGATGTCAATACATGTTTCACAAGTACAATCTTCGCACCTTTAGACAACCATTTCCCTTGCCACGTGAAAATTGTGAGAACCCCAGAAAAAGAATCAAGTACAAAAGATTCCCTATGAATTGATTGCACTATGAATTCATTAATTGCATTATTTTTCTTAAAGTACTTTATTTTGTATACATTGCATGGCATTAATCTAAAGTTGCATTTTATATGTTTCATGTAGCCAAATACATAGAACTTACATGGTATTAAGTGAGAAATACTTTGATAGAAGGATTGGAGGCTAAATTTATAGATTTTTATCCAACACATCGCTTAGAATGAGCCACTTGTCAACCATCCACAAAAACCTTGATTTAATCCTTCTTATTTAGTCTCTTGTCTTCAAAAAATTGAACCAAATCTCCCTCCATTTTCTTCTCTCTTCGCTGACCGAAACAACAAGAAAACCACAAAATCCTAAGTCTTCAAACTTGAAATTTTAGTGAAAGAAACATATCCAAGAGAGAAACCTAGGTTAGATTATCACTTGAACATCAAGCTTGGTTGGAAAGTTGGAGATTTTGGGGTAGATTTCTCTTTCATCTCTCAAGGTACTCAACTACTTAACTATACTTTAGTGATCTTTAATTCAAAAAAGATTCATTTTAGAAGAGTTTTAAAGTGATTGAAATACTTTGGGAGGAAAAGCTGTGGACGAATTCCTTGTGGTTGGAAACATGAACATGGGTTTTTGTTTATAAACTTCAAGTGTTTGATTAAGTGTCTAAGGACTTATGATGCTTTATTAATGGTTTTTCTTGATGTTTCGGCATGTTAATTACCCTACTAAAAGCCAGAAATAACCCTTGAAAGGTTACTTATAGAAATCATGTGGGAACGATGGAACTTTGATGGTGAAATCAGAGGTGAATTTTAGTCAATTTCCTGAACTTTTTGGTAGTGATAGAAAATGAATTAGAATCTGACCCTTATACTGTTGGAAAGATCTATGAATCTAGTTTTAAACGTCACTAACAATGGTTGATTTTGATTTTTCTACACTGAGTTATAGCCTTTCTTCCGAGACTGTTCAGTTGCCCTATTCTTGACCTGATAGATTTTTTATGTCTCTAATTTTGCCAATTTCGACTATGACAATATATGATTTGGGGTTCAATGTCTTCATAAAAGTTGTAGATCTATATCTTACCTTCAAAATGCCATAAAATTCACATCAATCCGATAAACGTAACTACAGTTATAATCAAAATACCAAGGGTAGCAAATCTGTCACTTATCATTTTCCTCTTTAAAATTGTTTCTTTCATCTCGCTTAATTCATTATGCATCCTTGTCATGACACAACCTACTTCACTCATGATCCTACTGTGTTTATGAGATTTTCCTTTTGTTTTACACTTATGATTTGAAGTAGACACCTTGTGACTTTCATATATCAAATTTGTGATAAGTTGTCAGGTAAAGAAACTACTAGCATATGCATTTGGTCCTTTTAAGTATGGGGTAGCCAAACCTAAATATTTTTCATTTCACTTGCTATCAGACTTGGACGGAGGAAAAAAAGGAGATTTGGGTGCGAACGCTTGAAGTTACTTTGCTTAACTCGGTGAGTGTTCCATGCTTGTTTACTTAACCAACTTGATTAGTTGAGTTACTAAAGTACTTGAATTACATGATTATTTGAACTCTTGTGATTTGTGGGCAGAGAATGCCATCTTAAGTTAATGTGATTGAGACGAGTGTGTATTACCACATTCAATCTCTTCTGCTTGAAATTCTGCATTTTGACATTTGGATACTTGTGAATTGGTCTTTGGCCTATACTTGATTTGTGAGTCGTTTGGATGGTATTTGATCGACTAATCTTATTTGTTTGGAGTTTCAAACCTATTTGGTGAGTCAATCGATTCGAGCCAACATGGGCTTGGTCGAGAAAGTTGACGAACCTTAGGTTATGATATGTGAATCTGGAAAATGGTATACTTGAGTATTACCTAAAATTTGATTTGTTGAGGTTGATGCGAGTGCAAGATCATAGTGAATCAAGATCGTGTCGGGTCCCATGCATTCAATACTTTCCATGCCAAGTTCATTAGGGACCAATGAACAAAGTGAAGAACAAGGCGTTTGGCATTCATTGTGTTGGTTGGCTTGTTAGTTTATCCAAGTGGAAGATTCAATCTGATCAAGTTGTGTTAATTTTTGTCATTTTTTTGAGTTGAAGAATAAGAGCATGTTTGTCCATTTTCTCTTGTTTCCTTAGTCGACCATAGGTGAAATTAATTCAGACCAGCCCTTATTGGAAACTGTCCGAACTTAGCTAGTTATCTAGTCAAAGTTATTTGTTTTAGAAGTTTCCTAAAGTTAAGAGCCATGCTGGCCGATTCTAGTTAGGTTAGGATTAGTTATTTTGAGTAAAAATTAAATTAGGCTTTCGAGTCTTTTGTAAGGTTATAAATAGCCTAAGGGGTCACACGAATTATTCAGTGAGTTTTGACATAAATTTGTGAGTTTATCACTTTCTCTTTCCAAGAGAGTCTTTCTTGAATACTTGAGAGTTTTCTTGAGTTATTCAATTTGAACTTATCAATCAAGTAATCACCTTGGTTGTGGCATTCTTCAACCAAAGACACATTGGTTCACTAAATCATTAGGTTGTGGGTCAAGATTAATTTTAAGGTTCACAAGCTCGGAGTTTAGAGGGGTCGATTGTTTCCGCCAATCAACTTGAATTATTCATCTAGATCCATAGTTGACAAAGTACGAGTTCATACCTTCGGTCGGGTTCGTATCAAAGGTGTTCGGGCCCAGTAAGGGGGTGAAATGGTGGACAGTATTTGGTGTTAAGTGGGGATCTACTAACTTTGGTTCTAAAGTTTAAACGTCGATGGAGATTCAACGGGTTGTGATGTGATTAAACTACGGGAAAATTTGGCTTTTGAAAATCATCCGTATCCTTAATTGAATATGTTTGATTTATTGTTGCATTCTTTATTGTGAGATTTGTTTATTTAATAAATCCTAATTATTTACTTAGTTGCATATTTTGGGACCTCATTGAGCTATTAGCTTATCCATTTTCCTTTGTTTTCCTTAACAGGAAAATTTCTTTGAGCATGGGGTTTGGAAGAGTGCGCACGTAATATAGGCTTTTATATTACTTTTGTTTAAGGGCCGTTGTACTAGAAAATCCTACACTACTTTATAAGCTTATCTTTTGGTTTTGTAATCTTAACTCCATGTTAAATTCTAAGTTTGAATTATGGTTTGGAATTTATGTATTTATGTTGGGTTGAAATTTGAATTTGGAGAATCTAGTTTAGTTTTCTTGGGTTGTCCTCTTTTCTTTAACTATTGAGTCCTGGTGAGAGTTGGGTAGGTAGTTCGCTAATCCTTAGGGCGGTATTGGAGCCTAGGTTAGAAATAGCCTGAGTAGATTAGAAGTTTTGACCTTAAATCACTTAAATTGAGAATTGTGTTTGTCCTTGTAAGTTATGAAAGGAAATGGCAAAGAGGGTGGAAATGAGCCGCCTTGGAGATGCCTTCCAACTATTGACTATAAGGTGAAATAAGGAGGATCAGTTCAATTTTGGAACCCCACTAGTCAGACCAGGCGATGTGATCCTTGGCAGAACTACTCCTATCCTGACCATGTGGCTCTAGTAGTCTTGGATGAGAGGCGGAGATTAACTAATGTGAGTTTTAGGGACCAAATTGAGATGGAAAGGATGACAGGGATCATGATGATGCAAAGAGATAGAATCCAGGAATTTCAGGAGGCTGTCTTAGAGGAGCAGGAGCATACCGATGCCATACGCTAATAGGTGCAAGTTGTGAATGAGCGCATCACTAGGATATTAAGGGAAGTGGGCGATTGAACTGAGGGCATCTTACATGAGTGTCAATCCTTCCTTGGCGAAGTGGTGGACGTCAATTTGGAGGACATAAATCATCGTAACAATATCTCTAGGAATGCGAGATCTGCTAACTTTACTGGGAATTGTGAGAACCCTAGAAAAAAAAATTCAATTAAGAGCACCATTAACCATCTAGTGCATTATTTCTCCCAAAGTACTCAATTTCGTGTGTATTGCATGGTTTAATTTAGGATTTCATTTTTCATGTTTCATATGGGCAAATGCATGAAACTTATGTGGAATAAGTGGGTCACAATTTGCATTAAGGGATTTGATGGCAATTTGCAAAGATATTATCCAAATCTTGGCCAAGATCATGCCACATGTCAACCATCCCATAACCCCCTTGACTTAAGCCTTCTATATAATTCATTGTCTTCAAAAATTTGAGCTAATTTTCCCTCCTTTTCTCTCTCCCTTGGCCGGCCACTCCACCTTGAAGAAACAACAAAACCTAAGCTAGAGATTTGGTGATTTTAGTGCAGAAAACCAGCTTTAGGAAAATTCCTCACCTAGACTACTACTTCAACTTCAAACTTGGTGGCAAGGAGTGGAGTTTTTAGGTGGTTTGCTCACACTTTTAGCAAGGTAAAACCCCTCTTAATTATGCTTTAATGAGCTTTAAATCCTTAGGGGATGTTGGTTAGATGTCTTGAAGTACTTATTGTTGTTTGGAATGATTGATTATAGAAGGAAATCTTGTGGTTGCTAACTAGGGTTGGGTTTTATTTGTTGGTCACCAAGTGTTTGATAAATTGATTGTTGTTTTGTGATGCTTTGATGATGGAATTAATTGCTGTTTTAGCTTGTTAAACACCTTGGCAAATGATGGAAATGACTTTAAAGGATTGATAGAAGAAAATGCACCCAAGCTGAAATTTTGCAGGAAAACAGGAATGAAAAACAGAAAAATTTCTGAGGTTACTGTTGACTGTAGAGAATGAATTAGCACCCAAGACTTATACCGTTAGAAATACCTATGAACCTAGCTTTAAACACCGCTGACGGAGCTTGATTTCGATTTTCTATGTCGAGTTATGGCTGTTTTCCCGAGACTGTTCGATCAGCCTGCAGCCATTCCGACAGTTTTCTTGCTTCTCTGGGATTTGCCATTTTGACTATGATTAAGCATGATTTGATGTTTGAACTCTTCATAAAAGTTGTAGGGCTAGGTCTTAGCTTCGAAAATCCATAAAGTACGCCCCAATCCGATAAGTGTAGCCACAGTTATGATCAAATTACTGAAACTCAACAAACCTGTCCATTGTTGGTTTCACTTCCGCAATTGCTTCTTTTATTTCTTTTGATTCTTGTGCCTTCTTGCCGTGTCCCGACCCACTCATTCATGGTTCTAATATGTTGTTAAGCTTCTCATTTGATCATCCTTACAAGTTGGATTGGTCGTTTTATAACTTGTGCATTCACATGTGATTTTCATCAAGTAAGCGAACAATGAGCATATGCATTAGGTCATCTTGTTTGGGTAGCCGAACTCAAATATTTTTGTTGCATTTGTATTAGACTTGGAAGGAGGAAATAGAGGTGATTTGGGCGCAAGCACTTGAAGAGATCTTGCTTGATTTGGTGAGTGCTTCATGCTTGTTACTTGACCAACTTGATAGCTGAAATATTGAAATACTTGAACTATGTGATGATTTGTGTTCTTGTGGCTTGTGAGCCAATTAATGTGATCGAGACGAGTGCGTACCTTATCACACTCGATCTCTTGTGCTTGGAATTTGTACTTGGATATTTGAATTCATGTGAAATGGCTTTTGGCCACATTTGATTTGTGAGTACTTGGGTGATATCCCATCGACAAATATGATTTGTTTCGAGCTCAAAACCTAGTTGGTGAGTCAATCGACTCGAGCCGGTACGGGCTTGATCGGGAAGGTTGATGAGCCACGGGGTATGATATGTGAATCCGGAAATCTAGTATACTCGAGTATTACCCACATTTGATTTGTTGAGGTGTTCGGGTCTGGTAAGGGGGTGAACGGTGGACGGTTGTGGAGTAAAGCGGTGATCTACGGACTTTAGTTCTTGACTTGAAAGTTGACTGAGAGTCAACGGGCTATCTTATGATCAAGCTCTAGTGGAATTGGCTTTTGGAAGCCACCCATATCCTTTTAAATATACTTGTTATTATATTGGTCTTATGACTTCTTGCTAACTCGAGCAGTGTTCTCCTCGTGAATACCATCTCCTAGTTGAGAGGCCCGAGTAGTGTTCTTTACCACCATCTCCTAGTTGAGAGACTTGGGCAGCGTTCTCCTCATGAACACCATCTCCTAGTCGAGAGGCTCGATGTATTTTGCACTTGGTTGTGATATTTGTCCCTTATTTCACATTTTAAATGCGATATTTAACTACTGGAGTTCTCCTATGTATTAATGTGACTGCATGCTTTTGAAATCTCATTGAACTTTTGGCTCACCCTATTTTCCCCTTTTGTTTTCCTTAGCAGGAGGATTTGCTTGAGCTCAAGGTTGAGAGTACGTGCGAGTAGTACAAGTTTTGTGTTACTTTTGCTTAAGGGATGATGTACTGTAAAACCCTATCGTAGATAAGTTTAGTTTTTGGTTTTTTTATCCTTAATCCCTGTTGAATTTTAAGTTTGAATGGTAGTGTGAAACTTATGTAACTATGTTTGATGGCTTTGGCTTTTGGAAGAATTTAGTTTTGTAAGTTTGGAGTTGTTGGTTTATATTTGGTTACCGAGTCCTGGCTAGAGCTGGGCAGGCAGTCCACAGACACCTTAGGGTTCGCCCTAGGGAGAAGTGGGGCTGTCACAGAATTAAAATAGGATACCTGTGAGCGGTCAGCTATGTTTTGACCCGTGAGGAGGGTAGTTAGGAAAAATCTTGGCCAACTTTTGTGTACTTTTAGTATGATTTTTCTAATATACTTTTGTTATAATCCTGCTACTTTTCTAATGAAATTTCTTTTTTTTTGTAATCTATTTTGTTATATAATATATTTTTCTATGTGATATATATGACTAGATTATGTGTAAATATATGTGACATTCCTACTTCTTATAATTTTATGTTTTACTTACATATTGTTGCACTTTTCTTTTGAACATGCATTTTTATTTTTGTAAGTGCATTTCAACCCTAGACTTAATAAAAAACTAAATAGAGGGTAGACGTCAGGGACGAGGCCGTGGATGTGGACCCAAACAATCCCAAGATCAAGGGGGTGATTATGAATTGGCCGCAGGAGATAATCATGAACCAAGGGTCAATGCTAACGAACAAGTAGCCACAGCCATCCAATGGATAATGACTTATTAGCACAAATGGTTGGCCAAAACCCTGGGAATCAACAAGGGAACCCTGGGAATCAAGTAGAAAGAGAAGATAGAGCATTAGAGAGATTTCAGAGATTTTTCCCACCAAAGTTTCTTGGAGTACTAGACCCTGATATAGCCAAAAGGTGGATAGAGAAAATGGTTGACATTTTTACCACTTTAAACTATACAGAAGAGAGACAAGTTACTTTTGCCGTATTTCAGTTAGAGGGGGCAGCTCGTGTTTGGTGGAATGTACTACAATTGAAGTGGGAAAGGGAGTAGATCCCGAGAACTTGGGTTAATTTTATGAGGGAGTTTAATATTAAGTACTTTCCACCTTTGATTCAGAAATGAAGAGAGGAAGAGTTTATTAAATTTTGTCAGGGTACTCAGAGTGTGATCAAATACGAGACCCGATTCACTAGACTTCTAAATTTACACCTGAGCTAGTGGCGATTGAACAGAAGCGGATAAGGCATTTCATTCAAGGGTTAAATGTCGAGATTCAAAAGGACTTGGTGGTAGCTCAAATCAATACCTTTGGTGAAACTTCCGAGAAAGCTCAACAGGTTGAGAGTGGAAGACTTCAAGTTAGAGCATTTCAGGCAAGGAAACGAGGTGCACTTGGTGGTAATCAAGGACAAGTTGATAGAAATGTGCCACCTCCTAAGTTTGGTTGAGGCGTAGGTGGAGTGCGACTTCCGGGGACACCAAGAGAGGTTCCGTCGAGAGGAGCTCAAGGCAAGAAAAAATCACAGAAAGATGCCTCGCAAGGAGGTTCTACATTAGCTCCTCGTGTAAATTGTGGGTATTGCAGGAAACCAAACCATACGAAGGATAACTGTTGGAGGAAAGAGAGAAAATGCTTGTGCTGTGGAAGCGCTTAGCATCAAATTTCGTCATGTCCTAATATGTCTCGTGATGGGAGTGAAGCTCCACCGTCAGGTAGGCCAAACACAAACCCTAACCAGTCAACTGTAGGTGGGAATAGACCTCAAGTCCTTGCTAGGGTTTATACTTTGGATCAATACCAGATTCCTAAATCATTCGAGGTGGTCGAAGGTGCGATTCCTGTATTCCATCGCTTAGCTAAGATTTTGATCGATCTTGGTGCAACCCATTCCTTTGTGAATCCTATTTTTATGTGTAATAGTGATGTTAAATCTGCTAGACTACCCTATGACTTGGAAGTTAGTACACGTATGGGTAATTAACGTCTAGCCACAAACACAATCTTTAGAAATTGTGAGATTTGGATAGGGGAGCAAAAATTGATGATAGATTTGATGAGTTTGAACATCAAGGGCTACGACGTGATCATAGGAATGGATTGGCTAGTTGGCTACCATGCTTGGCTAGATTGTATGATGAAAGTGGTGGAGTTTTGTATATCGGGAAGGTGACTTTAAAGTTAGATGTATGGGGTAGATTAGTCTCGTCTGCACTTATTTCTAGAATCTGGGTTAGGAAATTATTGAGTAAAGGGCGTAGGTTACCTAACTTTTCTAATTAATACTCCAGGGGATAATGTAAAATTAGAAGATATCCTAGTAGTCAATGAATTTCCAAAAGTGTTCCCTAATGAGCTAGTGTCGTTACTGCCAGAGAGGGAAATAGAATTTAAAATTGACCTGGTACTTGGGACAACTCCTATATCTAGAACCCCATATCAGATGGCACCTGCTGAATTTAAAGAATTAAAGTTGCAATTGCAAGACTTACTAGAGTGAGGGTTTATTCGAGAGAGTGAATCCTCTTGAGTAGCTCTAGTTTTATTTGTGAAAAAGAAAGATGGCAGTTTGAGGTTATGCATTGATTATCATGGCTTGAATGATCTGACCATGAAGAATAAGTATCATTTGCCATACATAGATGAGTTACTTGATCAATTGCAAGGGGCGTAGTATTCTCTAAGTCGAATCTTAGGCAGGGGTATTATTAGTTGCAAATAAAGAATGAAAATATACCAAAGACTGCCTTTAACTCTAGATATGGGCATTTTGAATTTGTAGTAATGCCATTTGGCTTAGCTAATACCCCAGTTGCATTTATGGACTTGATGCACCAAGTCTTTAAACCCTATTTAGACCAATTTGTGGTGGTATTCATTGATGATATTTTGGTATATTCTAAGACTCGAGAGGAATACGAACAACAATTAAAGATAGTTCTACAGACCCTAAGGGACCATCAATTTTATGCCAAATTCAGCAAAAGCGAGTTTGGATTGGAGCAAATATCTTTTCTTGGACATGTGATTTCTAAGGAGGGAATCTCGGTAAATCCTGCAAAGGTGGAGGCTGTTACCGAATGGAAGCAATCAGAAAACTCAATGGGGTTCATAGTTTCTAAGGTTTGCTAGAGTATTACTATCGGTTCATTAAGATTTCTTGAAACTTGTAGGATCTTTAACTGATTTGGCAAAGAAGTATGGCATCTTAGTTTGGAATAGTAAGTGTTAAACTAGTTTTCAGGAATTGAAGAAGAGATTGACTTCGGCACAAATTTTTAGATTTATCCAATGGGAATGATAGTTTCACCGTATATACCGATGCTTCGAGGGAAGATTTAGGGTGTGTGCTAATGCAAAATGGAAGTGTGATTGCCTATGCCTCTAAAACGTTAAAACCCCATAAACTAAACTACCCAACTCACAACTTGGAATTAGCAGCCGTTGTTTTTGCTTTAAAGTGGAGACATTATTTGTATGGGGTGATTTTTGAAGTTTATACGGACCATAAAAGTCTTAAGTACCTATTTTCTTAGAAGGAGTTAAATTTAAGACAACGTCGATGGATGGAATTTTTGGAGGATTATGACTGTATGATTAATTACCATCTCGGAAAGGCCAATGTAGTAGTAGATGCTTTAAGTCAAAAGGCTCAAGTAGCAGGGTTGATGATTAAATAATGGGATATGTTAGAAAAGTTTTCTGAATGGAACCCTCACCTTGAACGCCAAAAGGTGGTGTTTGGTAATATTGCAGTAAAATCCGCCCTACTAGATCATATCAAAGAGGTTTAGAAAGGTAATCCTGTGGTACAAAAGTGGAAGGAAAAGGTAGAAAATGGAGAATTACCTGACTTCAATTTTAGTCCCGAAGGAATTTTAAAATTTCAAGACCGAGTCATTGTGCCTAATGACGAAACATTGAAAAAGGAAATTTTGGAGGAGGCTCATCGTTCTAAGTACACGGCACACCCCAGTAGTAGCAAGATGTATCAGGATCTAAAAGGGTTATATTGGTGGGACAACATGAAGAAAGAAATTGCACAATATGTTCAAACATGTCTCACTTGCCAACAAGTAACAGTTGAACATCAAAAACCCTCTGGCTTGTTATAACCACTTGAGATACCTGAATAGAAATGGGAGCACATTATGATGGATTTCATTTCTGGTTTGCCACAAACACAAAGAGGTCATGATGCCATTTGGGTAGTAGTCGATCAGTTAACCAAGTCAGCTCATTTCTTACCCGTGAACATGAAGTACACTATGGAAAAATTGTCTCAATTGTACATGGATGAAATTGTAAGGTTACATGTGTTACCAGTTAGTATGGTTTCTAACAGAGATCCTTAGTTTGTGTCTCGATTTTGCAAAACCTACAGGAAACCTTAGGGACCAAGTTGAACCTTAGAACAACCTACCACTCTCAAACTGATGGACAATTGGAAAGAACCGTGACGACATGCTGAGAACATGTGTTATGGATTTTGGAGGTAGTTAGGGACAGTACATGGCATTGGTGGAGTTTGCTTACAACAATAGCTACCATTCGTCTATTCAAATGGCACCATATAAAGCGTTATGTGGAAGAAAGTGCCGATCACCAATTTATTGGGATGAAGTAGGGGAGAGAAAGATTTTTGATCCAACCACAGTGGCTTGGATGGAGGATGGACAAGAGAAGGTCAAAATAATACGACAGAGACTTCAAACTGCCCAAAGTCAGCAGAAAAGTTACGGGGATAATTGAAGAAAAGACTTGAAATTTGAAGTTGGCGACAAAGTGTTTCTTAAGGTCACACCACTGCAAAGTGTCACAGTAGGAAAAGGAAAGAAACTTCAGCCCAAATACGTAGGACCTTTTGAAATTCTCCAAAAGGTGGGTTTTGGTGGGTAGTGTCGCATACCGACTCAAGCTACCATCAAGTTTATTTAGGATTCATAATGTTTTCCATGTCTCAATGTTGAAGAAATATCATCCGGATCCAACACATGTTTTGAAGCCAGAAGAGAATGATATAGATGATCACTAACCTAAAGAGAAACCTGTGAAACTCTTGGATCGAAAAGTGAAGGAATTAAGAAATAAGAGAATTCCCTTAGTGAAAATCCGTGGAGAAATCATGGAATAGAAGAGGCAACTTGAGAAGTGAAAGAAGGAATACAAAAGAAATATCCAGAACTATTTACAAATCAAGGTGAGAATTTTGAGGATGAAATTTTTTTAAAGGGGAGAGAGTGTGAGAACCTTAGAAAAAAAATCAAGTACAAAAGATTCCCTGTGAATTGATTGCACTATGAAATCATTAATTGCATTATTTTTCTTAAAGTACTTTATTTTATATGCATTGTATGGCATTAATCTAAAGTTGCATTTTATATGTTTCATGTAGCCAAATACATAAAACTTACATGGTATTATGTGAGAAATACTTTGATAGAAGGATTGGAGGCTAAATTTATAGATGTTTATCCAACACATGGTTTAGAATGAGCCACTTGTCAATCATCCACAAAAACCTTGACTTAAGCCTTCTTATTTATTCTCTTGTCTTCAAAATATTGAACCAAATCTCCCTCCATTTTCTTCTCTCTTGATTGACCAAAACAACAAGAAAACCACAAAACTCTAAGTCTTGAATCTTGAAATTTTAGTGAAAAAAAATATCCAAGAGAGAAACCTATCACTTGAACATCAAGCTTGGTTGGAAAGTTGGAGTTTTTGGGGTGGATTTCTCTTTCATCTCTTAAGGTACTCAACTACTTAACTATGCTTTGGTAATCTTTAATTTAAAGAAGATTCATCTTAGAAGAGTTTTAAAGTGATTGAGGTGCTTTGGGAGGAAAAGCTGTGGAAGAATTAATTGTGGTTGGAAACTTGAACATGGTTTTTTGTTTATAAACTTCAAGTGTTTGATTAAATGCCTAAGGACTTATGATGCTTTATTAATGGTTTTTCTTGATGTTTTGGCATGTTAATTACCCTACTAAAAGTTAGAAATAACCCTTGAAAGGTTACTTATAGAAATTGTGTAGGAAAGATGGAACTTTGATGGTGAAATCAAAGGTAAATTTCAGTCAATTTCCCAAACTTTCTGATAGTGATAGGAAATGAATTAAAGCCTAAGCCTTATACCATTGGAAGTTTTAAATGCCACTGACGGTGGTCAATTTTGATTTTTCTACACCAAGTTATAGCTTTTCTTCCGAGACTGTTCAGTTGCCCTGTTCTTAACCCGATAGATTTCTTGTGTCTCTGATTTTGTCAATTTCGACTATGATAATGTATGATTTGGGGTTCAATGTCTTCATAAAAGTTGTAAGTCTATATCTTAGTTTCGAAACGCCATAAAATTCACAACCCTCCAAACATCACGCGAACCTTTCTGTCTACAAAAAAGAGGGCATCCAAGGTACGTAATAGGTAGAGCTCGATAGGCGAACCCCGTGACCTGAGCAATAACTGACTGATGACCTTGCCCAACCCTATTCCCCACAAGAAAACAACTCTTCCCAACATTGATCAGCTGGCCCGAGGCTTGTTGATACTGACTTAATACATCCATTACACATCTCAGTAATGATTTACTAGTATTTGAAAAAATTATCACATCATCAGCATAGCCCAGATGAGTGACTGACATGTCTCCTCTTCCCACAGAATATGACACAAACTTAGAATTGTGCTGCAAAGTATTCAGATTACGAGAAAGAACCTCTGCCACAATTATAAACAAAGCTGGTGATAACGGATCCCCTTAGTGAAGTACCCTCGACGATCGGAAAAATCCACACGGTTTCCAATTAACCAGTATCGAGAAATGACAATTTGAGATTAACCGCCAAATCATGTCTAGGCATACCTCTCCAAAACTAAAACGTTTCATGACTTGAAGCAGAAAAAACTACGCAACCCTATCTTACGCCTTTGCCATATCCAGCTTCAATGCCATGTTAGAACCATGAACCTTCCTATCATCTTCGCAACCATCTCTTGAGCCAGCAGAATATTATTCGAAATCATTCTCCCCTCAACAAATCCACTCTGTTGAGGAGAAATAATTTTTGGAAGAATTTTCTCCAACGTGATCGAGAGAAGTTTAGAAATAATTTTTGTTTATAAAATTACACAAACGTATAGGCCGGTATTCTGCAAAGAATGTCGGATTCGAGGTCTTTGGAATTAAGGTGATCAGAGTTGATGTGAAACCAACCAGCAATTCCGCCCCAATGAAGAAGTCTAGAGCTGCCAAATAGACATCTTTCCCACCACATCCCAGAATTTAGTAAAAAACATCCCTAAGAAACCATGTGGCCTAGGGCAACTATCCACATCCATCATGAACACCACACTTCGCACTTCCTTCTCTATCAAATTCACAGTCAACTCTTCATTATCATTGTGTGTCACTAGAGACAGAATCAATCTGAAGACGGAAGCCTCATAAACCAGTTTTGACCCCTGTAACAAGATATCAGTAAAAAACTGAACCACCAAATTTTCCACATGCTGTATGTCCTCTATCCACTCTCTATCCAAACCCTTAATCCCATGAATACATGACCTCACCCTTTGATGCTGCACCACGGAATGGAAAAAACTGGAATTTGCATCACCTTCTTTCCAGAACTTCAACCTAGCCTTTTGCCTCCAAAATGCTGCCTCACATAACAACTCTGACCACAAAATAGATTGGGCAACCTCTAAATCAATTTCAGCTTGTCGTGAAGGAGTAACCTTGGCCTCAATCTCTTTTGCTCGGACCTCCTCCTCTGCCTTCCTAACCCTATCAAATATATTCCCAAACACCTCCCGATTCCATTTAGATAGCTCACATTTGACCCACTTTAATTTTTCCACCAACACTCTAATGGGCTGCCTCGACACTGGGTCTAACCATGCCCTTTTGACAACTTCTAGAAAGTCAGGATGTGCACACTAGATATGCAAGAAATGGAAGCTCCTCAAATCTCCTCCTTGCTCAAGACCACACGAAAGAAGAAGTGGAGAGTGATCAGAAGAAAATCGATTAAGATTCTTGACACACAGCCTCATTCCAAGCTTTAACCATTCTTGATTCACCAACACTCTATCCAATCATTTCCAAACCCGTGCCCAGCCCCCTCTATTACTACACTAAGTAAACTTGGATCCTATAAAACCCACATCCACCAATCCTAGAGTATCAATGAAATTCAAAAATTCCATCGCTTTAGAATTCGAAATGGCCTTCCTCCCATTTTCTCCTCTTGACTGACAATAACATTAAAATCCCCCATAATAACAATAGGCAAGCCCCTCTCTTCTACTGCACTTAAACTCTCCCACATTTGCTGCCTCTCACATGAATCACAACTCGTATGCACAAGCACTACTAGCAAATTATTTTTAATAATTGCATGTGAAACATTAACCACCAAAATTGATCAGACTGCACTACAACATTCATTACCAATTGATGGCTAAAAAGTAACCAAAGCAGACCCAAGTCGGCTACCATTCGAGCTTGCGTTTCCCCCATATCGTCCTCCGAATCATCTTCGTTAACAACCTAGTCCGCAAGTTGCACAATCAAGCTTTCGACAGCCCTACCAATTGCCTCTTCTACCAACACATGCGACACTCCACCATCATCTAATTCAGCCAGAATAGGCACAGGCTCCTTAGGGAGCACATCCGAATGTTGTTTCACAGCTACCTCTTCAGTCGCAGCTTCACCCAGCAAATTGGACGTCACCCCTTGTCCCAACATCTTCGTCTCAGTTGACCGTTGCGGCTCCAAATCATTTGATGATCGCCCCTCAACATTAAGAGCTTCATCAGAATTCTGTTGCTGCTCCGCGGTGCCAATGTACTGCTCGAAACTCGACTACTGTGGAACCCAAGCCTTGTGCTCATGTCTAGAATTTCTGGCCATAACATCATCCTCCCTGTGCCATTGCTGCATAGCAGTGTTACGATTGAGCTCCAAGCCCGACTGCTGCAGACTCATCTCTCTCTCATGTTGAGGATCCATGACCTCCTGTGACCGAGTCTTCAATTCTACCAAACAAGACACACTAACGACTTTCCTTATTGCATTGCTTCAATCGGCATCAGTCTCTAAACAGATCTCCTTACCCTCATTGTTCGAAGAAACCTCACCTCCAATCCCGGTAACCACCACCTCTGGCTCCAAGCCATGCCTCCGCACCTTGAACTCAGGGTTTTTAATATGACAATCCTCCATCGAATGCCCTAGGTGGAAACAATAAGAGCAATACTTCGGGACATTCTCAGCATTCAACGATTGCCAAAACCCATCCCCGTAGCCCATGTCCACCCATACCCTTGTCGGGAATGATTGCAGAAGGTCAACCTCCACACACACTCACGCCAAGTTCGGTCTAGATAAAGAGGCCGTCACAGCATCGACAAACAAAGGAGTGCCCAAACAAGATATGATGTGAAACAAACATTGCTTGTTAAATAGATGGACGAGCAGCTTCGGAAGATTAAACCGGATTAGAACGAGTGAAGATTCACGATCTACGTGAAATTTTATGGACCACTTGAAGACCTGCATCAGAAAACCCACAACTTACTAGATGTTTCGAGCCCATAACCGAATGAAATCTGCTTCGTTTTGCATTCAAATGAGAACGTGCCGAAAATCCAACAAGCCAACGGAAACCTCCGCCTTCAAATCCAAGAAACCGAAAAGCTTTCTAATCTCTTGCAACTTCGGACGACCTCTGGAAAACTTTCCAACCAGCGTATACCAAAATGAAGACAAAATAGCCACCATATCGAAAGCTTGAAACACAACCGCATGCTCACCCCGATGGGTCGCCTTCTTGGCCTGGACTTCTAATGCTGGCTCCGGAGAAGTTGTAAACAATGTCGAGAAAGACTTTTTCTTAAACAAAGGGGATGAAAAGCCAATCTGCCCTCCACCATCCGAAGGATGGAGGGCAGCCTCCGCTGCAATAGCCAGCAAAAATCAATGGACCTAACCAAATCCTAGGAGAGAGAGGAGGCATCTAGTCTTCTCTAGACAGGTTTGAAACTTGAAATGATTTAGCACAATTGAATGGCATTGAAACTGTGTATTCCAACCCACAAGATGCATAGGACAACATTCAATAAAGATGACAAAACACTCACATGTATGACAAGGTATAAAAGAGCGCAAGACATTTTGGTTAAGACACAAATAACTATTGACACGTAAACAAATAACTTGAATAATACACATACTTGACTTAGACCCATGAAAGTCAGCATTTAAACTC
The DNA here is from genome assembly GCA_013103745.1 of Gardenia jasminoides. Lineage (NCBI taxonomy): Eukaryota > Viridiplantae > Streptophyta > Magnoliopsida > Gentianales > Rubiaceae > Gardenia > Gardenia jasminoides. Next base: position 24,032,483 of record CM023096.1, read on the forward strand.
ATTTAAACAACCCAGAAATCATCACTAAAAAAGTTAAGACTAGTACTGAGGTGCAACTCTAAAAACAAAAGCAAAGAATGATCACTTAAGACAACAAATGAATAACAAGAAGGAACAATCAAAACATGTAGAAATGATACAAACACTACCAAATCACCATGAAAATAAAGAAGATCAGGTATAGAACTTCCCTTATTGATGCTTAATTGTTGACACAAAATTTTACCAATTTGAGTTGTAGGAACCAATCTAGGAATAAGACTTATATTCCATGAGCTAGAATATTCCATCATGGTTCCAAACAAGTCACATCAATTGATGTACAAAGGATGCTAGTTTTGTGCTTCCTAATAACTCTTTGAACCTGCAAACAATCAAGGAAAACACAAGGTACAAATCCTCTCTCACATTTTTGACTTTTATAACTAGACTTTGTTTTCTTTCATTTTCCCCCTCCTTAGCCAAACTCATAATAGCCTTTTTCTCCTCACTAGATTCGGCTATCATATCTTCTTTCATATCATCCTTAGATTTGATCTCATGTACAATCTCACTCTCATTTTGCATCTCACACAATTTTCTTCTAACTATATCACTCAATGCTTTTGAAATTTCACTCTTAACTAGTTCTTTCTTTACACTATGATACTCATGCTCACTTTTCAAACATGTTAGATCAATAACAAAGTTGCTCATAAATAAGTGATACAAGTGTAGTATGACGATGATTAAATACGAAGGAATACTTATTAGTATGTCCATCATATTTAACATCTCATTTAAACATCCATGATCTTCCCAACAACACATACGTCACTTGAATTAGATCTATATCACACAACACCTTATCCATGTATTTGCCAATACACAAAGGAACAAGTGCATACTTAGTAATCCAAACATCACCACTAGCACTTAGCAACTTGTACAGTTGAAGATGATCAATGGTTGGAAGATTTAGTTTCTCAACCAAGATAGTACTTGCGAGATTGACTTCACAACTTCTATCAATGGCTAAGCTACAAACTTTATCCTTGATGCCACAATTAGTGTAAAACCAGTTACTTTGTGGAGTTTTGACAACTTCCAATTGCTCATCAACATCACATAATATCATGCCTTTGACTCTTTTAGGAATAGCAAGACTAGGGTCTAGATGTTGATTCATTCGCCTCATTTCCTCCAATATACCCTCCATGATGGATTGGTAGTCATATGAATGAACTTCACCATTGTTAAACATGCTTAAGGAACCTACAAGAAAAGTTAGCAAACAAAGAAAATTTTCCTTACCACACAAGCTCACGTATTTCACTCAATACTGGCATATCACTCAAGTGTTTAACACTTGAATAATCTCACCAAATCAGTTTTCTCAAGTCTTTTATTGGCTTCCTTGAATAAATTAGAGCTTTCCACCAAGCAATAATTAACTTAACCAAGCAATAACTCAATGGCAGCAATGATGAGACTCAAAGAAACAATGAAACAAGCTGAATTTTATGGGATGTTTGGACGAAAAATCAGACTTGAATATGAATATATTATGCATGAAATTTAAGGGAAAAAACCTGATTCAAATCCAGATGAAAACAGCCTAAGAATTGGAGAAAAGATAAATGGACAGATTTAGGAAACTAGCACTTTCCTAATTATAACTCAAAAGATTTTCTTGGAACAATTTAGCAACCTACAAATTTAGCTTTTTCCAACACAAATTAGGGTTCAAGAAATGTAAAATTTACACTAGAGATTCACATCGGATTTGGTTTTTGAAAAGTTAAGCTAAAGGAAACCAACTCCGATATGGAAAACAAGAAGCAGTTGGACTGGATTTGTTTCCAATTTGCTCAAGCCATTTTTGTAGTTTCCAAAACTGATTTGAAGGTAGTTGAAGGTTGTTTTAAAGATCAAGTAGGGCTGTTTCTTCTTCTTTTTTTTTTCATTTTTTACAGCCAAGGATTTGAATCTAGAATTTGTTTCTTCAAGAACCAACTTCAACAGCTAAGGTTTTCCTTCAAGAATCGGTTTTGATGGATAAAAAAAATAGTCCAAGAATTGTAGAATTTGTTGAAGATACTCCAAGAATCCACAATGGAATTTCAAGAATTCAAGAACTTCACAAGATTGAATCAAGAAATTCAAGAAGATTTCAGACAACATGAAAAATTCTGAAGAACTTCAAGACACTCAACAACTTGAAGCAAGAAGTTCAAGAAACTCTTAAAGCTCGTTACACGGCTTCAAGAAACAAGATAAACACATAAGAAACCCAAGGTATGCTTCGGATTTCACAACTTTAAGCGACCAGAAATGTTTTTTTATATATACGCAGCAATCAACACAAAACAAGATACACAGCTGGACCAAAAACAAGAACATGGGCAGGTTTGTATTCAGACAAATGGACAACAATTTAGACAAGATATAATACAAGAAACAAGAGAAAGAATGGCTGGAACAAAACAAAACTAGGTAGAATAAAACTGGACAAAAACATGAAGGAAAGTAGCACAAGGAACACAGAAAAATTGGACACAAGAATATGCACAAAAGCTGGAAAAAATTTCTCGATAGTTTGGACAGCACAAACACACAAAAGACACAAAGAACAAAACCCTAGAAACAAGAAACAAATGAAAAACAAAGGGATATAACTTGATACTTTAAACCTTTACTTCGATTACCAGCTGATACGGATTTAAGACCTTAAAGAGTCAAAACCTACTCACATACCCATGATAAGATATCAAAGTTGGAAAGTAGATTGAGCTCATTCAAGAGTAGCACAAGAATGAATTCAAGAGTAGAACAATGCCACAGGTCAATGATCACCTTAGGACCACTTTAAGACGCTTAAGGCAGCTTTCATAAGTCAAAAGAAATGATTCTCAAAGAGAACACAAATATAAAAACTTCCTCAATAATTCACTCTATCAAAAACATTTTTTGGTTTAGCCTTTTTATAGCCTTACAAGACTCCAACTAAAACTAGGAAAACTAACAAAACCATTTGGCCGTAGGACAAAGCAATTGCTGGCTGATTTTCCTAAATAATCTAGGACATTATTCAACCCTTAGTCATGGCTAGGTTGGCCAAATTAACAAAAAATAAAACAACCTAATAGTTGACTAATTAAACTATCAATGTAAACCAAACTCAATACACGAGAAGGCCACTTATTAATTCAACTATCAACTAAAAAATACACTAGATAAACTCCAATGCTCCAAGAATAAGCTCAACATTAATCTTGTTCTTCACTTTATTCATTGGTCCCCAACGAATCCTTAACGGAATTTGAAGAATGATTGGGACTAGACTTGTGCTTTGAACACGAGCACTTAAAACTCGCATCACTTTATCCAATAGAAAATATTGAGACACACAACTCACTGTCTTTTCCTATTTGTCTCAAATTTTAGCTTATGAATAAATGTTTTATTTTTTCAAAAGAAGAAAAGAAAATAATGCATCAACACCCTAAATGCAATATTTGTTATTGCAATATTAAGTGATAGCACTCTTTATGGACATAATACACCAATATCAATTATCTACTCAGATTAAGTAATTTTAATTAATTTTCTCTAAACAAATTGTATCCTATTACAGGTATTTTTATGAGTATCTTAGTCTAATGGATAAAAAATATGCTAATACAACATATTTATCTTAATCGGTTTACTATTGTAAAACAAAATTATAGAGTTTCTTTTGTTTAAAAAATAAATTTACTAAGAGCACAAATTATGAACTTTTTTTCTAAAGATAGGTAACAAAATGATATAGAAATGTTTTGTAAAAATGTTTGTTGTCATAGGGGAGAAATCGTCTCAAAGGAAAAGAAAAATGTCATATAAAAAATGTAAAATTTATATAAAGGACAGAACCTTCTTAAAACATCAAAATGCTTGGAGCTTAGCGGTAGGAAGCCTATCAAATGGTTGGCTAACGACTGAACCTTGGCAAATTACACATTCAACTTCATTTTAGAGAATTGCCATGCCAGCAATTAGGGCCAGGCTGCACATGCTAATGTATAACTGAAGGTCATCTGTTGTGACCTATATGTCATGTCACACTAGGTAGAACCCACTCCAATGACGTGTTAATGCCATGTCATCAATAGGCTCACCAATGTATAAATTAACATCCATAAATAAGAAGGCTATTGGATTAATTTTACTCACACTCTTATGATTTAAAGAATTTTGAATAGTAGTCAATTCCCCAATCTTGAATCATCTCATAGTTATAACTTATTTATGAATTTCAATTCTTTCCTTTACCACTATCCAAAATTTCCCTATAAAATTCTAATTTGTGATAATAGGTAAAAATCATGATAGGTTACAATATGATGAACAATCAATGCAAGATGGTCTACTTGGACCAGATGCTTAATAGATTTTAAGTATAACCATACGAGATAGTTTCATGGATAAGGTTTTGAATTTTTTACTAAGATTGGATCCTTACTAGACGCATTGATTTTTGTTATGTTTGCACCTAATAGTGCTGGAGTTACAGTGATACGAATCTCACCAAGACAATGAAACTGTAGTCACAAAAGTCTAAGAGCTAAACGATTTACCAAAGTTTGGATACCGGAAGGACTCTTAGACCTCTCTAATTCCGGAGTTGTGAAAATACAACTAACGAATTAGCGAACCTGGTTTTAGTAGATGACACCACAATCAAACCCATTCCTTGACTAATAAAGTCAAACGAACACCTAGTCCTCACTCTAAGTATTCAAGGGTTGCTTGCAAAAGTTTTGAGAGAAAATTCACATTTCTTATTATCAAAAAGCTATCAAAAACATACTCAAAAATCTAGAGCTATTAGGGGACACTTAAGTGACTAAACCTATTTAAATTAGGAATATTAAAACTCATGGTCTGAGCTAACACATACCGGCCAAATTATTGCTCACCTAAAAGATAAGGTTACTCAAATAACAACTAAACAAATGATGCTCTTGACTCCAAGTTAAAGCAATCTACTAAATGAGCTCAAGACATAAAAATATTGTGACTTGACAATCATGATTTTTATCTAGCAATTTGTCCTTAACTTCCTTCCACTTGAACCAATTGAATAACTTGCATATGGAAGTGCAATCACGTTCAAGTTACAAGATCAGCACGCACACTTCTTGACCTTCAATTGGACCATTCAAACTTGAACTCCGGATTGCATTATTCCCCTCCTCTTCAAGAAGGTTTGTCTTTGAATCAATGGATCGCTTAGATGACAGCAACACTGGAAAGATTTGAATGATCGCTAGCCAAATCACATGCCACTTGGACAATCTTTGGGTGCCCACGGATAAAGCCACCATCCAATACTTGAGCAACCACATGTAATGTTTGTCGATGCCTCTTTTTACACTTCTAACCTCAAGAACCAGCTCCTCGTTATGGCTTGACAAATTGAGACCCACACGGATAAACTCCCAAAGAGTGGCTGTAGGCATAACACCATTTGGAAACTTATCATATGCATATAGTAGATAAGGATCTTCATATTGATGCAAGAAACATTCCAAGAGACCAAGTTTGACATGCCCAAGGAAATTTGCTAAGTGTAACAACTGATTTGGCAAAGTTAGAGCAACACTAAGTCCAAATACAAGATTAACATAATCTTTGCATTAACCATAGTAGAACATAATCAATAGATTATCTTTTGGCACATAACTAGCTTCAATATGAAAAGGAAAGTTTAGCTTGCAGACCCAACATTGGTATGAGTGGGTAAAAAAGAGACACCATTCCTAGAATGCAAACTCCATGAAAGTCTTCAAAGTCAATAAAAGACTTAGGAATTGAGCATCTCATGACCAATAGTATTGCACCTTGTTCAACCTATAAAAGACAATCAACACTAAATAAGGTAATGTTATGGTGGTTAGGATAATAAGAAGCTCTCACACTAACTCCCTTATTCTCATGCTTAAATACATTCCCACGCTTAGAACCCCTCCTCCTGAAAGGTTAATTCACAATTATTGGTAAGACAAGCTCGGATTCTCCTACTTCAGCAATTCACTCCATAGGTTCCTTCATAGCTATTTTCTCTTGATAGTAGCCTTCTGAGACCGTTATATGAGTACGTTGGTCTGGTAGGATTCCAGAAGGCAACCATTAAATTGCAAAATTCAGCAATCACGGTTTCTACCAACAACTTAATTTCCTCACGAGCTGACCTTCTTCTAGTAGACATCTTAACCTGCAAAAGAGTCAGCTAAAACAAGAAAAGATTTCCTAACAACACTCCCTCACATGTATGCACTCACACTTGTGTATCACTCAAGCATTTAATTCACTTTAATGATCTCACCAAGTCAATTCTCAAGGCTAGCGATCACCTCCCTTGAAGAAGTGGAGCTTACTCCTAGTGTTGCAATCAATTATCAATCAAATTCGCATACAGGATTGACCAGGCTTAATAATAGACTCTTAAGGACTCAATTTGACACTTGAATAAGGCACAAAACAAGATAAAAGCAAGCTGGACAGAATACTAAGTAAACTGGACAAAACTCAAGTACATGAGAATAGAATAATGTAACTGTGCAAATGTGGACAGATCTGATTTAAAGGAAAGATGATATGAATTTATGGACTCAAAGACTCAAATTTAATGCTAAAATAATGACTCAAAGACTGATTTAATAACTAGTGAAATTTGTGTTTAATAGCCAAAGAAAAGGAAACCTATGTCAACTAGGAAAACCTAATGAACTAAGGAAAGATTCAGAAGCTGTCTTGGACTACTATCAACTCAGTATATAAACCAGATTTAGGGACTCAAATCACTGAAATAAAGCAGAAAATTAAGCTAAGAAACTGATTTTGGATAAGGTTTGATTTTGGATAGGATCGGATAAGAAATTTGGAAAACTAATGACACTAGAAAAGGAAACGCTTATGGAATAAAACCCAAAGCTGATTAGTTGTGTATCTAGACAGATTTGGAAATGTTTTTCCCTTGAAGATTCAGCCTCCTAAATTTTGCATATTTCCTTTGTGACAGCCCCACCTCCCCCTAAGGCGAACCAAAGGGATCGGCGGACCGCCTGCCCAGCTCTCGCCGGGACTCACTACAGATCCTCAAATATATTACAGACCTCAAATAATAACATAGCAAGATCTCCAAAATAATTATTACATTTCCATCTAGTCCAAATACACCAAAAGTCGAATAGTCCAACATTACAAATAGTACAAGAGATAATCCTGCCAGTCAAACTAAGAAAGATCAATTCCTGCTTTCCTTCATCTTGAGCCCTGTGGGGGGGAAAATAAAATATTTTTGGGGTGAGCTAGAAGCTCAGTGAGGTTCCATAAATTCAGTAAAACAAATAAAAACCTTGGAATAACTTGGTTCATTAGAGCAGCACTTTTAGCAAGTAATTGTTCCAAAAGACAATTATCAACACAAGATATCTTTCAAGCATTTATTCATTCAACAATCAGCAAATCAAGTTTAAGCAGTAAAAGAATATAGTAACGCATAGAGCCAGTAAGTCAGCAGTTAGTAGTCTCCTTATATCTCCAGTGGTAATACTCGAGTAAACCAGCCAGTGTTCCAGTGTTATAGGGTCCCGACCTAGTCCGCTTCAGACTCGGGTTGGCCGATAACAAAGGGCATGGGTCCAGTTCATGCAAGGGCCCAGTTCAGCCGATGCTTCCAAAGCATTCAAGGCTTACAACATGCGCAATTAACAGTCAATAGCAATGCATGTAACAAATAAACTAACACTTAATCAACCCGACAAGGCATTTAGTGTAAATACACAAGATACATTCACAATCATTTTATTTGGAAATACTAGGGAATTATTTGAAATACCTTTGTTAGGACACGATTAAGAGTAAAACACTTTTGAGTAAAAGATACATTCAAGCATAACTAGCAACGAGAAACTCGCCCACATGATAGGAAACCATTTCATTTAGTAAAAGAAGTTACAATCCATTTTGCGCTATGCAATCGAAACACGTTTGAAAAGTAGTTGAAACACTTATCAAAAGTTAAGTAAGTGGGCAAAGTAAGACTTAGTGCAAATTCAAATAAACTACTGGGGTAGGACATACAAAACATTTAGAAAATAAGGAACACTCACAAATCCTACATAAATTATTTTACTTATAAAAGCATTTTACTTAGAAATAATGGTAAATCATTTCTTTGCAAATATGAGTCAAGTAAATTATTTCACAAGTCATTTTCAAATAGTAGTAAAATATTTGATTTAGAACAGGTTGGAACACTCACCCAACAAAGCCAAGTAACTCAAATGTTCGTGCCTTGATCACTTTCGGTACCACCTTCGAGTCCAAAAGTAGAAGATTACACGTCAATCTCAGGTATATTTTTTGGGTCAAAATCGATCCCTGAAGCCAAATTCATAATCAAAATAAAGTTTAACTTCAGAAAAATGGACAACTAAAATATTCAAATCTAGGGTTTCCAAAATAAAAGAGATTAGAGCCTAGCCAATCAAAACTTAGGTGAACTAAGATCTACACAGGTTAGTTTTTCAAAAGGGTCACCAAGGTTCAAAACTGAATTGGAAGTGAAAATCAAAGAAGAACCCAAGTAAAAGCTAGGTCAATGATTCAAGTACAATATGGAGTGAAAAATATTCATTTGAACCAAATAAAAGGGATTGGACTAAGAACAGTGAAGAAAGGAAATGCAAAGGTGAAGAACTAATGGTGATAGCTTTGTCATCCTTTGGTATTTTGATCATAACTGGGGTTACATTTATCGGATTGGGGCATATTTTATGGAGTTTCGAAGCTAAGACATATCCCTACAATTTTCATGAAGAAGTCGAATCCCAAATCATGCTTAATCATGGTCAAAATAGCTAATCTCAGAGACACCAGAAAACTGTCAGGCATGAAACAGGCTGGTCAAACAGTCTCGGAAGAACGCCATAACTTGATGTAGGAAAATCGAAATCGAGCTCCGTCAGCGGCGTTTAAAAATAGGTTCATAAATATTTATAACGGTATAAAGCTCAAACTCTAGTTCAATTCCTATAATCAACAGAAAGTTTGGAAAGTTGTCTGAATTCCATTTCTGATTTCCTGTTTAAGTTCATTTCCTACACAACTTCTATAAACAACCTTTCAAGAATTATTTTCAACTCTTAGTAGAGTGTTTAGCATGCTAAAACATCAAAGAAAGTCATCAATAAAACGTCACAAAATCTAAAGCATTTCATCGAACACTTGGTGATTATAAACAAAGGTCTAAGTTCAAGTTTCCAACTACAAGAAATTCTTCCACAATCATTCCTTCTAAACAACCTCAAACACCTTAAACTCACTAATCATGCATCCACTTTGAATTTGAAGATCATTAAAGCATAGATAAGTGGTGAGTTACCTTGAGAGATGAGAGAGAAAATCCACCCAAAAGCTCCAATTCTTCCAACCAAACTTGATGTTTAAATAGCAATCCAACCTAGGGTTTCACTTGGAGTTGTTTTCTTCACTAAAATTGCTAGATTCTAGCTTAGGGTTTTGGTGTTTCTTCCTTCCTTGAGGTTCGGCCATGAGAGAGAAAATGAGAAGGAAATTGATTTGAATTTTTGAAAACAAGAGGTTAAATAGAAAGTCTTAAGTCAAGGCATTAATGGATGGTTGACAAGTGGTCAAATTTGGGCCAAGAATTGGATAAAATCTATGCAATTAACTTCTAAGCCCTCAATTTAGAATGTAACCCACCTAATGCCGTATAAGTTTATGCTTTTGGTTACATGAACATGTAAAATACAATTCCAAAGTAATGTCATACAATACATACAAAATAGGGTACTTAAAGGAAAATAATACACTTAATGAAAACTTTATACTATCAATGTTTAAAGAAAATGATATGCACTTGAATAAATACATTGACAAATAATTCGTGAAAATTTAGGGTTCTCGCAAGAAATATAAGCAAATAATTCAAGAAGCTTTGGGTGTATAATTCGAGAAATTCTGGGTCCTCACATCCTTTCCAAAGTTGTTGAGGTAAGTGATTCAAATTTGGAAACAAGCTAGACAAAATCAAGGCTATCTGCATTTAGTTTGGAATCCATTTAGGAAATTGCTTTCTTGAAGTTGATTTCCAGCCTTGAATCAACACAAGATTCAATAATAATTCAAGAATTTGGAAGGCTGATTTGGGTTTAAGATTGAAGCAAAGAAACTGATTCTTGTTATCAACTTCTAAGAAATCAAGAATCCAAGATTGGTGATCAAAAATTCAAGATTCTTCAAGATTGTTTCAAGAATTTGTTCAAGACTTCAAGAAACCTTAAAATCCCTTTGAAGAACTTCAAAATTTTCCAAGAAACATTTCAAGATTCAATATTTTGTCCAAGAAACTTCAAGAAACACATAAGTTCAAGAAACTCAACCACTCTTGCAAACAGCCACGGATTCACTAGAACACATGACCAATCAAAGAAACCAATAACAGGGATTGGTTTATCATAATTTGACTTTAAGACATGAAGTAATGCTTGGGGACATGTCTTAGCCACTTGCATGTAATGGAATTGATTCTTGGGTTCTTGGACCTGCAATGCAAAAACAATCTTATCAGTAGGCTCATTTTCTTCAGAAAAAACATATTCTAATTCATTAAGAATAAGGATTTTAAGCTCATCCTGGACTTTCTGAATAAGATTGAGACTCTTCTTCTTTTGTGGGCACTTGGAAGCATAATGTCCTTTTTGTCCACAAATGAAGCATCTGTCTGATGATTTGTCCATGTGTTTCTTTATCTTGAAGAATTTCCATTTTCTTCCTCTTTTGTAGAACTTTCCTGCTGTTTTGATTTTCTAAAATTTCCTTTTGGAAAATTTATTAGAAAATCTTTCCTTCTTTGTGCAGGCCTTACATTTTCCTTTTATGATCAATTTGGGATTTCTACAAGCTTGATCTATGGAGGCATCTCCTCTCATGTATTCTCTTATCACTTTTCTCTTGTTGCAAATTTCTTCAAAGGATAAGAAAACTGCTTGGTGAATCTATCCTACAATGAGATTCAAAATAGAGCCATATCTATTATGAATATATATCTCAGCACTATTGGATAGAATATAAGGAAGTGATGTAAGAAATACTTGCTTCAAATTTATGTCAGCCCCAAGAACATAAAAGAGTTGTGTCATTCTTTTGAAATGTTTATTGAGATCTTTTCGTTCATAAGATTGACACTTCATTTGAAAAAACTCTTTTCTTTTGAGTTCTTTATTTTCACCAAAACTTCCCAAAAATGTAATATTCATGATTTCAATTGCTTCAGAAAAATCTTGTCTGGTGAGGAAAATGGTTTTATCATTGTCTCCAAGTGAATTCCACCAATCTTTTAAAATTCCTGCAAAGTGTGCTGTGAATTCATTTAAAATATCAAATGGTGAATCAACTGTAAGATTTCTAACAGTCATCCATGCATGAAACTCTTGAAACCTCTTTTCCCATTGTGATGATGGAATGTCATCAAGAGTAAAAATAGAAACACTCCCATTTTTAGTATTCTTTGACTGTCTTTGTGGTTCTTCATCCAGAACTTCTTCTTCATCTGAGGGGAAAACAACCTCTACTTCGGGTTTTGCTTCTCGAGCCATGAGAACATTAGGAACCATTTTTGTGATTTCTGAGCTTGATTTTGATGAAATATCTTCTAAACTTTGGGATTCAGAGCTTTCAGAATAAGAGTCAGAAGTATCTTCTGTTGATGTTTCTTCCTCTGAAGCATTTTCTACTTGTTCCTGCAAGAAAGAAGTAATAGGATTAGTTTTCTGAGAAAACATAAACATATCTTTGGTTACCTTTTCTTCTTTTGTTCCTGAGGATTCAACTTTCTCTTTTCCTTTATCCAACTTTCTCTGTTCTTGTCTGATCCTCTCCTTTTCTTCCTTTTCAGCTTTTCTTCTTATCTCTCTTTGTTCTCTAATCCATTTAGCATAGTTTTGAGAAGAGAGAGGTTTTTCTTGTTGGACTAGGGTAGGAAGAAAAGATGGGATGGCACTAAAAAGAAATGGTGAAGCCATTTCTCTTAATGGCTTTGCTCCGAAATGTGACAAATAATCATCTTTTGGCTTTTGGACAGATTCGAAAGAAAGATTTCCAGTTGTCTTCAAGCTATCAATCTGCCTTTTTAAATACTCAATATCTTTTTCTTTTTGTTCACGAAATTGGTACAGTGGCTTTCCAATTTCAGGAATTCTGTGATGAACTTCATCAAGTCTTTTTTCTAAGACTTTAATCATCTTTTGGGCTTCAGAATTCTGTTTTTTGGATTCATCTCTAAAAGAATCGATCTTTGTAGAGACTTGAGTAACCTTTTCATGAATCAAAGAAAGAGCTTTGTTTTCACAAATTGCATTCTCTGATTTCCAGTTAAGAACTTCTTCAGTTCTGTTAATTGGAGCAACTTGTCCTGAAGGAAGGATTGTTGTTTGTGCATTCTGAAATTTTGGAGCATGGCTTGAATTATCTTTGGTGAAAATTTGGAGTGGGGAAAAATCCTCTGGTTTGAACATACAAATTTGAGGAATAGGCTTTGGCTTTTCAGGTTTTTTCCTCAATCCTTCTTGATCAAGAATTTCCAAGCATTTTTGATAATACAAAGGAAGTTGTTTCTTGGGTGTAGGTTTTTCAACCCATTCAGACGGCACAGAATAACCATCAAAACTACTTCTGGATGAAGTAAAAGGTGGTTCTTTCTTTTCAACATCAGGATCTTTTGTATCTGAACAGCAACTGGATCTTTTTTCAGTACATTTCCTTTTTATGCATTTCCTACAATAACAAACATCAAAATAAGTATGTCCTGAGAATCGATCTTGGAAATAATAAACAAGCTGACCTTCAGAATTAAAATGAGAAATAAGGTCTATTAGAGACTCCCTTGGTTTTCTTCATGGGACAGGTGTGTCCATAGGAATTTGAACAGATATTGACATGATCCTTGGGACATCTCTGGATTTTTTTAGATGGGAGTGATCAAAGGATATAGCAACTGATCCATCAGATCTAGATGAAATCTGAGAACTTGTTGATTCAACCAGACGATTGGTAGACTGATTCAATCTCTCATAATCAGTTATCCAAGTATCAAGCAGAAGCCTGATTAGTTATTCTCTAGGAATTTATCTAGGGATGTTTGTACATGTAGCAGTATTTTGCTCATCTACCCTAATTAATAGGGCATCCTCCCTCTTGGGAGAGTAAGATCTAGGGCATGATTTTATACTCGATAAGCCATCTGGTAGTGCAAAGTTGCTGCAATAGCTTCCGGGACCTGTTCTGCACCTGCTATCTATACTTGAATCGTAAGAGCACTCAGCAGATATGGATCATCTAGTGACATGTTAAAATTTGGGAATAAAGTGACGAACACAGTACCAGCATTTAAAGTTGTTTCGATAGTTCCAATACAAGCATGGTGATATTTAACAAATCTACTGTCTAACAAAGCAAGACGAGCATGAACTGGAAGACCTTTCCTACCATGAAAGGACAAGAAGAACTGGATTGCCCCAAAATGAATATGAGTGTATCCCTGCTGCTTCCATAGATTACGAAAATTTGATGGAATATGCAAAGTGATAAACTGTTCTTTTCCGGTTGTAGGAATTCTATGTTGATCCAACTTAGAAGACTGAACATATTCCTTAACACCCTTGGGTCTATGCTTGATTAAAGACTTAATTGTGCCTAAGGGAGAAATGTTCTTTTCGTCAAATGACGAATAAGGATCCAAGAAAGGCAGATCTATAGGACTAACTTGTTCTGGTTCAATAGAAACTTCATACAAATAATCCAACTTATTAGCAGAAGCAGTTCTGGACAGACTCATTTTTTCTAAATCTGATACTGGAGCAGTGACGTAGGCTTGTGCAATGGGTTACTATATTCACTCTTATGCCACAGTGTGCTTTATCTGATATACCAAGTTTATACCCCAGCTTCTGATTTGACAGTAAAAACTCTTTGCCACAGAAGATCTAAATATATACGACACTTGCTCACCAAATCTAAAATTTGAAGAAAACCTTGATCCAACAGACAACTACAATAATATTATACAGACAAAATATAATTATATGCTTCTTCAATATTTAAATGTTAAAAATCACACAAGGGGGATAATACTCAGTAGGATTATATGGACCAAATAATTCTTGAGAATGACAGATATTATTAAGCTAAGATTTATAATAGTATGAAGGCAATGGGGTTGTTAAATGAGAATCAAATAATATACTAACCAACGGAAGATTAAGATGGGGATCAAATGACATACTTACAGACAAACCACAATTACCTCCTCCCTAAGAAGATCCCATTTAAGATGTTCATCGACATGGTTTGGCATCTTATCTCTAATTGCTGGTTTTCGGTTTTGGTAAACGGGCAAGCATGTGGTTATTTTAAGGCAATAAGGGGCATCCGTCAGGTGACCCGCTGTCTCCGGCGCTGTTCATCATTTCGGCTGAGGTTCTTTCCTAGGGTTTGAATGCGTTGCTGGAACATCCAAGGTTTTCCCCTTTTTTGTTTCAAATCGTGCTATGCAGATCACACACCTTGCTTACGCGGACGATATCATTGTGTTTTCAAGTGGGGATGCTCCATATGTTAGATGTGTGATACGTGTACTTCGGGAATATCAGGCTTACTCAGGGCAGTTGGTGAACAAGGAAAATAGCAATTTTACTTTGGTAGAGCGAGGCTTGGGTGGGGTGCAAAGGAAGATTATGGGGTTAATAGGATTTACCATCATGCGGTTTCCGTTCAAGTACCTAGGTTGTCCTATGTACGTGGGGCGTGCTAAATGTTCCTATTTTCAGAGCCTGATGGATTTGGTTGATGGTCGTATCCAGTCCAGGGGCTCGAAGTGGCTCTCCAATGGAGGCAAGTTAACATTACTAAATTCGGTTCTCCTGTCAATGCCGACACATCCTTTATCTGTCTTGCGGCCCCCAAAGGGCATTTTGGATCAATTGAATATGTTGTTTGCTCGGTTTCTGTGGGGTAGCTCTGAATTGGTTTTCGCTACCACTGGGTTGCTTGGTCTACGGTGTGCGGGCCACGAGAGGTTGGTGGTTTTGGGGTAAGGCTGCTGGAGGTGATTTTGCAAGCCTTTGAATGCAAGCTATGGTGGAGGTTCTACCAGTAGGAGTGTTTGTGGGTAAGATTTATGGAGAAGAGGTACTACTCAAGTGTACACCCCAACAGGGTTGAGGTGGTTTTGGCGGATTCCCCATTATGGAAGCATATGTTGAAGGTTCGGCCCATCATGGAGCTCAACTGCTGCTGGGATGTGGTTTGTGGGGTTATTGCATTTTAGTGGGATAACTGGCTAGGAGATGGCCCGCTTGCATGGAAATATCCATCTTTAGCTACGGATGAACGGCTCAAGGAGTATAGGAGGCATCGTGCATGGTTTGCCGAAAAGTTGTCTAGAAACCTCCCTCGGGAATTGGTATGTCGTATTATGGAGTCGCCTATTGATTGTGAGGATGCGGGGTGTGATAGGATGTTTTGGAACAGTTCTGCTACGGGGCACTTTCGGGTGTCCTTGGTGGTGCGCATGCTAAAGGAGGGAAGTGTATCGTCATGGTTCTTCAAGTGTATCTGGTTGAAGGGAGCCCCTACAAAGATGTCATTTCATTTATGGCGAGTGATGCTTAACTGGCTTCCGGTAATGGCGAACTTGTACAGATTTAATGTTCATGGCCCTTCTTGGTGCTTTTGCTATAGGGAGAGGCAGGAGGAGACGTTACAGCACGTCTTTGCCTTGGCTCTTTCTCACATAAGGTTTGGGCATTTTTCGAGCAGCCTATGGGGTTCTCTTTTGCGGACAAGGTAATTCATGACAAGTGCATCATGTGATGGGTGCGATCCTCCAGGTCGCCTATACTCTCATGGTTGTTCTGGCTGTTGCCAATTCTGATAGTTTGGCATTTCTGGAAAGCAAAGAACCGTTTCGTTCATGACAGGATGGAGTCGAGTGTTGTCTTCACTTGCAAGGCAATTTGTGAGGAGGCAAAGGACCTGACCTCAATACAATTTCATCTATGGGTAAGAAGGAGAGGAGCTCAATTGGACAGATTTCCTTGCTTGGGCGTAGAGAACTAAAGTTAGATTGATTGGGGTTCCAATCTGGTGGTGCAAACCTCCGTTGGAGGTAGTTAAATTGAACATTGATGGCTCATACCTACAGGATGGGAGGGATCGAGGAGGCAGAGTGTTGAGGGATGCTGGTGGAAGGGTGATATTTGCCTTTGCAGAGCCGTATGTTGATGCCTCTATCCTGTATGCTGAGATGCGCGCACTGCTTACTGGTTTGGAAATGTATCGGGATCAGGATCTTCAAGGTGTGTAGGTGGAATTGGACTCCAAGGTGTTGGTGACGATGGTGCAAGGCAAGATGAATATTCCTCCTAGGCTGCTTCCGCTCTTTAGACGTATTAGAGGCATTATGGGTTCTGTCTGTTCTGTCAAACATTGCTTCCGGCAGGGTAATTCGGTGGCTGACGCTTTGGCTAATATGGGAAGCACTGGGATGCTAGCTAGTTGTACTTCATTTCAGCAACTTCCAAAAGAAGTGCGGGGTCTTTGTAATATGGATAAATTTCACATTCCTGCTTTTCGATTTAGGAAAACTTTTGTAACTTCGGAGGTCAGGTCGTGCCCCCTCCTGAAATTGAATAAAAAGTTGGCCACCAGCAGCGTTTTTAAAAAAAAAAAGCAAGGCATGAACAAAATGATGTTGGCCTAGGAAATGTATAATTGCATGGTCCCAATATATGCCTAGATGAAACTAAAATTGAGGGCAAGAGGATCCGTGATGCCTGCGAACAAGTCTGTAATCCTGTGAGCTTTTCTCTGAATCAGTTTCCATTTGTTGAGAAGGAGTGTGAACTTTGGAAGGACTAGGATCTTGAGTGTTGCCTTGGTAATGTAATTCCTGTTCTTGAGATTGCTCCTGTGCTTGACCTTCATTTACTTGTTTCTCTTGTGCAGTTTTTTTTTTTTAATAAACCGTCAATCATCTCTGACTGGTGGGATTGGTTACCCATTTTATTAAAATAGCAAAGAGTTACAGAAAAAAATTGGTCGAACCTCTTCTTTTTTGTTTTACACAAACAGCTTGGAGGGAGACTTACCTCCTATAGGACCGATAATTTCCTAAAATGAAACGACAGAATTTGAAACCTATCCATATTACAAAGGCCTCGAATATGTCGTGGTAGTTGATCAAAAGACTGGAAAGTAGCACAAACTCCTCCACTGCCCAATGCAGCCAAAGCGTCAGCCACCGAGTTGCCTTGCTTGAACACATGCCGAGTAGTGCAAATATCTGATTTGAACTGTCTTAACTGCCAGGCGAGGTGCCGGTATTTAATCGGAACATGGATTTTAGCCTTGAGCATTTGGGCCAACAACTTGGAATCAACCTCCATCTGAACTGTCGAAAACCCTCGACCTCTACACATTTCTAGCTCAGTTAACAAAGCACGCATCTTAGTGGTCAGAACCGAGGCCTCCCCATATGATTCAGCAAAAGCAAACTTTACATGCCCTTCAGCATCCCTAAGCACCCCCCTCCACCACTTCGTCCATCTTGCAGCACCGAACCATCAGTATTTAATTTATATGTTTGTGGAGGTGGTTTTCTCCAATAAACCGATACCTCCCGCCGCAGCTGATTCTTGGCCTTGCTGCGACAGTAACGAACTCCCTCCAACGCATCCCACTAAGGCGATATCGTAGCGTAAGGAACAGAATCAAAGCTAGATCTCTTACGTCTACAAAAATTGCACCACACGTAAAGAGCACACTAGGATTAATACCATCATACACAAACCTATTTCTTACCTTCCAGAGATGCCAACATATAATACTCGGGAGAACTTGTAGCAGCCATGTCATAACCAAAGACCGGCTTGGCTGCATCCACCAGGTGATGCACCTGCCTCGCACCTTGCCACCAACAATCATAAAGCCCAATGGGGCTTCAAAAAACTCCTAGACCTATCACGGGAAAGAGCCGAAAGAAAAAATGTGCTGCAATGTCTCTGATTGCTTCTCTGAGCAGCAATAGCACCACGATGGACCGTGTACATGAAACCTGTATAGACTCTCATGAACAGGGAGTTTATTCAACATAATTCTCCAGAGAAGAAAGGACATGTTAATTGGCGTGTGCTTACATCAAAGACACTGAAAGAACCAAGAGCAAACATGTGTCGCCGTGAGCAACCTGACCACCAACCTCACCTGAAATGCACCGCTAGATGATTCCTTCCAATACATCAGATCCCTACCAGTGTAATCCAAAAAAGTATTGGAAGACAAGATACGGCCAATTTTAGTCAATTAAATTACCTGAGTGATCATACACTTAAGCAATAAAAATAGCAATAAAGATAAGAAAGATAGAGAGATTAAATCCACTCAAACAAATATTAAAAGAAGGAAATAAAAGTGAAAGAAAGAATGCAAACCAAAAAAACTCCCAATCTTCTCCCAAATTTGGAGTTGATGCAATCTAATAACCTTCTCAATTGATGGTGTTATAAATCACCTTGTACATAAGAAAGCTTACTCCTTCCTCACCCTAAACTCCCCTTAGTTAAGTCAAGGAGTTTTACAACTCTTCTTGTTAACGCTTACTATGCTACAAT
The DNA here is from genome assembly GCA_013103745.1 of Gardenia jasminoides. Taxonomy (NCBI): domain Eukaryota; kingdom Viridiplantae; phylum Streptophyta; class Magnoliopsida; order Gentianales; family Rubiaceae; genus Gardenia; species Gardenia jasminoides. The sequence goes on from CM023096.1 coordinate 24,051,202, forward strand.
TGATTGCCAACTAACCAACCAAGAAAGAGTTGTTATACACACAAGTGAGGCAACCTTCCCAAGTTTTACTCCTCCAAGGGAGATTCACTTTTACCAAGATTTTACTCCTCCAAATGAGTAACCTCTACTTGAGTAACCTCACAACCTGACTAATGCAATCCTCTCTGGCCATAGCTTCTTTAAATTTGTGAATTTTGTGTCAGTTAAATTTTCAAATTTGTTTGTTTTCCTTATTAATATTCGGCCAGCTTGTTAGGTGAATAAGGCCGAATTTCCTCTTCTTGTTTAGGTAGGATTTTAAGTCTTTAGGATTTTAAGTCTTTTGGCACTTTCCAATTAGTTTAGGTTTAGTTATTTTGTTAGTTTCCTAATTAAACTAAGGGAACTATCGTTACTTTATTCTTGTCCAAGTAGCATTAGGGTTTGCTTTGTAAAGGTTATAAATAGCATTCTTTTCGTTCAATAAAGGGTAGAAGAATTATTTCAGAAATTATTGAGAGTTTTCTCTTGGTTCTTGCGAGAACAATCTTTGAGCGCCTTAGACATTTTCTAGGTGTTCAAAAAAAGACTTTATCAATCAAGAACGTATTGATTGTGATGTCTCTACCGTCAACTTTGGTCTCGAGTTGCCCTTGATCAAGTTGATATTCCGCTGCCCAAACCGTGGTGAAATCGTCTAGATCTTGTGAGTTTGTCGTGTTATGAGTTTCGTCTGAAATAGGTTGAGGGATCGTATCAGTTGGTAATCAGAGCTAGTTGACGTATACCAGGTTATATCCTTCTTTGCTTCATTCTTGAGTCTTGTTTTAAGTCGTGCCAAAATCTGTTTTGTTCATATCTTGATAAAATCCGCTTGTGTCTTGTGGTATGTCAAATCTGCTCGTGAGTCACTTTTTTTTCTTGTTGTCTGCAATTTGTAGCCTGTTGTGTCTTGTTGATCAAATCTATTTGAGTCTTGTTGTTCATAGTTGCTGCTATCAAAGCATTCTTGTTGCTATCCGTAGTTACTGCTTTAGTCTATCAAATCTATTGCAGTCGTGATATTTTCAGTTCTGTCCAAGTCCTTCTTGTGTTACTTGTTGTCTGCATCAGTTGTTTTGTTGCTGTTTTGTCTTGCGTCGTTTCTATTTTGGTAAATCTCTGGTAGCATCTTGAAATTCAGCCCGTGTTGTTCTTTATTGTTAATTCGTGTGTTTGTTGAGGATTAGTCCAGCATCTACTTGTTTGCATCATCTTGTATTGTGCTACCGATTCAAAAACAAAATCTGTTCCTGTTTTTGTGCTTAATCCGTGACTGCTGTGACAAAATCTTGACCTATTTTGAGTATTTTTTTTTGAGTTTCTTGGATGAAAAGCAATCTGGAAAGTTTTTTTGAAGAATAGTTGAAAACCAAAATTCCAGAATCTTGAAACACTAAACCCAAAATCTGTTCAAAATTTGTCTTGCTGCCGTTTCTGTCCAAGCCTTGTTTGCATGCTGTCGTGTGATTCTCCTTGCTATTCGTTGTTGTTTGTGCAAGGTCCTAGTGATTCTTGAACTGATTCTTGGGCTGAGTTTTGTTGAGTCTTGAACCAGAATTTTTGGTAGGGTTTTCTTGAAATTTCGACCCAAGTGGAACCAACTCTGTAATAAGAAAAGGACAGTTTGAAAAAAATTGGAAATTTGAGGGCAAAATCTATTGTGAATCTTGCTTCCAGACAGGCTGCCATAAAATCCTTGTTCGATCTGAATCCCAGGAACCAGTGGCAGCTTTGTGCATTTAAAAAAAATCAAAACAGCAAGTCAATTCTACTCCTAACAGCCTTGGGTAATTGGTGATAGAGTGGGAAAGCAAAACAAAGAGCGGCAACAATCAACAACCAACCTAAACAGCCACCTATTGATTTCCTAATTCTGTTCTGTCTAGAACAAACCCGAACCTGCTTTGCTTACAAAAATCTTTTGGGGGGGGCAGCTAATTGTTGGGAAAGTCCTTAGCTTGAATTTCAGTTAGGATAGGAAATAGGAGTGCTAAACCAGCAGCCCAACTAATCCTAGTCCAGCTAGGAGCTTCAAACCTGAAACCTGTCCAGCATCCTTTCAGTAGACTTTTGTCATATTCCCGTGAGTTTTTGCCTGCACTTTTCTATCCAATTCCAGCCTTAACCAACCATGATCAGTGGTAGCATTCGAAGTTGATCAAAATCTCCACTTTCCACAAAGTACATGTCGGCAGAAACTCTAACAAGCGTGTGTTAGTTTCTTTCGTGTCTAGCTATATTATTTCCTTCACCTTTTTGTGTGTCATCTTATTCTTCCTTTGCTGTTTTAATTCTATATTGTGGTATCATTACGTGTTTATTTGTGGTATTTAAAAAAAAAATTTCCATCTTTTAGTTGCCAAAGTAGGGTCTTCATAATTGTCATCTCTTTTGTGTCTTGTTCTAAAATTCTTTTGAAGTATTGCAATTGCGTGCATTGGTTGGTAAAGTTGATTTGTGCACCATGGATACCTCTAACGCTCTCAAAGTAAGTGATTGCAAAACCAAAGAGAACTTGTGAGATCATTTGAGTGATACATGAGTGTGAGTTTAAACACGTGAGGGAGCGTGTGAGGATTCCTATCTACTTGTTTTTTTACTAACTTTTTGCAGGGAAATTCAAGCATGTCTCATGAGGAGGAAACTCCACGTCAAGAGGAGACCCCACCTCCTAGCTCTACCCTTCGGATTGAGGCAATAATAAGTGAGCTATCCAGGAATATGAGCCTGGAAATGGAGGAGTTTTATGAACGAATGGACCAAATAGAACACTCCCAAAGTACCTCCAAGGAGAAGCGACCTAAACAACCCATCCTTGAGTGTGATGAATTCAATGGTGAAAATGAGAAGTTTGGTCGAGTCTCAAGGTTTGCTCATGGCAACCCTAACCAAGGGGATGACATCATTAAAGGAGTTAAGCTCAAGATTCCAGCCTCCCAAGGAAAGTTCGACCCTAAAGCTTACTTAGAGTGGGAAGGCAAAATAGAGATGGTATTCAACTGTCATTCTTATACTGAGGAGCAAAAAGTAAAACTTGCCACAGTTGAGTTCACTGACTATGCCTTAGTATGGTGGGATCAACTAAGAACAAGTTGATGAAGGAATGGTGAATGTGCTATCTCATCATGGGTCGAGCTTAAGGGAATCATGAGGCATCGATTCATCCCGAGCTACTATCATAGGGAGCTACACCATTACCTCCAAACTCTCACTCAAGGTTCTAAGAGTGTTGAGGATTTTTACAAAGAATTGGAGATGCTCCTTATGCGGCTAGACTTGCAATAAGACCATGAAGCTACTATGGCTCGATTTTTAAATGGTCTTAAACCTGAGATTGCTAAAGTGGTTGAGCTACAACACTACCTCCACATCCATGATATGCTAGATAAGGCTATCAAGATAGAGCGGCGGCTCAAGAAGAGGGGTACCACACGACCATCCTCTAGTGCAAATTGGAGATCTAATCCATTTCTTAAAAAAGAGGACAAGTCGCCTGTACCAACTTTATAACAAAGGCCGCAAGTTGATACATCACAGCCCACCGTTCGAGAGCAACGTCCTAAGGGCGTGTCGCTATCTTCAAGTGAGCCTTCAAGCAATCGTAGCCGGGATCGTAAGTGCTTCAAATGCCAAGGATATGGACATATCCAATCACAATGTCCTAACCAATGCATTATGATCATTAAGAGCACTGGCGAGGTGAAATCTGAAGTTGAAGTCGAGTGATGCTGGCATTAGTAGAAGAAAGTGGATCGGATGAAGAAATTGCCCCCATCGATCCACCAATTGGTTGTTTAGTTGCAAGAAGAGCCTTGATCGTGTGCACCAGTGAAGAAGAGACCCAATGGGAAAACATCTTCATACCCGTTGTGAAGTCAAGGGTAAGATTTGTAGTGTTATTATTGATGGAGGTAGTTGCACAAATGTGGCGAGTCTACTTATGGTGGAGACATTGGCTCTTCCTACACTTCATCATCCTCAGCCCTACAAGCTTAATTGGCTATCTAATGAAGGCAACCTTAGGGTGTACAAGCAAGTTCGAGTGCCTCTACAAATTGGACATTATGAGGATGAGATCTTGTGTGACGTGGCTTCAATGCAAGCTACTCACATTATTTTGGGACGTCCGTGGCAATTTGATAAAAGCATTACATTGGATGGACGTGCCAAAAAGTACACTTTCCTTCATCAAGGGAAGAAGATTACTCTAGCCCCTTTGTTACCAAGTCAAGTTCGTGAAGATGTTGCCAAGTTACAAAGGGAGTATGAGGAGGCCCTTACAAGCAAAAAGACAAAGCTAGTGGGTGCGATAAAGCCTGGTCTACTCATACGTGCACTACCTTGTCCCTATGCAAGGGATGTTTCTTCTTTCTCATGGATTCCTCCTTCCTTCATTCCTTGTCCCGCATTCTTGCTAGTTAGGGCCACTAGCATATGAATTGAATTTCTGGTTCATTGTGCGGATGGAGATGTTGCTCGACAAATCCTCCAAATGGTCCAACGGGTGCCTATGGATGCTTCGCTACACTATCAAGTTGTTTCCTTGCCACCAAGCGTCATAAGGGTTGCTGCCTTGATGCCGTCGTTCAAGAAAGTAAGGCTTGGTTACTTCTTTCCAGTAGCTGAGACAATTCCAATGCCAGTAGTGATCCAAGTCACGTTCATCCTTCAGCTACCCAGACGGCATCTCATATGGCTGAAATTATGGGCCGTACGACCATCTATTCTTCTCCTCCTTCAAGCCATCGATTCGTGGACGAATCTTCTTCAAGAGGAGGGGAATGATGCAATCCTCTGTGGCCATAGCTTCTTTAAATTTGTGAATTTTGTGTCGTTTAAATTTTTGAATTTATTTGTTTTCCTTATTAAAATTCAGCCAGCTTGTTAGGTGAATAAGGCCGAATTTCCTCTTCTTGTTTGGGTAGGATTTTAAGTCTTTTGGCACTTTCTAATTAGTTTAGGTTTAGTTATTTTGTTAATTTCCTAATTAAACTAAGGGAACTATCGTTACTTTATTCTTGTCCAAGCAGCATTAGGGTTTGCTTTGTAAAGGCTATAAATAGCCTTCTTTTCATTCAATAAAGGGTAGACAAATTATTTCAGAAATTATTGAGACTTTTCTCTTGGTTCTTGCGAGAACAATCTTTGAGTGCCTTAGACGTTTTCTAGGTGTTCAAAAAAAGACTTTATCAATCAAGAACGCGTTGATTGTGGTGTCTCTACCGTCAACTTTGGTCTCGAGTTGCCATTGATCTAGTTGATATTCCGCTGCCCAAACCGTCGTGAAATCATCTAGATCCTGTGAGCTTGTCGTGTTACAGGTTTCGTCTGAAATAGGGCGAGGGATCGTATCACTAACTCTTCCTACACTATACAATAATCAAAGTATTTACTCTAAAATCACTTTTTATAGATTGTATATAATGTAGGCAAAAGTCTTCTATCTTCTCATACTTGGGGGTATTTATAGGTGAAGAAAATTGGCTCCAAAAGCTTCTGCAATGGTCAAAAATAGAGTTATTAGAAAACTAACCATTGGGAGTATCAGATATCCAATGCTGAAAATTTGCATCTGATAGTATCAAATAGTCTTCCTTCACAGAGTGTGCCGGACGGTCGATGAGGATGACTTGTTCATCCGATACGAATAGAGATCTTGAGTTGTTTTCCTCAAATTTATTGCACAGCCTATAGGTTGAATTGTATCTGATAATTTGTGCTTCACAAATGTTCACTAGCTATTGGACATCCGATGCATGTGAAGTATGCTTTTGATAGCAATTAACAATTTTTCCTTATTTGATTCAATTTTTACCCTTATTCTTTTGAACTTGCAACCTGTTCTAGATCATTGCTCGCATAAAATCATTAGTCAAAATAATTATTTTGACTTGTTAGTCATCAAAACCAAAGATTGATCAACCAAGGTCAACTATCTAGAATCTCCTCAGTGAAGACATTTTGAACTCCTGTAAAAGAAATGAAACACTAGTGGGCAAAGAGTTAGTAAGGATCTTAGATTCATCCATTACTTCTTTGCATAAAAGTATAATATATCTAGCTTTTGCAATTAAACTTTGTTTTTCCTCTTTTTTTTTCTTGATTGGCTGAATCACTCATTGCCTTTTTCTCCTCTCTGGGCTCAGTCAGTCTCTCTTGCTTTTCTATCCTTCATTTCTCTTTGTTTTTCCTCTCCATCTTTGACTCATACTCTTTGTATAACCTCATTTGATCCTCATAAACTTGTCTAGGTTCTATTACAATGCATAAAGAAGTATTTAGTAGATTGTCCCTTAAAATGAATATCCTTGTCAAATTGCCAGGGACGGCCAAGTAACACATGATTTGCTTATATTGGAACCATGTAGCACACTAATTCATCTTCATATCTCCCAATGCAAAATGAAACTCAAACTTGTCTATACACATGCACATCACCATCTTCATTAAGCCACAACAAACGATATGGTCTCGAGTGTTTTATGGTTGGAAGATCCAACTTTTCCACCATGAGCAAATTTGCAATATTGGTACAGCTTCCACCATCAATTATTAAACTACAAACCTTGTCTTTTATGTGACAATGAGTGTAAAATATGTTTTCCATTTGCACATCCTCTTCTTCTTTGGCTTGGGAAGCTAAGACTTTTCTCACCACCAAGCATCTAACCTCCTCACTAGTAGGCTGTTCTTCTTCTAATTCATCATCTTCCTCGACCAAAGGTGTCATACCTTCATACTCATCCTCATTATCGGTTACGATATCTCCATTTGGTAGCATAATCATGGCTCGCTGGTTCGGACATTAAGATGCTCTATGTCCAAAACCTTAACACTTAAAGCACCTTGTTTCTTGGTTGCACAACTCAAAATTTTCTTGCACTGCTTTTGATTCAGTCTTCAGAACATTTTTAGAGCTGCTCATCCTCAGCTTAGGTTGATTAGATGAAGTTACGACTCTTTCCTCTCTTCTTGGTAGATTATTCCTCCAATTTGTAGCCTGGTGGTATGTATTGGAGTGAGTATTACCCCTCCTCTTGAGGCGTCTTTTGTGAGAACCCTAGAAAAAAAAAAGAATTTCAATTAAGTGTACCATATAATCATTTAGTGCATTATTTTTCCTAAAGTACTCAATTTCGTGTGTATTGTATGGTTTAATTTAGGACTTCATTTTTCATATTTTATGTGGACAAATGCATGAAATTTATGTGGTTTTATGTGGGTCACATTTTAATTAAGGGATTGGAAGGCAATTTGCAAAGATATTACCCAAATATTGGCCAAGATCATGCCACATGTCAACCATCCCATAACCCCCTTGACTTAAGCCTTCTATATAATTCCTTGTCTTCAAAAAATTTGAGCTAATTTTCCCTCCTTTTCTCTCTCTCTTGGCCAGCCACTCCACCATGAAGAACAACAAAACCCTAAGCTAGAAATTAGTCATTCTAGTGAAGAAAAACAACTTTGAGTGAAACCCTAGGTTAGATTACTTCTTAAATCTCAAGCTTAGTTGCAAGGAGTGAAGTTCTTGGGTGGATTTTCTCACTCTTCTAGCAAGGTAAATTTTCACTTATTTATGCTTTAATGAATCTTAAATTCAAAGAGGATGTTAGTTAGGTGTGATTAAAGAGCTTTTGGGTGTTTGGAGAGGAAAATCATGGAAGGGTTTCTTGTGTTTGATAACTAGAACTTAGGTTTTCATTGTTGGCTACCAAGTGTTTGATGAAATGTTTGTTGATTTGTGATGCTTGGATGATGGAATTAATTGCTGTTTTAGCATGGTAAACACCTTGTTAGGTGATGGAATTAACTTTAAAGAGTTAATAGAAGAAGTTGCACCAAAGCTGGAAAATTTATCGGCAAATCAGGAATGAAAAATAGTGAACTTCCCGAGGTTACTGTTGACTGTAGAAAATGAATTCGGGCCCAAACCTTATACCGTTAGAAAGCTCTATGAACCTAATTTTAAATGCCACTGACGAAGTTTGATTTCGATTTTCCTACGTTGAGTTATGGCCATTTTCCCAAGGCTATTTGACCAGAATGTTCACAACCGACAGTTTTATTTGTGTCTCTGAGATTAGCCATTTCGACCATGATTAAGCACGATTTGATGTTTGACCTCTTCATGAAAGTTGTAGGGCTATGTCTTAGCTTCGAAACTCCATAAATTACACCGCAATATGATAAGTGTGGCCACAGTTATGATCAAATTACCGAAACTCGACAAACCTGTCCATTGTTGGTTTCACTTCCGCAATTGCTTCTTTTATTTCTTTTGATTCTTATGCCTTCTTGCCGTGTCCCGAACCACTCATGCATGGTTCTAAGATGTTTTTAAGACTCTTATTTGCTCACCCTTATAAATTGAATTGGCCATTTCGTGATTTATGCATCCAAGTATGACTTTTATCAAGTGAAAAGAAACATCGAGCATATGCATTTGGTCTCTTTTGGTTGGGTAGCCGAGCTTAAATATGTTCCATTTTATTTGTTAATAGGCTTGGAAGGAGGAAATAGAGAGGAATTGGGTGCAAATACTTGAGGATACTTTACTCGACTCGGTGAGTGTTTTATGCTTGTTACTTAACCAACTTGATAGCTGAAATGCTGGAATATCTGAATTATGTGATGATTTGTTCTTTTGTGATTTGTGAGCCAACTAATGTGACTGAGACGAGTGCGTACTTTATCACACTCGATCTCTTCTGCTTGAAAATTTTGTACTTTGACATTTGAATCCATGTGAATTGGCCTTTGGCCTATATTTGATTTGTGAAAAGTTGTTCGGGTGATATCCCGTTAACTAATTTGATTCGATTGTGAATTTGTATACTTTGATATGAAAGGTCGTTTGGGCGATATCCCGTCGACTAATTTGATTCGTTTGGGGTTCCGAAAACCCCAAAACCCTATTGGTGAGCCGTTTGTATCGAGCCAGCGTGGGCTTGGTCGAGAAGATCGGTAAACCGTAAGTTATTTGATTTGGTTCTTTGGAACATGGTATACTCGAGTATTACCCACATTTGATTTGTTGAGGTGTTCGGGCCCGGTAAGGGGGTGAACTGTGGACGGTTGTGGAGTAAAGTGATGATCTACAGACTTTGGTTCTTGACTTAAAAGTTGACAGAGAGTCAACGGGCTATCTTATGATCAAGCTGTAGTGGAATTGGCTTTTGGAAGCCACCCGTATCCTTTTAAATATATTTTCTATTATATTTTTCTTATGACTTCTTGCTAACTCGAGCAGTGTTCTCCTCGTGAATACCATCTCCTAGTCGAGAGGCCCGAGTAGTGTTCTTTACCACCATCTCCTAGTTGAGAGACTCGAGCAGTGTTCTCCTCATGAACACCATCTCCTAGTCGAGAGGCTCGATGTATTTTGTACTTGGTTGTGATATTTGTCCCTTATTTCACATTTTAAATGCGATATTTGACTACTGGAGTTCTCCTATGTATTAATGTGACTGCATGCTTTTGGAACCTCATTGAGCTATTAGCTCACCCTATTTCCCCTTTTGTTTTCCTTAGCAGGAGGATTTGCTTGAGCTCGGGGTTGAGAGTACGTGCGAGTAGTACAAGTTTTGTGTTACTTTTGCTTAAGGGATGATGTGCGGTAAAACCCTATCTTGGATAAGTTTAGCTTTTGGTTTTTGTATCCTTAATCCCCGTTGAATTTTAAGTTTGAATGGTAGTGTGAAACTTATGTAACTATGTTTGATGGCTTTTGCTTTTGGAAGAATTTGGTTTTGTAAGTCTTGAGTTGTTGATTTGTATTTGGTTACCGAGTCCTGGCGAGAGCTGGGCAGGCAGTCCACAAACACCCTAGGGTTCGCCCTAGGGAGAAGTGGGGCTGTCACATCTTTCTACCTTGGCTGCCTTGTCCAACAACTCACTCCTTTGAATATAGTGTTGGAGCTCAACAACTTTAGTAATTTCTATCCTCAATCCATTTAGAAACCGCACCATAGTAACTTCTAAATCTTCTTGCACATTGGCCCTCATTGTAGCCATCTCCATCTCCTTAAAATAATCTTCCACAAACATATTGCCTTGAGTTAAAGTTTGCAGCTTATGATGCAAATACTGATGATAGTAATTTGGAACAAAGTGCTTCCTCATCAGGCCTCTTAGTTTAATCCTAGTGCCAATGAGATGTTCACCATTCCTTTTACAGCTAGTGTGTAATTGATCCTACCATACCATAGCATAACGAATGAACTCAACAACTGCAAGCTTTGCCTTTTGTCACTCAGTATAGTCATTGTATTCAAAAATCATCCCAATCTTCCGTTCCCACTCCAAGTATGCTTCAGTGTCGGACCTAGTCTGGAATGAAGGAATCTTAACCCTTGATAGGAACATCACCTTGCCTAAAATTGTGCTGGTCAGCCCGTGGTCTTTTTTCATGCTCTTCCTCTTCGTCATTAGAGGAATCCAATCCAATTTTAGTGCTTTTGCCATGGCTGGTTTTGCTTTGATTACAAGAAGTTTTAAGCTAGTCAATCCATTCATGCAATGGTTCAATTGCATTCTTCATCATTCTCTTCAACTCACTCGTCATGGCCTCCATGTTCAACTTAGAATCAAAAGTTTGAGATCTTTCTCCATTTGACATGTTAACTTGCAAAGGGGGTTACCAAAGGAGCAAGTGTGTATCCTCACGCACACCCTTATGTTTCACTCAAACACTTTAATGAATTACAAATTAGATTCTGAAGGCCTTTTGTGAGGGCCTCAAAATTTTATTCTTTTTTGAAAAATAAATAATAATGATAATAATAATTTTATTATGTATTTTCACTAAAATATTAGTGAATTCATGTATCGAGTTATCATTTTCTAATTTAGAGAATTTTTCATGAATAAAATTGCCGGTGTTTGTTTCGGCCAGTGTAAGTGTCAATTTTTCAGCCGTGACGTGAATAGTAGATCTAAGATGAAACTGAGCATATGCAGAGACATTACAGAGATATATTTATGGTAGGGCAGTGTCAGAAGGAGAAAATCCAGTAAAAATTAGAGTGTTGCGCGTCGACGAGACATAAAGTGAAAGTTGACTAACTTTTCCCTGAAATGAGGATAGCCAAGCTTCTTGTCTCCATAAAGCCTTCATTCTTACTCCATTTCCTCTTCATTATTTTCAGCCAACCAAGGAGCAAAAGAGAGAGAAAAAGAGAGACAAAAGCTTGCTCCATTTTCTTCTTCATCTTCTTGATCCTTGAAGAAACCATTGGAGGGAGCTCATCTTGCTTCTTCTTCCCCTTGTTGCAGCCGAAGTAAGAGAGAGAGAGTGAGGAAGAGAACCGAGAGAGAGAAAGGGAAATAGAGAGAGCTAAGGTAGAGAAGACAAGGTCAGCTGCCATTCTTGGAGTTCTTGGGCTGAAATCACCAAGAAAACTTGAAGATCTTTGGCCTTTCTTGAAGGATTTGCAAGGAAGGAAGCTTGGGAGAAAATTGTGATAAAACTTTGCTAGATCTTGCTATATCTTGAGGTAACCTTCAATCACAGCCTTGGTTTTCAAATTTTAGCCATGAAATCTGTTATATTGTCATGATCTAAGTTAGTTTTACGGAAGAGCTAGTAGATTACTTGAAGGTTAGAGAGCTAGTTTAACTCTTGAATTGTTGATTGATTTTGTTGGAAATTCACAGTTTTACACCAAATTGATCTACACATTTCGCCCATGATAAAGGCCAATCTAGCTCTTTCTCAAAGCATGAAAGTTGTAGGAAATTGGTTGGCTTTCCACCCATAAAATTTCAGCTCAATCAAAATACTGTAGCATGTGAAATGACCAAAATACCCCTGACTTCCCAAATGTCCAGTTTTACCCGACAGATTTCTATTGTTTCTGTGATTTCACTTTCTGACCATGAAAATGCAAGATTTGACTTTCTATGTCTTCATAAAAAATGTATCGCTATGTCTTAGCTTCGAAACGTCATAAGATTTGTCTCAATCTGATATTTTTAGCTCCAGTTATGATTAAAACATTCAGAGGTGGCAGAAAATTGATAGTTTGTTGATTACCTTTGCCAAGGATCTTAACGTTTACTAAGTGTTTGATTCTATGAAGGGCTAATGATTGATGAAGCCCTTAGGATTATGAGTGAGATATACATGTTTTTGTGGCTGTTTTGTTCACTAAAATTTCAAGGAAATTAGCCTCTACTGGCCGCACATTAACTGGAAATTTTAGCTTACTTCTTCGAAATTTTTGAGTTATTTTTCAACAAGATTTTGGCCTAACGATTTTATATGTTGTTAAGATATATATATATATATGATAACTTGGGGCTGAAATCTAGAATTTTCATTGGCTAAAAGTTGATTTAAATTGTTGTTTTGGAACTTGAACTCGAACGAACAGATTTGGAGCCCAGAATATTTCAGCCTTGTTTGATATTCCCTTGACGTGATTTTGCTCCGATAACTTTATATTATATTGAACTATGAGTGTATGTTGAAATGGGGTTAAAGTGTGAATTTTTGGATGGTTTAAAGTTGACGAAAATCTCTGTTTTTGAACCTTGGGAATGTTTTGACAGGTTTGATGCGTTGGACTGTTTTGGTTTCGATTGGTATTTTCTTGACTTGATTTTTGCTCAAACAACTTGCTATTATATTAAAATATAATTATGGATTGATTTAGGACTGAAATCATGAATTTTGGATTTAACGAGTAACTAAGTTTACTTTGGTTTAGTTTGACTAACTTTGGAATAAAAAAAAAACTCTTTGCTACATTTTAACTTACAAATGAAACACTTACGAACTCTCCCTTAAGTGTTAACTTGGTGGTTAAGCATTGAGATTTCTCTATTAATTTGACAAGAAATTGAGGATGCTTGAGAGAAGGGTTAAGAGGGGAATTTCTTGGTCTTGGTTAAATGTTATAGGTAATCGTTGGCTATGCTTGTCTCAGGTGCTCAAGAAGAATTCGAGGGGAACCCCGAGGAAAACGTGTGAAAGCTTTATTTTGCCTACTCACTAAACTTTTGGTGAGTGTTCCTTATGTTCTAAATGTTTTGTGTGTCCTACTCCAGTAGTTTATTTGAATTTGCACTAAGCCTTACTTTACCTACTTACTTAACTTTTGATGAGGGTTTCTACTACTTTTCAATCGTGTTTCACTTGTTTAGCGTAAAATAGATTGTTACTTCTTTTGGTAAATGAAATGGCTTTTTATTATGTGGGCAAGTTCCTCGTTGCTAGTTATGCTTAAATGTACCTTTCTACTCAAATGTGTTTTACTCTTAAACGTGTCCTAACAAAGGCATTTCAAAGAATTCCCTAATATTTACAAATAAAATGGTTGTGAATGTATCTTGTGTGTTTACACTAAATGCCTTGTCGTGTTGATTAAGTGTTAGTTTATTTGTTACATGTATTACTGTTGACTGTTAACTGTGCATGTTGTAAACCATGAATGCTTTGGACGCATCGGCTGAACTGGGCCCTTGCATGATCTGGACCCACGCCCTTTGTTATCGACTACCCCGAGCCAGAAGTGGACTAGGTCAGGATCCCGTAATAGTGGGACACTGGCTGGTTTACTCGAGTATTACCACTGGAGGTATAAGGAGACTGCTAACTACTGACTTACTGGCTCTATGTGCTACTGTATTCTTTTACTGCTTATACTTGATTAGCTGATTGTTAAATGAATAAATGCTTGAAAGATTTCTTGTGTTGATAATTGTCTTTTGAACGATTACTTGTTAAAAGTGCTACTTTAATAAACCATGTTATTTCAATGTTTTATTTGTTTTCTTAAATTTATGGAACCTCGTTGAGTTTTTAACTCGTCCCCTCCCCCCATAGTTTGTCTTCCTTACAGGATGTGAGAGCAAGAGAAGCCAAGGATGCCACTAGTCTATACATGGGATTATTGATCGTGTAAATTTTTGGGTTGAACTTGTATTTGGGAATTTAACTGTATTTCTTATTTTCTCTTTTGGGATTGTAAACAAGAATGAAAGTTATGTGTGGTTTATTGGAGTTATTGAAGAAATCAATTTGCAAAGGTCTCATTAGCTTGATTGGTTGAGAATAAATTGCTAGAGATTATGTCTTGTGCAAACTGGGTGTAATTTGAATTCTAAGGACTTGTGGTTGGTATAAGTACTTAAATATACTTGTGGATAACTTTTAATCTATGTATAATATTTATTTGATTGAGAACTGTAGTGAACCCCGACGAGAGTTAGGCAAACGGCCCGCTAACCCCTTTGGTACGTCTTAGGGTGAGGTGGGGCTGTCACACTTTTACTTGCTAGTCTTGAAGAAATTAGAGCTTTCCTCAAGAAAAAAACCAACTTAGCCATTGCAACAACTAAATTGCAGCAATTAGGGTTTTTAAGAAATGAGGTGAAACGAAAAGGAAAAGACTAATATATGGCTAAAATAAATCAGATCTGGACCTTAAAATCTTGCTGGAAAATGACTGAAAAATTCAAAAGTATGAAGCTGAAAGAAATGATACTAACTATGAAAAGGAAGGCAACTAATGATTTTCTCAGATGTAAACTCAGGACTGAATTTTGATTTGTGCTTGGAATGACTTGTAAATCTAGAATGAAACTCTTTTCCATTTGAAACAAAGGTTTATATCCTTATTTGGTCGTTTCCAATGGAGTTTAGGTCACAAGAAACGAATTTGGACAGCTTAAAAAAAGGAATCCTAATCTGAATTGGAAAAGCTTCACTTAGGCGGCTGTTTATTTCTTTTACTTGCACATGCGCGCCTTTTGTTTCCAAAATAGATTCGCAAAAGTGTTTTGGATTCTTTAAGGATAAAATCAAGGCTGTTATTTCGTTTTTTTCTTTTTTTTTTAACTAAGCAACTTCCGTTCTAGGGTTCTTGAATGAACCGAATTTCAGGTTTGAAGTTTGTTCCAAATTTTCACAACATGGTTCAAGATTTCCCAAGATCCCTTTCTAAGAATTCAAGAACTTTGCACTTTAATCAAGAAATTCAAGAAAGATTCAAGTTAAAATGATGTGATTTCCTACACCCCGGAGATGCAAGAATCGCCACAGGATCCAGGAATTCGAGATATCAACATCGAGGATGGATCGATTTCGAGACTTGGACTGCTCAAGACATGAATTTGAGGTAGAAGACGCCACAATTAAGAAATTGCTTAATTGATAAGTCAAACGAGCATCTAAGGTTAGCCTTATGATATTCAAAGGTACCTTACACAAGCCAAAAAGATTGCTCTTAATGAAAAGATGCAAATCTGGAATTTTATTTCACTCAACAAATTGTCTCCCTTTTTTGGACGAATTTTTTTGGCTTTTATAGCCTTACAAAACCCTAATAATACGAGGAAACAATGAAGACAAAATTCGATTCCCATTAGGCTAAGGAAAACCAATTTTTGACCTAATCCAACTAGTAAACATAAACCTAAACTAATTAGGAAAAGTAAACCTAATTCAACTAGGAAAAGGTAACCTAATCCAACTAGAAAAAGGTAAAAGACAAACTAGCCTTAAACACAAGTAAGCCGGTCGAACCAACTAGAACAAACGACACCAACTAACAATGCTAAGATAACCACTAAAGTTGAATTCCAAGCACGACAAATGCCAACATCTTGAACTTCACTTTATTCATCGGTCCCCAATGAACATGGCATGGAAATTGGTGAACACATGGAACCCGACATGAGCATAATTCATGAGGGTATTGTGCTCGTATCATAAAATTTTGACAGCCAAGAATTTTTCTAAGAAACTCCAAGAACTTCAAGGATTCTAGAAAATTAGTTCAAAAACGTTAAGATTCAAGTGGAAACAACGACAGTCTGACACGACTCAAGACTCGATAAAAATATACAAGAAACACTAGGTAAACACCTCAGATTTCCAGAAATTAAGCTGCCAAACTTTTTTTTTTTTGGGTTTATACATGCGACTCAACAAAACAAGAAATGCCTGGAACAAAACACTACTAAAATTGGACATGAAATGCGAACAAGAACTAGACAAACACGAAGAAAATGAAGGGAAGATGCACAAGATACAACGGAATAAAGCTGGAAATTTTGCTGGAACAATTCGGGAAAAAAAAAACACACAAAAGATACAAGAACTTACCCTAGAAACAAGAAACAAACACAAACAAGACGGATATAACTTGATACCTTAAACCTTTGCTCTGATAACCAACTGATATGTGATTCTTGTCCTTCCAAGGCCTAAGAATCGCGTATCAAGTAGGGAAGTCATGTGTCAATGATTGGAACTGCTACATTAACTACCCTTTTTTTAATTATTATACATGATGGATATTGTAAGTGTAACTACACGTGAATGGATAAGGTTTTGAATTTTTAGCCAGGATTGATGCCTCACTAGACAGTGGCTGATCTCTGTCGGGTATTGTCTCAAATTACAGTTATGATTCATACTTCATACATTATAAATAGTCTTTCCTTTATATTTTCTTTCTTGTTTCTCAAAAAAAAAATCAACTTAAAAATCAACTTGTGGCTTACTTCATATTTTGTTAGACTAATTAATAATTACACGAAATATTTTACACAAAATTGTAATTTTAGATAATAGATGAAGATTAAAACTAGATGCCAACCTCTATTGATGAGGTTGTACAATATGATGAACCGTTAGTAAAATATGGTACGGTAGGACCGTAAATAATGGACTGCAAGTGCAACCATGCAGCCAATTCTTATTTGATACTTTAAAATTTTAGCCAAAATTGACTCCTCAAGTCCTCATCAAATTCCACTGGCAGATTTCCGTTACGAGTTTTCTCGTAGTTAGACCTAACATTGCTCAAGTGACTGGGCATGGTTTATGCTTCATACGCTACCCATATGGTTTTCTCTTTATATTTTCACCAAAAAAAAAAAAAAAAAACTAGCCCACTTGCAACTTACTCAATTAAAACGCATGTTGTTTACGCGGTCCATCCATATCACCGATGAGATTAAAGATCCTAGCCTTGTAACGCAACCACGCCAACGGCCATTCGAGTCAACCACAAACCAAAACGCAGTCAGACAAACAAAGCCATCAAATATCCACCCCTCATTGCCTCTCTCTGTATCTTCACTATTGGCTATCCTGCTCCTCCAACCCACTTATATACATATGGTTTTTGGGTGGCAGAGCATCACAGAAACTAAGTCAAGAGAATCATAGCACCACTGCTTCAGTTGTGGCAGCAAGAGAAGAACTGAAAACTGACAGTATTCTGATTCTAGTTGTCAAGTGCTTATAACAATCAATGGCTGCCACAGCTGCCTTGTCGGCAAACAGCTGCACTATCAGAACCGCATCAAGCAGCAGATTGTTCTTCAGCAGCTACGATAAGGGGCGGAAGAAGATGCATAATCTTAATTTTCTCAAAATCAAAGTTTCTTCTGATGATTCTGACTGCAACACTGAAGAATGTGCCCCCGATAAGGAGGTGAATTCTGTCTTCTTTCTATTGGGTTTTTGTTTCTTGATTCACTTATGGAATTCTCCTTTGTTGTTTGTATTGATTTCAGGCCAAAAAAAAAAAAAATTCTTTATTTGGCCCCTGTTGAATCCTGGACTTTTCAAGCTACAGGGTGGTAATTGGCTTTATATATTTATTTATCTGTTGATTTATTGACATGGGGAGAGCCATGGATATGAATTTGGGAGTGCGATATTTGGTACAATTTGTTCCAAGGTTAGAGCATGGCCTGGGTTACGTACTTAGAAAATGACATTATCTTCTTGGGTAAAAGAAATAGATTAACCTGCTCGATAATCATATTTGTCTTCAGGATTGCTATATTGTACTATTCGTCTATTGTACTTCATGTTTATGAGCAAATTGTGGGTAGAAAATTGTTACATTCGGGTGAAGAATGCATGATTTCATCCTATAATGGTGCGTAACCATACTCCTTCCATGCTGTTTACTTTGTCGCCTTCCTGGATCTTGCACAAAGTTGCCTATTTCTGAGTTAATTTTGCTCTTTTTTTTAACTTCTTTTAGAAATTTAAATTTGTATGTAAAGTATGTCTGAATGAGAACTCTTATCCTGTGCAAACATATTTTGGCAATGCTAAATTAATCAATACCACAATTTATTGGTCACAAAAATTTCTTTGACAAAAAACTGACTGGGGTAACAATGTCGGTAGTTTGGAGAAATAACATTCTGTGAAAGGTATAGGAACTGATACCCTGATTCTCTGTGAAGTTAAATTAAATTTAACAATGTTTCTTATGCTCAAGATGAGAATTCTACTGATTGGTTATTGTGAAACAGGTTGGGAAGGTCAGTGTGGAGTGGTTAGCAGGCGAAAAAACTAAGGTGGTTGGTACATTTCCACCTCGTACTGAGGGATGGACTGGGTATGTGGAGAAGGATACCGCCGGCCAGAAAAATATATATTCTGTTGAGGTAATAAGTAATTTGAAAATTTCACAGAAAATGTTATTCTCTCTGATTGACAGCATGATCTGTTGGAGGATGAATTTTAGGAGCCAAAGATACAGCTGCTAATATGTTAGCATTTAGTAATACAGACTAAGGATCAGATAAACATTCAAATACTCTTTTGTTCTTTCTAGGATTAGTTAGTGAGAGAGCTTCTAGTGTATGTTCAGAATCAGTATTGTTGTGAAACTGCAGTTTCATTTGATCATTGAAATTCAGTCTCTTGAGATAGATTTGTTTGATTTGGAAAAAAACAGCTGGATAGAAGAATTAAAATAGGATTGTGATGATAATAACTGACTGAGTAGAATACCAAGTTTTTCAAAAAACTTCAAGAGCTAATCAAGTACATTATCTTTCTTGCCATGGTTTCTTTTCCAACTGAATTTCAATGGTAGAAAGATAAGCTGATTCTGTGTATCAGTGCTATGGGCAGGATATGATGTCATAATAACCTCATAAGAACTACATTCTTCAAGAGATCTCTGACGCTTATATCACTATAGTCTTCTGTTCAACAGGCACAGAAGACGGAAGGATGTATTAGCTTGGGTTTCTTTTATGACCCTTGAAAGGAACTTATAATCTGATTTTGTTTTTCAATTGATGTTTGCATATATGTGTGTCTATTCTGCTGCAAGCTGTTTGCTATTCAGTAAAAGTGGTGTTGGTTCTTGATGGATTACGTTGACCCCAGGATGTTTTTGTTTAGTCTGAGTAACTGATTCATAGGTTTCAGTCTAATCATTGCATAATATTGTAAGACAGTATTTTGGCACCATACTGTAGGGCATCCATGCTGTGGACGTTTTCTGACTATGCTAAATATTACAAATGCACTGGTCTTATTGTTTTTCTGATAACACTATTTGGGATCTGCAAAATTTTTAAGTGAAGACGTAAAATCATGCACCAGCCTGCATCAGCAGCTTTACTCCATTGCTTATAATGACCAAGCTACAAAAGCTGTATGATGTCAAACTTATCCAAGGCATGTAAGCCTTAGGAGCTGAAATGGACACAATTCCCTTTGGTATTAACAATCCTTTCTTTTACACTCTGATGTTTACCTGAAAACAACTTTTATTCAATCTTTGAAGCATGTATACTATACAGTCCTTGCCACTGCAGACATGAATTTCACATTTGGAAGAAGCTGAACACTACAAAAGTGAGTTATGGATTGTTTGCCAATGTAATAGAGGATTTGTATGTTTTTATGAGAACTTCAGTGCTTAACATTCTCTGAAAATCATTCCCAAGAAAGAGCTGTCATGTTTTTCATCCTCTGTGACTGAACTTAACCTGAATGTAATTACAGATGAGAAATGTTGAGAATTCGAAGATTATGAAAGTAGGAAAAACAAGTTAAGTGACTGCATTACCTGGTGAACTCCATGATGATGTCCATTAACTCATTTTCTTTATCTTAGAAGGTGCTTTTAAGGACTTTGCATACAGTCATTGAGTTATATTCTTGATAATATCTATGCTACCAAGTAAAAGGTATTTCAATTAACATTAGCTCAATAGAGTTTATCCCTACCTTTTTGGATTAGCAAATATATCCCTCTTTTTCCTGTATACATTTGGTTCTGGTTCACTTTCACAGGGTGGAATTGGCATTCTGTATTTCAAATCCTTGTTACTAGTCCGAGTCAAAAGCTTGAGAGAGGTCATTGACAAATGCATTGTATAATGATACTTCTCCCAACCACTAAGCGTGCATTTTGTAATTCCCTTAGCAATTTCAATCTTCTAGACCAATCATTTTTTATTGATTTGTTTTATTTATATATTTATTTTGGCACACTTAAACCCTTTCAGATAATGTGGATGGCTTTTTTCTACTTGGTCCTTTTGACCTAAAGTCTGCTAATTTTCACAGCCTGCAGTTTATGTGGCAGAAAGTGCAATTAGTTCAGGAACTGCTGGTTCCTCTGCTGATGGATCAGAAAATACTATCCTAGTTGCGGGTGGCCTTGCTTTGATCGCCATTGCTGCTGCATCCGCAATACTCCTTCAAGTTGGCAAGAACCCTCCTCCAATCCAGGCAGTGGAATATTCTGGACCATCACTTAGTTACTATATCAACAAGTTCAAGCCAACCGAAATCGTAGAAGCTGCAGCTCCCCTTGAGACAGTAACATCCACATCCTTGCAATTAGAAAGCTCCAACATTGAAGTTCCCCAAGTTCAGGTTCGATTGTAATCTCTGCAGGACACTTCCATATCAAGTTCTAACATCTCTTAGGCTTGATTTCTAGATTATGAAAGTCAACCCAAATTTTCACTCGTATACCTTATGAGTATATAGTTTCCCGCAACATTAAACGAATTCTCTTTCAAGAAAAGCATGTAGTCAAATTTTCATGCAAACATTTATGGTTATATTGGTTCTCTCCATCTTTTGAGTTTGTTTTCCTCCCATTTGAAATTTTATGGGACGAAAGAAGATAGTTAAAATTAAAGAGTTTTTCTAATAGGTGTCAATGGACAGCACCTAAATTACATCAACCTACCATGTAAATGTACAAACTAACACTTATGATCCTCTTTTGAATTTATATATTCTCCTTAATTAAATTTATTTTTTTCAAAAATTTGACACTTGAACTACATTGTAATCATCGAGAATCTACCATCTTCAAAACTGTTTGTTTGCAGGAACAAGAGTACAAGCCTACCTGATAATGCTAGTCCTTTATTCATAGTAAATACTTTCCTATATTCTGGATGGAAACCAACTTAAATACATCACTTAAAACTGGAAAGTTTAGAAGTCTTAAAAAAGAAAAAACAGTATTGATATAATATGGTAATCCTACTTAAACGTACTAATTTTACCTAATATAGATACAAGAAAACATTCGTACACCACTTAAGATTTGAAAAAGATAGAAGTCTAAAAAGGACTCCTGAATATTGGCAAATTCCTTAAAATATTGACGTTTTGGATAAAAGTTCGCCATTTGGTGCTATTTTTTTTCCGTTTCCGAATGTATCGGTACAGCACATGGAATATACGGAACTAGAGATAGATTTTTTTTTTTTTTTTTTTTGCAAGGCCGTTCCGCACATTGGATGTGTGGAACTAGAGACATGAAATTTCATGTCTCTGGTTCCACACATCCAATGTGCTGAACTAGAGACATGAAAATTTTGTCTTTGGTTCCACACATTGGATGTGCGGAACCAAGCAAATTTTTTTAAAATTTGCAAAAAGGGGGTCCGGAAATATATGTGCAAATTTTGTAAATAATTGTGGTAGTAAAATTGCTTATGATTTATGCTTTTGGTGTTTAGTTTTAAATTAGTTTTAGTGTTGTTTGTTTTTAGTATTAAATTTTGTAAATAATTATAAACATGTTATAAAAGATTGGGTAGTTACCCCTAAACCCTAAACGCTAAACCAAAGAACCTATGATGCGAACCCGAATCTCCAAGCTCCCGCTCTTGAAGACACGAATTGGCGACGCAGCGGAATGATCTATTTTGAACAGGTTATGGATACAAAAGGATGGAAATCCTACGACCCCTCTAACCCTCGAGATTGCGAACCTACGAATTGAATCTCAACCCACAATCTAGCGAATTAGCGAACCAAGGAATTTGGTAGAATGGCGCCACAACTCAACGCGATCTTGAATTGATAAGCCTAAACTTGAACAAAGGAACTCATTCACTTTGTATCGAGGGACGCTCCCGAACAAGAAAAGAGAAAACTCTCAATATTATTACTCAAAGTCTTATGAAAAATATTGGAGAAGAAGGCTTATTTATAGCCTTTACAAAGACTCAAAATCCTAATGTAACTTGGACTCAAATTACTAAAAACCTAACCTAACTAGAATAGGCCAACATGGCTCTATCTTTTAGGAAATATCTAAAACAACTAAATTGACTCAAATAAACTCAATAAATTAGGCCAGCATTACACACCAAAGCTGGTCTGAAAATAAAATAAGAAAGCAACGGGAAATAATGGAAAAACTGGACAATTATGCCCTTATTCACTAATCTAACCCAAACGACAGCTCTTCATACTTTATATAGAGCTTTGAACCATCATTCAAAGGAAAGAATCTTCATGAAATCTTGAAACTTTAATCATCTTGGATAAGAATATAAGAAATGATTCCAAATCAAAGCTTCCACCATTCCATTTTCATCATTCCTCCTCTTGAAAGGCGATTTGTCCCAAATCGAAGGATCGTTTGCACTGGAGAACTTCAGGCCATGTGTCGATGAATGCGAGCCAAGAAACATGCCTTTTAGTCAATCGGAATACAAGCCAACATGCATGCTTTAACTCACACGAACTTTGGCAATGCCCATCACAAGTATACCGGATCAAAAACGAAAGACGAGGAATGAATGGTGAGGAAACACAGATATTTACCCACTTTACCCAATTGATAACAAGTAGGAAAAGTTTGTACCCCATGCATCATTAGACGACGCTTAACACAATCTACGAACACATTAAACTTACTAAATAAATATGCATCATAACCAAACAAATTAACTAGAACAGACTCATAAGGATTCAATGGTAGACACTCACAGTTAAAACAAATAGGACTCTCACAATGACTCAAATAATTATCAAAATAACTGACAAAACATAAGCAACTAGCATGATCAACAACATCAGAAGAATGACTCAAAGGACTACCATAACAATCTACACAATCCAAACAAATGGCACGGCTTTCAAATGCAAAAGAATTAACTAAAGGATAAGATTGAAGACTCCCTTTCAAACTCAAAGGTTGGTTGGTGAAAACGGTCTTCAATTCTTGGGAGTGAATGTAGAAATTTGCAATGTCTCGAAAGAACATGGTTCCATTTAAAGACTTTGCAATGGTGCACCTCAAAACCATCTTTACTTCACCTTGTTGTACCTGAAAAAAATCATTAACACTAAACAAAGTAAAGTTAAGATTGTTAGAAAAATAATAAACCCTTTCATGCTCATTTATTTTTCCACTCACAATTAGCTCACGTGCACTCTTTTCTTTTCCTTCTTCACTCAACTCACTCTCCGTTTTATTTACACTACACTCGGATTGTACATCTTCATATTCCTCACATAAATCCTTTCCAACTAGCTTTTGACTAGTGGCTAGTGCAGTGGATGCAAGCTTTTTCTTTTCATGCTCAAGATATCGACTTTACATAGGTATCCAATAGTTGCTCAAATCGTCCCATCAAAGGCTCGTTTTGGACATTTGACGTGACTCTTTAATTTCTTGCTCATGCTTCTCATGAAAGCACGCTTTGGCGCCAAAGAAAGTTTCCTTTGACGCGTCTCCTCTCGAACTTCTCTTCAATGTCCATAGCAGCATGTGCAACTTCATATAACTCCATACGATTAGTCACTTCAAGATGCCTAGCTATTTGATCATTTAATCCATCCAAAAAGTGATCAATAACAAATGAATCCTCCACAATTTCAGCTTGTTGGATGATGGATCTCATCTCTTTGTAGTATTCCTTCACTGATTTAGTACCTTGACGAAGAGCATAGAATTTCTTCAACAATTCCTTTAGAGGATTGTGCCTCATAGTGATAAAATCTGCAAAGAAAGGTTAGAAAAAATACAAGATAATTACCTCACACACTCCTTAGTGTATCCACTCAACTCGTGTATGCACTCAAATTCCACTCTAATAATCTCACCAACTCTTTCAAGTCCTTGTTCACAATCCTTGAGACAATATGAATTGGCTCACGATTGCTCAAGAAGACTAATCAATTCAATCCGGTTGGCATGTGACGACATATGAGAATTTGGAAGGAGTGACTTGAAATTTTGACTCGGGAGAGACTTTTGACTCAAGAAAGACAAGACTAATGACTCACAAAATGGACAAATAAGACTAGAAAAGAAGGCACAAGTAGCTGAAATTAAGGAAACAAAGACACAGTAGAAATTTGGAAACCTAGAACTCTACCCAAAGGACAAATCTGAAAATTTAGAAATCTAATCCAATTGACCTTGAAATTCAATGGTAAATATAGAAAATCTGATTTAACCCCTTTTTCCAAATAAAGTTGGGATTTGGAATGTTTCCTAAGCTTCCCAATTCACATAAGGAATTAATTTTCAGATTCAAACAAATTAGGAAAGTAATCCCTCAGTAAAGAATAGAATTTCTTTGTTATTGTTTCCTTTTCTTTCTTTGATCCCATTTCTTTCCTTTCTTTTTTTCTTTTCCACGGATCTCTTGATTTTTTTTTTTTTTTTGGAAACACAAGCTGCGTTCTTTTTTTTTTTTTTTTTGGCAGCTTTGAGTTTAAACAACCCAACAAGAATTTTGGTTTACAACTAACAATTTCAAGAACTTCAAGGTATTATGGATTCTAGCCCATGACTTGACAACAACAAGAACACAAGATAAACAAGACTTTTTTTTTCCGGATGAACAGTGTTTTCGAATGAACAGTATTTTCCTACAAGATCATGAATAAGTACTACTACAAGATCGCTACAGCACCTATGAACAGTACTATTTTTTTTTTTTTAAACAAAGAGGAAAACAAGAAAGAAAAGGGATATTAACCTGGTTCAAGAGTCAAGCTCTAATACCAACCATGCGAACCCAATCTCCAAGCTCCGCCTTGAAGACACGAATTAACGCAATGAATGATCTATCTTGAAGGTTATGGATACAAAAGGATGGAAATCCCACCCCTCTAACCCTCGAGATTGAACCCAATGAATTGAATTTCAACCCACAATCTAATGAATTAGCGAACCAAGGAATTTGGTAGAATGGCCACAACTCAACGCCATCTTGAATTGATAAGCCTAAACTTGAACAGGAACTCATTCACTTTGTATCAAGGGACGCTCCCAAGGAACAAGAAAGAGAAAACTCTCAATATTATTACTCAAAGTCTTATGAAAATATTGGAGAAGAAGGTTTATTTATAGCCTTTACAAAGACTCAAAATCCAATGTAACTTGGACTCAAATTACTAAAACCTAACCTAACTAGAATAGCCAACATGGCTCTATCTTTAGGAAATATCTAAAACAACAAATTGACTCAAATAAACTCAATAAATTAGCCAGCATTACACACCAAAGCTGGTCTGAAAATAAAATAAGAAAGCAACGGGAAATAATGGAAAAACTGGACAATTATGCCCTTATTCACTAATCTAACCCAAACGACAGCTCTTCATACTTTATATAGAGCTTTGAACCATCATTCAAAGGAAAGAATCTTCATGAAATCTTGAAACTTTAATCATCTTGGATAAGAATATAAGAAATGATTCCAAATCAAAGCTTCCACCATTCCATTTCTCATCAACCTAAACCCTAATATAATAAAACCCTAAACCGTAAACCAACTAAAAACCCTAAACCGTAATCTCCTAATGCTAAACCCTAAAAACCCTAACCCATAAAAACACTAAACCCAAAACCCACAACCCTAAACCCAAGACCCTAAAACCTAAACCCTAATATAAGTAAACCCTAAACCCTTAAACACTAAACCCTAAAACCAAAACCCCAATATGAGAAAACCCTAAACCTTAAACCAACTAAAAAACCAAAACCCTAAAACTCTAAACCCTAATCTCCTAACACTAAACCCTAAAAACAGTAAACCCAAAACCCACAACCCTAAACCTTAATATAAGTAAACCCTAAACCCTAAACACTAAACCCTAAACCAACCTGATAAATTTGTAATTTCCCTAAAAGGCTATACCCTAAATATATAAACCCTAAACCCTAAACATTTTACGGTTATATATATATATATATAAATTTGTATATATATATATATTTAAATTTGTATATATATATATTTAAATTTGTATATATGTATATACATTTTAGTTGGTTTAGGGTTTACTTAGGGTTTAGGGTTTAGGGTTTTTAGTCTTAAGGAGTAAACTTCGCCATCCTTTTTATGGTCTAGTTATAGAGGGTTAGGATGTAGCGTGTCGATAAATCATCCAAGTCAAGTCGTCTACACTGTCAAATAAAGTGAACAAGAAAGACATATAAATATATATACATAAATACGTAAATATATATATAAATATATGTCAATATATAACATATATATATAAATATATATAAACATATAAATGTATATATAAATATATATACATAAATATATATAAATATATTTAATAAATATATATATAAATCTATATAAATATATAAATACATATATTTAAATATATATAGATATACAAATTTGTATAAATATATAAATTTATATAAATATATAAATTAATATATATTAAACATATGTATGAATATATATAAATAAATATAACACTTATACATATATATATATATATATATAAATATATAAACATATATAAATATTGTTATATATAAATAGTTAAATATATATACATATAAATATATGTCAATATATAACATACATATAAATATACGTAACATATATATATAACTATATAAATATATATAACATATATATATATATATATATAAATACATATCACATATAAATTTGTATATATAATTATATAAATAATACATATACATATATAGAGAGATATAAATATATACATATATGTATATATATACAAATATATATATACATATATAGACATAAATATATATACATATATATAAACATACATACAAATATATATAAATATATACATATATAATAAGTATATAAATATATACTACTAAAATTGTTTACTAAATCATAACCAATTTTCGGAGACCCCTTTGTGCAATTTTTATAAACTTTTGTCAGGTGCCTTACATTGCATTTGTGGCACCTGACACAGAAATTTTCATGTACATGTGCGGCACCAGAGACATGGAAATTTCTGTGTCAGGTGCCGCACATTGCATGTGCCGCACCTGACAAAATTTTTAAAAAATTTGCACAGAGGGACCTCCGAAAATTGTTTGAAAAAAAAAATCCTCTCTGGTGCCGGAGAAACACAAAAAAAATAGCATCAGATGGCGGAGTTTTTTTGGAATCGTCAATATTTGGAGGAATTTGCCCCTGAATATTCCTATTCTACAGCATTATAATTTCAACTTAAATATAACAAATGCACGAAAATAATACATTATAACATGCTCTCCATTTATCCATATTGAGTTGCAGATCTTTTAGAAAAAATGTAATACCCACAATTAATGGATATTTGTTGACTCTTCATTTTGTTGTATCCTATTTCTTCATTCTCAAAGTTTTAAAAGTCCGTGTATATCCTCCAGTGCAATGATTTGTACTACCCTAGCTTTATGCTTAAGCCAAAGAGAAAACATATTTTACTAAAAAAATTTCTATCAAGAGAAAAGTTTAAAAGTTCTTGAAAGTATCTATCGGCATTGATTTCGACCTGGTAACCTTGACTTTATTTTTTATCCTCATGCTATTTAAATAAAATTTTCTCTAATATATTATCCTTGACTACGGTTGAGAAGTTAGACCCATGTCCTTTCTTAAACAACAAAATTGGCAAATTCTAAAGCAATTATACGAAACCCGATTATTCTTTGATTTAGTGTTCTATATGTGCTCTTCATTAGTAGATCTCCTCAACAATTTATTCGTAACACAAGTATTTAAAAAAGTAGACACACACACACATATAAACACATACACACACAGTTTTTAAAATACTAGTGTTACACATATAGATTGTCCACACAAACACACACATATGTAATATGAGCGATAAAATTTCAAGTCTGCAAAACGACAAGAAAAATATACGACAAATGTGAAATATAAATTTAAAAGAGAGGTGAGTATAATCTTCAAGATTTTCTCAAAATTGTAGAGAGACTCTTTCGATTCTTCTCTTCGAACGCTAATCCAAAGGCTTTGTAGCTTGATCTTGGATCGACCATTGAATTCTTCAAATCTTGATATGGAAGATTTGAAGAACTTGATGAACACGAAAAACGTTTCAAATCTTGATATGATGAAGATTTGAAAACTCTTGAAGATTCAAGTCTCGATATGAAGAAGACTTGAAGAACTCGAAGTTGCAGAGCTTTCGTGGCTTTGAAACTTCAAGAAGACTTGAGACGTGCAATGCTTGATGTTTGATCCCTCTTGATGTGTGACGTGATCTGTATTTTGGTGGAGAGACCCCCTATTTATACTTGTAGAATGTGGTAGAGGTTGAGAGATTATACACCACCTTACTTGTCTTGCAAGACATGCAATCATATAAGGATTGTACCACCTGAATATTATTCCTTTATTTTATAAGGAAATAATGCTCACATGTATTTTCTTGATTGGTCTATTCGTAGATACATATGACATGGCGAGATTTAATTGGTCGAGCCCTTGCAGTATATAAGACATATATAAGGATTAAACAACTCTAAATATTATCTTTTTAATAAGAAATAAATATTTAGATATTTATCCAAATTTGCTTAGTCATGAAGCATGTGACATGGCACCATTTGATTGGCCAAGACACTCAAATATTTTCATTGGTCAGAGCACCTCAACTTGACACTTGAAGAGATATAATTGGCCGTCAAATAACCAATTTTCCATGTGTGCATGACATATGGCAACATTTGACTGGATAAA
The DNA here is from genome assembly GCA_013103745.1 of Gardenia jasminoides. Lineage (NCBI taxonomy): Eukaryota > Viridiplantae > Streptophyta > Magnoliopsida > Gentianales > Rubiaceae > Gardenia > Gardenia jasminoides. The sequence continues at coordinate 24,080,272 of CM023096.1, forward strand.
AATATGCCATGGAAATAATTTATAGACCAAAGAAAATTTAGAAAATTAATTAAAATTCTATTGTCTACAAATGTCCCTCGAAACTTGCTCGTGAAAAGCAAAATTGGAGCGAACAAGATTCGATATTCTTTTTGGTTTATACTCGATCGCCACAAGATAGAGATTCAACTATGGCCTTAGAGTTCAAATTTTGCATAATGTCATAGCCATGGCTTTTTCAAGCAACGTGTAAGTTAACCATGCAAAGTCCAAGCGGTTAACCATGTAAAGCTATTGATGCTTGCCTTTCTAATTTCCAAGCGGTTAACCATGCAAAGCTATTGATGCTTGCCTTTCCAATTTCCAAGCGGTCAATGCATCTTATTAGGTGAACATCGGATTTTCACCGCCAACCAAATCCATGTAGCCTTAGGAATTTATCTCTTCAAGGAAACAGGTTTATGCAACATACTAACTATTATAAAACTCAATCATACCCCTAAACCGAGAAGACTTGATATCAAAATTCATTTTGGACTTTGCTGCATCTTGTTTCCAAGTTTAGGTACCTTAAACAAATTCCATTCCTTGTTGAATTCCAAAATTGAGAGATAGCCCATGTATCGGAAGTTTATCCAACATGATCAAGTCCCAAGAATCCTCATTCCTTGTTGGTTTCGGACTTCAAACGAGCTTGGAGTCCAGCAATTATAACTAGTGCCGAACTTGACTTCCAATTGAATTAGAAGACTTACGGGAGCTTCGGGAAGTAATCCATCCCCGATTACACGAGAACCAGCAGATTTCCTCGGACATAAGGAGGCCTATTCCTATTCGAAATAAACCAACTATTCAACTCATACTTGTTCCGGATTTAGAATTGAGTCTTCACTATAAATATCTAGGTTCAAGCCACAAGCTTTCGATAATACAAAACTTGAACAAATTTCAGTCCTTCCTTTTGTTGCATCATCAGGTTGTCGTTGCCGCTACCATTGTTTTTGTTGCTTCAAACCTTTTGTTTGCCGAACGTTGCTACTCTCGCAAGCTTTTCTGCTGTGACACAAAATTCCATCGGCCTTGTTTCTACTCAAAAAGGTACTTTAAGCTCTTATTCTATTTATGACATTCGCTTGTTGCGAGAAACCTCAAGAGAAAGCTGCTTTAATTGATACCATGCATGTGACTAGTCTCTGAAGATTTGTGTGCCTTGTCTGTTTCACATTTGTTTTAATTGTTGGATGAAGCTTTGGAAATAGCTCTTGCATGCTTATTCAATTCACCTTTGATGCCATGCATGTGATTGATATTGGAGCTTTGCTTGCCACGTCTTTAAGTTGTAGAGTATTACATACTCAATCCCAATCTTTCACATTGCGTTTAGCCTACCTATGTACTACAAGTAACATATCACTTTATGAATTCAACTCTAGAGATGCTGAACTCCCTCTCTGTCTCTTTTTTTTTTAAGCCATCAACAAGCAACGACTTGGAAATTCACCTAACTAGGTAATTTAGTCTCCAAAATTTTGCAAGGATTTTCGTTTCATCACCTAATTTTTTTCCTTTCAACATTCTAGCAACCATGCAAATCAAGGATTACGCCACGCCACTACTGCATATCACCTTGACAGACGAACGGGGAGGTTCTCAATCGAAAAGCTTATGATTGTATGTTAATAAACCAGCATTCGGCAGCCTTGCTGAGTCTTTCATCCCTCTGGATACATCAATGTATCTTGAGGACTGGACTAGCAAGTGGACTAAAGAGGTTATAGCACCGTCGACTTATTCTGCAACACCAAAGAGAGAAGGAGTCGTTGTGCTAAACTCGTCACTTCATAGTGGAGATCCAGGGATAGCGAAATTCACGCTTCTGTTCGTGAGTTTCAATATTGATAACGCTACATGGAGAATTCCTTCATCTTTCTTTGGTGAGGCGTGCTACACTTCCCACCATTGGGAATGGACCGAGGACATCCTTGGAAGACATAAGGAAGTGCTCACACGTGACGGTATATTTGAAGCCGTCTATGCATCAAGATTCTCTTATGATCGTTGCGAGAATATCTTACGAGCTTTCTTCAAATATTGGTGTCCTTTTACAAACACACTTCATACACCTATGGGAGAGATGTCCATCACGCTTTGGGATCTTTATTGACTTGGTGGCCTATCAGTTGATGGCACATTTTTCAATGAAATTGACCCTTCGTCAGTGGAACTTCTTTCCACAGACAAAGAGGAAAACCACTTCTCCCTGCAGGTTGTAAGCATCTCTTTTCTACTTACTTTCATCTTTGGACAAACGACCAAGGCGTGTGGATGAAAGATTGGATTCGCTTTTGGTTCAAAGGAGAGGCTAGATATAGTGCTCCTCCTGACAGGGCAAGCAGGAGAAAGATTGCATCCAAACCAAAAACAACGTTTAATCCTTCTGGAAGTGTGGAGCCAAACCATTTTGCTGACATGAAGGACTTTATCATTCCTTTCGACACCTTAAATATTCAAGGGTTATTGAGAAAAGAGATAACATGTTGGATTTGCAAATTCCTCTTGCCGAGCAAGAAAGTTGATCGTATTCGTCCAAGTGTCTTCAAAGTTGCGTGCTTAATGGCGACAGGGACAAAGTTTTGCCTTGCAATCCCGGTCCTTGCAAGTATATACCATGGGTTGAGGGAGATCATCCACACCCCTAACCTAAGAGAATGTGATGTTGCTTTCCCAATCCATTATGTCTATGCTTGGATTGGTCAATACTTTGACGTATATCATGAAAACAATCAGGTGAGCAGTCATCACGCATGCATGACAAGATTTAGTGGTGAGAGGATGGCAATCTTCTATGATAGACAAAAGGCTAAGGAAATCTTCAAAAGAGTAAATCCATTGACACTCTTCAAGCTATGCTGGACCGAGAATGAAGAAAAACTGCTGATCAATGATGGTTCCTTTTCACCAAGACTTACGAGTTACTTCCTCAGTCAACGATCCTGCTTCTTAACTCTACGTAAGGATAATACATTCATTATTGAAAGATACAATCCTTGTAGATTTAGCAAGCAATTTGGCTTTTGTCAGGATATTCCAAACAATTTGAAGGAGATCACTCACACCTACACCTTGGGTGAGACTATTCAACTATGGGATTCCTCGGTTTGTGTGCAAACAGGATCCAAGATGACTATACCCAAGTAGAGAAAGCACCATTTGGTCACGAAGGACTACGATAGCTGGTGGCCGACACGATCAAATGCTGTTCCTTCGAACTCTCTTAAGATCACAGTCAAGATTTCTCCACAGTCATCCAAGAAGTGTGTGACTACATCTACTGATAAGTCAATGCATCATAGCGAAACTACGGAGATTGCCATGGATCTTACTACATCTTTCTTGCTGAAGGGTAAAACCCCTAACGCTCTTTCAAAAAGCATTGCCATGAAAAGTAACTCTTGTAGAGATTCTCAACAAACCACAAAAGGCATGAAATAGGTGATTTCTTCGAAGACGCGATTGACACTTCCAAAACCCCTGACGGCAACTCCTATGGAAGAAGATGTCGAAATCGAGATGTTAGACAATCCTAATTTTTCCAAGTTCACTAGAAAGAAAGCAACTCAGGATAAGTGTACCGGGTCTACTCAAGAAGGGATCCGTTCATCGACAAGTGGTAGTAGCAACAAGATCACCATTGGAATAGGTCAAAGAAGAGGTCAAGATCTTCCGATATGGAGGACACTTCTTTTGCATCGTCATTGGCCAAAGTATCGCCGCTTAAGGTAATATATATAAACTTATATTGCCTCTTATCTTCCTTTCCTTATTTCTTGATGTCTAGATCTTCTTTATTTTTAGCCCATCTTTGTTGAGTTTCACCAAGAAGGAATCAAGAACAACTCGCCTGTTGAAGTTACTAGCATGACTCCAAATAAGAGAAATCGTGAAACCACTGCCAATGGTCCAAAGCAACTTACCACCAGTGGATCTACCTCGTCAATACATAAGCAAGAGTTGGCCAATTCACATGAAATTCGAAAGAAGTCTATAGTGGCATTGGTGTCGGAATTTCATGGGCAAAAATTGATTCAAACACACCGAAGGAAGTATTTGCAAAGTCTTTGGATGGATCTTCACGGGCAAATTCTCAACACTCCTATAGAGCAAATTTCTTCATTGAAGGAGTATGCGGAAGAAGTTATTGGAGAGATCACCAAGGCAGACCTAACATATGGTCTTCTTTTGAAGGAGTTATTGATAGAATTATTTGTGAAAGTTGACACGTATGATTCTTCCATATCATCATCATGGGATAGGATGAGCAAAGAAACACATGTAGAGCTCCTTTCTAAAGTGACCACTCAACTTAAAGAAGTTAAGGGAGCGAAGGAGAAACTGACTTCTAACATCCAATGTCTTGAAGAAAAGGTACAGTCCATTGAAGATAAAAAGATACTTCTTCAAAAGGAACTTGCTGACTTGGAAGTGCAAAGTGTGGAGATTTGTTCGACCATTGACCAGATGCAAGAAAGTCTCAAGAAAATCCAGGCCAAAGTAGCTCAAGTCCATGATGACATTTCTTCTATTGAAAATGCCAATATCCTGACTGAAGATGCGGCGAAGGAGTTAGAAGACATAAAATCTTTTCTTGAGTCATGCAAAGCTGTAATAGATCATAAATTTGACATTTAGATCTTAATTTCCTTTTAGAAACTTTAGAGTTGGAACCATTTTTTCCTTGTAGTGAAAATTTTCTTTTAAGCAATGAAATGTTTTTTTTTTGAGATGAATTTTTTCCTTTTTCTTTTTTTTTTCTCTTTAAAAAAATACAAAAATAAAAACAAGCTTAAATTTTGAGTTCTTCACCAAAAGAAATTTTTTTTATGGGGGAAAAAGGTTTGGTTTGGGGGTGTAACTGAACTTAAAGGTTGCCCCCTAAGTTGCCTACGTATCGTAAAAAGGGAATCAGGTCACACGTAGTTTGTGAGGACCTGCATTTTCATTTTTTTTTCAATTTAAATCAATTGCATTAGCTAGTCATTCATTTTCATCCATTGAGCATGAAAATTTCTTTTTAAAGTGCCTTGCGTGACATTCATGCATTTATTTTTGCAAAAGAGTGAGTTAGTGCGATTAAGTGGTGAATTGGTGAAATGACAATTGGACTAGCATTAGTGAGTGTTAGTAGAGCAAGAAAAGTCATTTGGGTGAAGTTAGTATCAAGTGGTGGATTAAAGATAAAGTTAGACAACAAACACTATTAAGCCACTATTAGGCCCTAACAAGAGTTGACTACTATGCTAAAAGTGAAAACTATCAACTCAATCACCGTTATTTCTTTTCTACCATTCCCTTAACTTTATCATTTCCATTTTGTCACTCTCTGTCCTCTCTTGCTTCAGCCAAAACACTCCCTCTCTCTCTCCCTCTCTTGTTTTCATTTTCTCTTCAAGGAAATACTCTCAAGCGTTGCCAAATCTTCACAAGATCACTTGGTAGCTTTGCTTTAAGTGACACTAGGAAGAGGAGGAGGAAGAACCGAGGAGGCTAGCTAATTTTCTGTGGTATTTTCAGCCAAGAAGAAAGGTAAAAGGCTAAGCAATCTCTCATCTTTTTACTAAGTAAAGATCATGCTAGACTAGAGCTTGTTGATGGTTGTTTTTACAACCTATTAGGTAGTGGTCTTGAGGAGGATTTTCTAGGTAGATGACTTGAGGAATTATTGTATTTCATGGCTGATATTATGTGCATATGCAGCCCTAATGATCTATGTGTTAGTTGGGCGGAATTTGGTTGATTATTGAAGAAGGAATTTCTGGAAAAATTTTGCCCTGTCTGAAAATTGAGCTGCAGATTTATCTATGTTAATGACCAAACTATCTCTTTCACTAAACATGAAAGTTGTAGAGAATTGAGTTATATTTCTACCCACAAAATTTCAGACCAATAAAAGCTCTGTGTCATGTGAAATGACCAAAATACCCCTGACTGTTCATGTGTACTGTTTTGCTGGAAAGCCCTTGAATGTTGCTGTCCGAAAATTGCAGTGAAGATTTCTCTATGTTATTGACCAAACTAGCTCTTACACTAAACATGAAAGTTGTAGATAATTGAGTTATCCATCTATCCACAAAATTTCAGCCCAATCGGAGTACTGTGCTGAGTGAAATGACCAAAATACTCCTGCTGCTCAAACCCTTATATTTTGCTGGAAAATGGCCTAACTTGCTCTCCGAATTTTTCTTGAATTTTCCAGCCTATTTTCCAAATTTTCTTGAGATGATATTGCTGTGTTATTGTTTGTCTTGAGTAGGTTGAAATGTGGGTTGAATTTCAAGAGAAATGTATGATGTTTGGTTGGCTAAAATTGATGAGAGAACTGTTGAAATCTCTAAGTGTATGCTGTCCGAAGTTTGGGTGAGATGAGCTGAGCTTCACTTGACATTTTGTTGATAATTGTTGGTTAAATTCCACTCAAATTCTGTTATGAATGTTGTATTATGATTATATGATTGCTTTGAGCAAGAATCCTGGTGATTGTTTGAAAGAAAAATGGGATTTTCCAAGTGATATTGAGTTTCGAAAACCCGGATTTGGTCACTGACCAGTTTCGGGAAAATATTTGTATCTTGGTGTAGAAAAATCCAAATGGAGTGCTGTCAGTGGAATTTGAAACTAGACTCATAGGCCTTCAAGCCCTAAAAATTTCAGATTTTTTCCTCCACATGTGCTGCTGGCAGTAATTTTCCAATGTTCCCTGATTTTTCATGACTGTATTGTTTTGCACCAAAATGAATTTCCGACTTGGAGTGAATATTTGACCTATTTGTGGTTTGAATCTCTGAAAAGTGTCTTCTAGGAAGTTGTAGTACTAAAAATCTATTTTCCAACGGTATAACTTTTATAGTTTTCTGACTTGTGGAACTTAAGTTATAAATTTTTAAAGAGTGCTGACACTATTCATGTCAGTGAACTATTTCCAACTGAAAAAGGGATTTCTTGATTTTGAAACCCTAAACGACCTATTTTCAACCTCTTACCTTTATTTTTCTACTTTCTTGACTTCAAATGTATTCTCATTGAGTTTCTCGGGTTGGTGTAGCTCACCAAGCTACGTATGATTTCTTTTCCTTAAAGTTTTACACGTTTAACAATTTTCTTGAGAAAAAGAGTTTTCACTAGCTGTGGTGAGTTAATAAATTGTTGATCATTAGTCACGTTTGCTTCAAGTGGCCAAGGGAATTACGGCATGAATCCCGAGGCATTCAAGTGATCTCACCTGCATACTTTTACTTGATTTCTTTTGTTGGTGAGTGTTCCAATGCATGTTTATTTGAATTAATTGCTATTGCTTGAATGAACTGTCACTACTTGATTATAATGTTACGTGCTAGATATTTGGTTGATTCCATGATTTTTTGCTCTTTGTATACCAAGGACCATTTTACTATTTGAAAGCCAATGTATACTTTATCGCATTGGCCAAATTAAATCTCAAAACCTTTAACTAGAAGCCTACCCCTTGACCGATTGGTAGGCCAAAACCTACTTGAGTATGCCACCTCCCTTTAGCGATCGGTACATCAAACCTACTTGAGTACGTTTTAGCGAGGTTGGGTAGGTTGAAAGCCCTATTTTTAAAATGAAAACTCCTTGGTCTTATATGATACCTTATTTGTGCATGGTTGTAAGCCTTTGGCTAAATTGGGCCCCTACCTCTCGTGGTTGACCTTTTTGAGCCAGTATTGGACTTGGTCGAGTGGTTAGTTACGTTAGGATAAAGATGGTATACTCGAGTATTACCTGAAGTCTAGTGGAGTTATGGCTGGATGAAAGAAAGAAGGTCCTAAAGTGGGAATTCTAGATAGAGGAGGTTATAAGGAGGAGTTTGGTGGAGTTGGCGGCAAATGATGGAATGAAATGACAGGAGGAAAGAATCAAAGATTCCAAGAGAGCAGCCGTATCCTTTTAATGTCTATTTTCGAATGATTGCTTTCTTATAAATTGAATGAATGAATGAATGATTTAATGTGTGTTTTCTAAATGAAGGCTTGTGAAATTGCTTTTCTCTTAGTGCACTCACTGGACTTCTAGCTCATTCCTTTCCATTTGTTTTCCTTAATAGGAGGTGAGAACATGGAGTTTTAAGTCTTAAGAGCCAAGATTGTAGTTAAGCCTCAATGATGTACCATTACGACTCTTTTCACGTTTATTTGAATTATAAGCTTGGCCTTTATCTTGTATTTTAAGACACCTCAAAGATTTGACTTATGGGGCTGTAATAGTTAGTAAGGTTAATGACTTATATATTAGTTAGTTAATGGTTTATATGATATTGATAATTGGAGTTTGAGGTTTTATTACTAAGATTTTATTATCGATGGCTTGTTTTGCATTTATTTGGGAGGTGTGGTCTTCTTACCGAGGAAATATGTTTGTGGTCGTGGTTGGTTAATAGATTCGTGTTAGAGTCCTGGTGAGAGTTGGGCAGGCAGCCTGCTAAACCCTCTGGTTCGCCTTAGAGGGAGGTGGGGTCGTCACATAGTTCCTGCCGTACACAGTTTAACCTCATGTGGGCCAAGAGTGTCTATTTGTTTACCACCTTAGACTTGGTAGAGTGTTTCAGCAGTTTAGCCACATACTACACTATTGGTGGTTGCCATTCATAGTTTTAGTTTATGCGGGTCAAGAACAACAAGCAAATTTGACTCATGTGTCATGAAGCCTTCAAGTTAAGCATAGTACTTCTTTAAGCATTTGCCATTAATGGGGCCAATCCTTAACCCATCGTCGGCAATCAATTTTTACGAGCCATTTGAATATGTTTCTTGGACAACATATGGACCATCCCACTTGGAGGCAAATTTTCTTTGTCCGCCATGAGTAAGGATGATTAGTTTTCGAATAGCAAGCACCAAGTCTCCAACTTAAAAAGAGCGCTTCCGGACACGCTTGTTGAAAGCTTTTGAAAGTCGGGCTTGATAGCACTCAATTCGTTGTTGAACTTCCAATCTCTGTTCATCGAGCGCTTCCAATTCCTCAAGGCGAAGACGAACATTATCCTCCTCATTGAATCCTTCTTGAATTGCAATTCTTAACGAAGGTATTTGACACTCAAGCGGGAGGACAGTTTCCACACAGTAGACAAGTGCATATGGTGTCGCTTGCATAGGAGTTCAAAAGTAGTTTTATAAGCCCAAAGAGCTTCTCTAATTTGAAGATGCCAGTCTCTTTTTGACTTGTCAACAATCTTCTTCAACAAATGACATAAAGTTTTGTTGAATGCCTCAGCAAGTCCGTTTGCGGCCGCATAGTACATGGAAGAATTGTACTGCTTAAAATTAAATTTTTCGCAAAGATTGTTCATTGCGGCATTGCAAAAAGGTTTGCTATTGTCGGTGATAATATAACGTGGAACCCCATATCGATAAATGATATTAACGCGGATGAAGTCCACTACATTCTCCTTCTTCACTTCCCTTAGAGGAACTGCTTCAGCTCACTTTGAGAAGTAATCCATTGCAACCAGGATGAAGATATGTCCACCAAAAGATTTTGGAAGTGGCCCAACTATATCTAATCCCCAAGCATCGAATGGCCAAGAAGCTACAGTTGGATGCAATGGTTCAGGAGGTTGATGGATAAAATTGCCATGAAACTGGCATGCTTGACATCTCCTCACAAAGTTGATGCAATCTTTTACCATCATTGGCCAGTAGTATCCCATTCTCTTAATGCGAAAATGTAATTTGGGACCAGATTGATGAGCGGCACATATCCCAGAGTGAACTTCCTCTATTGCTTGCGTAGCTTCATCTTCTCCAAGACATCATAGAAACACTCCATCAAATGATCTTCGATAAAGCATTTCATTGTAGTAGATGAAACGAGATGCTCGACGACGTATGTCAACTCTACTCTTGGGGTCATCTGCCAGCTTCTCATGGTTTAGATAGTCAATTATGGGATGACACCAATCCTCCTTTTTAACTTCATAGACACAAACATGGTAAACATTTTCCACCTCATCATGGTCTTCTTTATCGAACATTGGAGGTACGACCCAATTTTGGCATATTGAAATTTGATTTCGATAGGAAGGTAAAGTGAGCATAGAAGCTAATTTTGCCAAAGAATCAGGTTGTTGGTTGAACTTCCTTGGAATATGCTTTATGGTAACATTACCCAAATATCCCATGAGTTGTATTTCATAGTTACAATGTGGTACCAATTCAGGCTTCCTTACCTCATAAATACCTAGAAGTTGATTCACTACTAACTTGGAATCACCAGAGATCTTAAGATGCACTTGTTTCATATCTACAGCCATCTTGAGACCAGAATTAATGCTTGATATTTGGCCATATTGTTAGAGCAACGACATGTCAAAGTGAAAGAATATGGTAAGACGTTTGCTTGTGAAGTGTAAAAGACAACCCCGGCACCGACTCCGTGACAATGAGAAGCCCCATCGAAATACATAGACCATGGTGATTCGACATAAATACTTTTTCATCGGGAAGTTCATCAGTCAACTCCCACTCGGCAGGTATAGGATGATCAGCTAAGAAGTCGGCCAATATTTGTCCTTTGACAGTTTTGGTTGGTACATAAATGATTTCAAACTGTTGAAATTGAAGGTACCACCTCGCCAGATGATCTGACAATACAGGTCTTGTCATAACATACTTGATGAGATTAGTTTTAGATATGAGTCGAATAGTATGTGCTTGGAAGTAATGCTTCAATTTTTGGATAGCAAATATGAGTACCAAGCACAACTTCTCGATAGGTGAATATTTCAATTCATTTGCTATTATCATTCGACTCAAATAGTACAGTGCATTCTCCTTGCCCTCATCATTTTCTTGAGCAAGTAATGCCCCGATTGATTGTTCTTGTACAGAAATATAGAGGATCAATGGCTTTCCGAGAACTGGTGCGGCCAACACAGGAGGATTCATGAGGTAAGTCTTAATGCTTGCAAAGGCATTTTTACATGCTTCATCTCACTCGAAAGGTACTCCTTTCTTCATCAAGCGACTAAAGGGTTGACATCGTCCGGCCAAATTAGAGATGAACCTTCGAATGCATGCCATCTTTCCTTGAAGACTTTTCAACTCGTGGATATTGCGTGGTAAGGGCATTTTCATGATGGCATCAATTTTAGACTGATCGACCTCTATTCCATGTTGATGGACAATGAAACCCAAGAATTTGGCAGAAGCCACTTCAAATACACATTTTAATGGATTCATTTTTAATTGATATCTTCGAAAGTGTTGAAAAACGCTTCGAAGATCTTGGATATGGTCTTCTCACTTCTTTGATTTTGCCACAAGATCACTCAGCATATCATTGAAAATCTTTTGCATTGCCCTTTGATATGTCGCTCCGGTATTTTTTTAATCCAAATGGTATCACCTTATAGCAATAAATGCCTTTGGAGATGCGAAATATGGTGAACTCCTCATCTTTTGCCACCATACGTATTTGATTATACCCAAAAGATCCATCCAAGAACGAAAGTGCTTCATGACCCGTTGTGGAATCAACCGTTAATTCTGTGATGGGGAGTGGATAATCATCCTTCGGACAAGATTTATTTAGATCTCGAAAGTCTACACATAGTCGAATTTGTCCATTCTTCTTTTTGACAGGAATGATGCTTGAAATCCATGTTGGATATTTCACCTCTCTTACGAATCCAGCCTCGATTAACTTGTCCACTTCCTTCTCTATCAGAGAAATCAATTAAGGTTGAAAGCGTCTCTAAACTTGTTTAACAGGTTTTGCATTTCGTTTGATGGATAAATCTTGGACAACAACTCTTGGATCTAAACCAGGCATTTCTGAGTAATTCCAAGCGAAAACATCCTTAAATTCGAGTAGCAAATCAACATACTCCTTTTCTTCTTCAGGAGTCATCCACGAATTTATGTAGACTGGGCGGGGATAATCACTTGTGCCAAGATTAATTTCTTTTAGCACATCAGCTGTACTTTTTACTCCTACTTCAAATTTGGAAGGGTTATCACCCGCATCTTCTTCTTCTTCTTCAAGGTCATTGATTGTAATATGATGGCAGGAAGTGGTGCTTTCTTGATCTCGTTCATCAATGACTGTTTCAATTCTTATATTGAACAAATCACTGTAGTGTATGAAGAAATTGGTGACTCGCTTGCTTGAACTATTCTTCTTCATTGGAACAATATTCTCTTCTCTTTTTAGAATTTGTTGTTTTTGCTTCAGGGTACCTAATCTCTTATGGACAGGTTGCTTCAGCATCTTTGGTTGTGGGCCAAGTCGGTCGAATACAGAACCACATTTCGACTTGTTTCCCAATTTATCAAAGACGGATCTTCTTTGACTCATGACCTCTCCTTCCACATTCACATAATTACAGTTTGCTCTTTTGACTGTTATGCGAATGGGAGAAGGCAGTTGATAGCCAAGACCCACCAATGCGTTTTCAATGCTATAACCCTTTTCCTTTGGCAGTTTTTGAGTAGAGGTCAATCCTTGGATTTTCTCTCCGATCATCTCAGGGAGTAACTTGGCCAATACATTCTTCTTGTTTTGGATATAGCCAGCCTTAGCGAGAAGTTTATATGCATTTGGATCGAAACCCTCTTGTGTCAGAGTCGTAGGTAACGAAATATGTTTCACTACGGGTTCTTCTTTTGGACGGACAAATCCTTTCAAAATGGCTTTCTCACTCTTGACAGTTTCAATTTTGGTGAGCGGGTCATTTAATGCAGCACATCCGACAAAAGGAGATTGTCCTTCATTCCTCTTTGATTTTGGAACATAGTACAAAATAGGTGCTTTGGAGTCTTGGATTTCTTTCTTTACCAATTCTTTTCTTCTTGCCACTCCTTGCAAATAAAATTTGGCATCGGCAAAGTGCGATTCGATTTTGGTAAAGGGTTTGTCATCAGCAACAACTTTCTTGACTACACCATCACGACAATACTTAAAGCATTGAAGAAAGGTGGATGGTGTAATCTCATTTTCATAAATCCACGGCCTTCCTAAAAGCATGTTGTAGGAGGTCTTGGCATCAATGATATGGAAGAGTGCGCTTGAACACAAATCGCCAACAAGTAGTTCAAGCCTTATGAGGCCAATTGCTTTTTACCCCCCTTGATTAAATCCTTGGATCATGAGGCGGCTTTGGGACAATTCATCAATTGAAATCCCAAGTTCTTTCATAGCACGCACAGACATGATGTTGATAGTAGATTCTCCATCAATGAGTATTCAATTCATCTTTTGCTCTCGAACATACCCACTTACGAACAAGGGTCAATTATGGGTCTTGGAATCAATTGTCAGATCATCACTATCGGAAGTGATAGTTGCTGCACAATCCACAGGTATTTCATTAGTAATTTTGAGTTCTTTCTCAAATTCAGCACGAATTTGTGTGATTTGAAGATCTTCAGTTTTGATGACATTACAGGAGGTGGTCATCATCATCATTGCTGAAGTAACCTTTTGGCATGAATTCTTTCAATGTCACAGGCTGTCGAACCTTTTGAAGAGGTAGATCATTTGAAGAGGTTAGCACTGTGGTCACTCTTCTCGATTTTCTTGCCGCACTTCATCGTTTCTTTGTCACTTTAGGTTTTGTTGGACGAGTGCCTTCCGATGAAGTACTCTTCTTCATCCTTGGCTTGCGAGTTTTTCTTCGAGTGACAAGAGTCCACCCTTCGTTATCATCCCCGATAGCATTTTCATGTGAAGCTTTTTCAACTTTCTTTCTTATAGACAGAATATCACTTGACGCGGATTGATTGGAGGGGACTTCTATTAAACAACACAAAGAACCAAACATTATGGTGGTTTGGTTTGCAGACACTCTATCTTCCTCAAGGAGGATATTTCCTTGACGGGCTAATTCTATGACTTTGTCTTTAAAGACAAAGCACTTAGTAAAAGGATGATCGATCAGGCGATGGAAGCAGCAGTAATTGGGATTGCTGACTTGACCGGCTTCATCAGGGCACTTCATTTCAGGAAGTTCAATGAGCTTTGCTTTGGGAAGATCATCAAACATTCTATTGCAGATCAGACTCAAGGAAGGGATATTCCTTTTCTTTCATTTCTTTTAAAGTAGGCCTTCTTGTTGCTCTACTTTGGGAGGAGTCCAATTTCTCGGCGACTTTTCGGCTCACTTTCGTGGCGATCTAGACGGGAGCTATATTTATTGCCATGGACTCTCTATTGTTGAGTTTTGAAAGCGGCTTGCCCCCTTTCTTATTTTCTTGCCTTTCATTATTTTTTCAAGGAGATTGAACACGTGGAGCTTGAATGGGCAGGCCATCAGTTGCATTGGTTGCAATGCTCAACTCCATATCATGAGCTCGAGTAGTTAACTCCTCGAATGTGCTTGGATGAATGCCTTGTAGAATGTAGCTTAAGCTCCAATGCATTCCTCGGATGCACATTTCGATGGCAGAAGTTTCAGAGAGTCTATCCTTGCAGTTGAGACTCAAACTTTTCCACCTATCAATGTAGTTGACCACTGGCTCGTTCTTCCATTGGCGAGTGTTGGTCAGCTCTAGCATACTGACAGTTCTTCGAGTGCAATAAAAGCGGTTCAGGAACTCTTGTTCAAGTTGTTCCCAACTATCAATGGATCCAGATTCAAGATCTGTATACCAATCAAACGCATTGCCCTTCAAAGATCGGACAAATTGTTTGACTAGTAAGTCACCATGCTCTTGCATTGTTGCAAGTCTTGATGAAATGGGCTACATGTTGCTTTAGATTGCCTTTTCCATCGAATTGCTGGAACTTAGGTGGTTGATATCCAGCAGGCATCACTAGGTTATCAATCCTAGCAGTGTACGGTTTGGAGTAAGTGAAGCTTGACTTCAGGCCGCTTTCTTTCTTGTCCTTGATCACATCTTCGACGAACTCCTTCAATTGCTCCACAGGAATCGTTTCTTAGGCAGTTACATAGACTTCCTTCATCTTCTCTTTACCTCTAGATGAGGAACCTTCACGATCTTAGTGCTCCTTGAAGTTCATACAGCTTCCTTCAGGGGCACCATCTTTTGGTTAAGCAATTGAGCGATAAGAGCATCTTGGTCCTTGATGTGTTTCATCATGGTCTCCATCATCTTGGACATATTCAAGACTTGCTCTTCAAGACTTGAGGTTGTTTGTCATCATGACAGGCATTGCAGTAGAGAAAGTAGCAGAATCGTCAATGAGAAATTTTGATTGAAGAGTTCCATGAGAGAAGGCTGATCCAATGCTTGACAGATCATCATCATGCTAAGAAAGTTCGGATGCAAATCTAAATTCAAGCATGACAAGAATCTTCTCAATTGAAGCTGGAACATCATCAAGCTTCAATATAGGAGAAGAAAACATTGGTGACGTTGAACTGAAGACAGGAGTTGATGCAGATGGAACCTCCATGCTATCTTGGGTGGAAGCTCTTATCATGCTCCTTGTCACGGGGCCAACAGTGCGGGTATTTGCAGCAGCATATGCAGTTTCATAAGCAGCTTTGGCATCAATAGCCTTGGAACTACCAGTCACAGACTTGTTGTTCTTTGGTGCCATTGATCGATATTTGTAGTAGAGGTTGAGGGTTTATGCACCACCTTACTTGTCTTGCAAGGCATGCAATCATATAAGGATTGTACCACCTGAATATTATCCTTTTATTTTATAAGGAGATAATGCTCACACGTATTTTCTTGATTGGCCCATTCATAGAGACATATGACATGGCGAGATTTAATTGGCCGAACCCTTGCAATATATAAGACATATATAAGGACTAAATAACTCTAAATATTATCTCTTTAATAAGAAATAAATATTTAGATATTTATTCAAATTTGCTTAGTCATGAAGCATGTGACATGGTGCCATTTGATTGGCTGAGACACTCAAATATTTTCATTGGCCAGAGCACCTCAACTTGACACTTGGAGAGACATAATTGGCCGTCAAATAACCAATTTTCCATGTGTGCATGACATATGGCAACATTTGACTGGATAAAAATATGCCATGGAAATATTTTATAGACCAATGAAAATTTAGAAAATTAATTAAAATTCCATTGTCTACATGTACATCTATAGTTTCTTTATTTTTTATGTTCGTGTTATTTAATTGCTTTTCTTTTTAATCTATTATTCATTATTGGGGTAGAAAAGTAAGCCCTTTGTACTTTGCCATCCAATATTTTTACAAGTCCTAACGACTATGCAATTTCAACTACTCTTTTATGTCAATTTTTTTTTCCTTCCTGAGTAGATGGTCTTTGCCATGTTTCTTTTTTTTTTCCTTCTTTCACTTTTCATTTTTACATTTCCATACTTCTGTCACATGCTCACAATAATGTCTTAGAAGTGATGAAATAGTTCTGTGAACAAAGCATGGAGGTGGGAAAGGTTGGGTCGTGGTTGGAGGAGTCGCTTCATGGTCAATCAAGAGTTGGATTATAGTGAGAAGAGTGGTGAGAGAAGGCATAGATAGTGTCAGAAAAAAAGAGGCAAAAATGCTGATTCTTTATTAACTAAAGTATAGTGGAGTGTGTATACTAGCAGGGAAGGAGCAAATCCAATAGTTTGCACTTGGATTGGTCCAACTTAACCTAACCTCTCGTTCGTGCAAGTCCATCACCTATTCCCAAGTCATCACAATCCCATTAAACAGCCAAGCATTATAAAATGATGTAAGATTCAAAAGTTTTTTCAACACGGGATAGAAATCTTCTGAAATAATAATAAATGCCAATAAGACCCCACATATTTCAAAAGATTTCGCTAAAATAGTAAAAAAAAAAATTACTGGATATGTGTGGGTGCAATGTAATTAATTTGGTGTCTTTTGGATTATGAACCAAAATTAAATTAAGAAAATATAAATAAATCAATGATTCTTGTTGTATGTTAGAGATTTCCTTAATCACATTATTGCCCATATTTTGTTGCGCAAATGGCCGTGAGCATGCCTAGTTTGTTTGTGAGAACTCTAAAGATTTGGTAAAATATCTTGTGAGCACAGCCTCGCTCCACTCTCGTATAGGTGAATCGAAGCAGAAGTCAGAAAGTGCAGGAGAGGTAAGGATGAATGCTGAAGCTATGACTCGGCCTGTATCAATTCTAGAATATCCGAGCTTTCAAAAATATGTTGAGGATATGTATGGCACACACTCGGCTGCATCACAGCTTCAGACGCTGTCGGCGGTGCAAGCAGTGGTGGAGAATGCCATTTGTGCACCAGTGACATCGGAGTCGAGCAGATTGCTGAACTGGTGGTGCACGAGGATAAGTAGCAGGATGGAGAAGGTTCGGATTGCTTGATTTTGCAAGGGCCTGTTACTATGATGAACCTTTCTCCCCGAAAGGCTACTCAAGAATTGTTGGATCAGCTTCGTCATCTTGATGGCCTTCAAAAATAGCATTTGGATCCAAGTTTTACCTTTCATTAGATTTATTATACTACGTTATTTTATGAATAAGGTGTTATTTTGGAATACCCGCGGTGTTCATAAATCGATTACCATTGCTAGATTAAGGAAGTTGCGTAGGATTCATAATTTTTCCTACTTGGCTCTTTGTGAACCTCTAATTAATGTGGTGCATCTAGAGAAGTATAGAGTTAAATTAAACTTCCATTTGACTATTGCAAATGACGGGGAAAGGCTGTGGGTATTTTTTTAGGGGGGCTGTGAGGTTTTGGTTGTACCTCAATCTTCTCAATTCCTTGCTGTCTGTGTGGGTTGTTCATTTTTTGCTGGTCTAGTTGTGGTGGTCTTTGTTCATGCTTCGTGTGACCAGGCTGAACGGTGTGTTCTCTGGAATGATTTGTCAATGCTACATAGGTCGGTCCTAATGATAATTGCAAGTGACTTCAATGTTGTTATGTCGGCAAAGGAAAAGAAGGGAGGGAGGCCGTTTAGGATGAATGAGGCCCTAGATTTCCAGAATTTTATGCAGGAACTGCAGTTAGAGGATATTGGGTTTACAGGGCCCCATTTCACTTGGTGTAACAACAGAAGGGGGAGGGCTCGGGTATGGAAACAGCTTGATAGAGTTTTATTGAATCATCACTTGCTGGGTTTGAAGATCGTATCCTCTGTTGAGCACTTGTGCTGCTTGGGGTCGGATCACGCGCCGTTGCTTATATTATTCCAAGCGGCGCCTATTGTGGGGCCGAGGAGTTTTGTTTTTATTAATGCATGGGTGAAGCACTCCAGTTTTCTAGAGGTGGTGAGGGGTGCATGGGAGGAGCCTGTGAAAGGTCGGCCTATGCGTCACCTCCTCTTGAAAATGAAAATTGTTAAATCGGCATTGTCCCTGTGGAACCGTGAACTTTATGGGAACGTTGCTGATCATATTAAGCGAGTGGAGAAGAAGGCTGTTGCTACAGAGATTGCCTTGGAGAATGAAAACTTTTCTGAAAATCAGGCTGCATGGCTTGCGGCACAGGAGGCTTTACGTACTGCACATAGTCGGGAAGCTGTATTCTGGCGCCAAAAGTCTCGGATCAGATGGCTAAAGGAAGGGGAGGCCAATACCAGTTTTTCACTCCCTAGTCAAAGCCAAGAAAGCAAGAATGTGCATCCATCAGATTAAGGATATGGATGGCAATTGCGTGGACAATCAGGGACGCATTCAAGAGGAGGCTGTTCGATTCTTCTCAAAAGCTCTGGCTCATGAATGGGGAATGGGATGTACAAACTCGTCTCTCCAGAAGTTCATACTGAAGCTGGTCACGGAGGAGGACAATGTGCGACTGACGCAGACCCCGTTGGCTGATGAGATTAAAGAGGTTGTGTGCTCATTGAATGGGGAGTCGGCACCGGGACCTGATGGATTCTCTGGCATGTTCTTTGTGGCTGCGTGGGATATCATTGCCACGGATTTGATTATGGCAATTCAAGATTTTTTTGTTGGGGCTCAAATGCCGATTGGCTTCTCGGCTACGCTGTTAGCGCTTATCGAAAAATACATGTCCCTCCTCCGTTGTGGATTTTCGACCGCTTAGCCTCTGCAATGTTGTTAATAAAATTATAACCAAATTGCTGGTTAAGAGGCTAGAACCGATCCTACAGGGGATAATATCCCCACAGCAAAGCGCTTTTGTAAAGGGAAGGGTGATTTCTGACAATGTCTTGCTAGCCATAGAATGCTTCTCGACACTTAACAAAAGGCTAAAACAGGTTAATATTGCACTTAAGTTGGACAAGGCAAAGGCCTATGATCGGGTGTCATGGCCCTTTCTTATTGAGGTGTTGAGAACGTTTGGTTTTTCGGAGGGCTGGATTGACATGATTTTGTGATGTATCTCTACATGTAAGTTTTCGGTTTTGGTTAATGGTCAGCCTTCGGGGTTCTTTTCCTCGTCTAGAGGGTTGCGGCAGGGCAACCCTTTGTCACCAGCTTTATTCGTGATTAGTACTGAAGTATTATCAAGAAGCTTGAATGGGCTGGTAGAGGTGCAGGGCTTTTCCCCATTTTTTGTGGCGCGGGGTTGCCCTCCTGTGACGCATTTAGCGTATATTGATCAGTGCTAATTTTTTCTAAAGGGGACGGTAGATCATTGAAGTTGATTATGTCTGTGCTAGATCAGTATCAGAAATGGTCAAGCCAATTGGTTAGTGTGGCTAAAAGTTGCTTTGTTGTTGGCCCAAGGGCAATGTTGAGGTAGCGGTCCCTGATTAAGTCAATTACGGGATTTTCTATGGCAGCCCCACTTTTCCCAAATCGAACAAGAGGGGTCTGCGGACTGCCTGTCCAACTTTCGTCGGGACTCACTCATTCACTTAATAAGGCACTTGAATAAATACCACAAAAGAATTGATAATTCAAGCTTAAGAAATTCAAACTTATACATATCCATTTTACATACCATACTAAGTTCAAACCTAGAAACTATAGCAATTAATTTAGAAGTACCTAGTGTCTAAAAGGTCCGTCTGCAGAGGTTTGTCCACAAAATCTCAACCACTTCCAAGCTTTAACCTAGGAGGGAAACAATTAAGGGGGTAAGCCTAATGCTTAGTGAGTGTTCCGGTAAACTGTAAATAAACATGTAGCATTTCCCAAAAAGGGCACGTAAACAATCAATCATGTAAACCCGTTGAACGGGGTCATGTATCAGTATCATGAATCACGTATTCCACTATTTGTGGACAATTAAACAGTGACATTTTCAGTAAAAGGATACAGTTCAGTACAATTGCTTGTTGAGAGCCATTTCATTCATTCCGCCTACTATCCTCCTTATCCCTCCGTAAAGTTTTAGAAAACCCCTTTGCATTGTTCACTCATTCATTTCATTGGCCATTTCTCCACCTGACTTCAAGGTAATACTCGAGTATATCAAACATTATCCCAGGGTTACCAGCATCCCAACCTATTCCTTTACTGGCTCGGGTTGGCCGATAACGAGGGCAAGGGCCTAGTTCAGCCAGTAAATATGGCTTATAATCATGCACAAGTAATTCACATAGGACAACATTATTTAGGTTGAGTGCGATAAAGTACATACTTGCTTGTTCAACATAATTGGCAAATCATTACATAAATAAGTAGGCAAGTAGCATGTTGGCAGTAAGTAAACAAGTAAACAATTAAACAAGATGGGTCCCTCACC
The DNA here is from genome assembly GCA_013103745.1 of Gardenia jasminoides. NCBI lineage: Eukaryota > Viridiplantae > Streptophyta > Magnoliopsida > Gentianales > Rubiaceae > Gardenia > Gardenia jasminoides. The sequence continues at coordinate 24,100,885 of CM023096.1, forward strand.
TGTGGTAGTCTAAATCTAGCGTGTTGGTCTAGGCGGTCCTTCTAGCTCCTGGCCAGGTCCTATGAGTAATTAGGTATTAGGTACTAACTTTTTAGCTTATTTTCTTACTCAAAGTAATTTGATCAATTTATTTCTATTAATAAGTTAACAGATAAATCAGGTTTAGGTTAAGGGTCAGAACACGTTTCAGGACTCGGGTCAGTATCAAGGTGGTATTGGTCACGAGGTATGGTGTTGCTAGGCAATCGGTATAATTCAGTGCATTTCATGTACGACCGGTAGCAGTCGGTACTAGTTGGTACGTTCCGAGCGCGACTGGCAACGGTCGGCACCGGTCGGGTCTTGTCGGGGCGCATCGGCACTCGTTGGTGTAAGTCGGTACTGGTTGGGTGTAGGTCATGGGCGTCTGGCAATAGTTGGCCCGGTCTCGAGTGATTCGGGGATGGTCGTTGATAGTTGGCCCAAGTCGGTACCAATCGGTGCCGATCGGGGCGTGTCAGGGACGTCGGGGTGCGTCAGGTGACTGGGTATAGGGTTGGATGGAAACAGTCGGCATCTTGTGACCGGGCACGACCGAGGCCCCAGTGTAACCGTGACTTGGCCATTTTGGATTTGTCACGAAGCCGTTTACATTTAACGGATAAGGTCAAGTGTCTATGGGTTGCTGGGGCCTTGAGGTAATCGGATGGTTAACGGTGGCCAATGATAGTGCTAAATGGAACGGGGTCAGCCAGAGAATGTCACGGATGAGTAGCAGAGACAGTCGGGTGTTAGGCATGACTAGGGCACAGGTGGGTAAGGCACGGATGAGTAGCGGGGTGGTTAGGGCACGGGTCGGTTGGTTAACGATTGCTAAGGCTATTGGCCACTGGTGTTGTACCGTGGTAACGATTGCACGATTGCCTAGTCAAGTGTCGGTGCCGGGCCTTCCCAGCACCAGTCGGGTGACCGTTCCACTAATTAGACTCGGAAATGGCCGGTTCTATTGTTGTGTGTCGATCGGGTGCTGAGGTTGTCGACACGTCGAGTCAGTTTAGGCTTCCGTTCTGGCTAAGGAGCTTGGTCAGGGTACAAGTATGGCTCGTCGGCCCGACTAACTTCCATGGGCACGAGTAGTGTGTGTAGACCTGGGTAGTTGGGTAGTCGGTTGCCGTCGGGGGTTGGTACTAGGGTCAGTGCCCATTAACCGATTAGGGCACGTCGGCTAAGGGCTAGGCAATCCGCTTACCGGCTTGGCACAAGGGTTGGCTATCCATTAACAGGTTGGGGCATGTCGGCTAGGGTCGGTGTACTAGTATTAGGTCATTTTTTAACGGTCTAGTAAGCTAGGCTAGGCAATCCGCTAACGGGTCGGCGTGATGGCTCGATAGTCCCGCTAACGAACCGCAGAAGAGCTTGGTAGTCCTGTTTACAGATCGAACAATGTTTCATCATTTCCGCTAACGGGCATGCATGAGACATGTATATCTGCTAATAGATCGCATCTCATGATAGGCAATCTGCTAACGGACATGCACAGCAGCAGCAGCGGGGACGTGCTGACGTTTCACAAGGCGAGCCTCCGCACACTCGGCCGCACGCCCAACCGCACACCTGCGTGCGAATCCGCGCACTCGCGTGCCGGACCGCACGCCCAATGCAATGGCCCCGCGTCACCAACAAGGCGAGCACTATCCGGGGAGTCCAAGAGTATCTTCATTGGCTGTTAGGCCACCCCATTACCCTTAGTCCTTTAGTTGTGTTGTATATATGTAAATAGGAGTAGAGTGCATTTTAACTGCCAGTTCTAGTTTTCTATTTAGGATTATCTTGTGGGTGAAAGTACTAACCCACATCCGATTGTTGCTTTACTCTTGAGAACGTTGTATTACTTTTCTATTCTCAATACAAGTACTATTTTGCTCAAGTGATTGTCCCTTTAAAGCATTTCCCGCATTACTTTGTTTACTGCTTTAAGTGGGATCGTGAGCACACGAGTTGTTGGCGGAGCGGCTCTTGGGGAGTCGTTGGTCTTGCGGTCCGCCTAGTCATTGCCCTCAACTACCCGTACAGTTGGTATGAGCCTCTATGCAGGGCCCTGAACAAGTGAGACACGTAATGTCGCAGCGAGAACGGCTGGATGCCTTGGAGGCGGAAGTGGCCCGTCTCAATACGGCGTACTTCGGTAAGACGCATGGAGCACCGCCCATTGATCAAAGAGTTGGTCAAGTTGAAACAGACTTGGCCCAGTTGAGTGCCGACACTGCAGGAGGACTCAACCAACAGTGTCATTGCCTGGAGGTGATCCAAAACCTGGAAGTCGGGATGGCGGGGAACCAGGAGGCAATCGGGGAATTGCAAACTACTGTCAACAATGCGGTCAGCGGAGCTGCGGGCTGCTATTGGTGACATTCGCCAAGGCGCATTCTTCGCCTATTAGGCGTGGCTAACAACAACAACGCCAACCAATGGAGGGTATGAAGCGCGGGGCGTGAGTGAAAATCCCTGAACCGAAAGTTTTCGGTGGGGAGCGGGATGCAAAGGAAGTAGACAACTTCCTTTATGACATGAACGACTACTTGGACGCTCTGCACATAGTGGATGAAGCAGAGCGGGTAAGGACTGCTAGTCGATATTTGGTACAGATGCCAAACTTTGGTGGCGGTCGCAGAGGGAAGCCATCAACAATGGTGCACGTCCTATTAGCACCTGGGAGGAGATGAAGCAGCGAATCAAAGAACATTTCTTTCCTCACCATACTCAAACTAAAGCTTGTGATGAACTTAATGAGTTGCGGCATACGAGCACGATTAGAGCATATGTCAACAAATTCCAAGAGCTGATGCTCCAAATTATTGACATGTCGGAAGCGGATCGAATTTACCACTTCCAAAATAAACTGGCCAAGCTGGGCCAAATCAACTCGGAAGCACCGGTTTGAGACCCTGACTGAAGCTGTCAAAATAGTAGAAGGTTTTGATGAGTTGTACCAACCGAATCAAGCTAAGTCGGCTGTCACACAACCACGCCAAACCAGTAATCCTCGGCCCGGGCAAACGGAAGAGATGGAGAGAGAACCCCAAATGCTGCCTTCCTTCCCGCCAAGGAAGAGAGAGGAGGGAGTAGAGCCTTCACGCTCCTCAACCTGAATCCTCCCTGGTCACCGAAGGTCTCCGCCGCAATCATCCCAATGGTAATGGGTCACCTCGGATGTTTCTATCTGCCAGGGCCCCACTTTTGCGAGAGAGTGTCCGAGATATCATAAGGCGCTAATGCTTTCACAAGGCCAACTAGCGAGTCTTAGCCAGGAAGGGCAAGACCACACCGAAGAAGATGGAGGCGAGGTAGGTATAGGCCCAAGTGATCGAGAGGCATCGGAGAATGGGGACACTGAGGCCATGGGTGCCTATACTTATTGGTGCAACGCCCTTGCTCATACCAACGAGCAAAGGCGAAAGCGCCCTCCCTCGGCCAAGGTTCCCACCAAGGGAGATAGGCAGGTTGACTTGAGACGAGGTCGCACCAGCCCTACCAAGGGGTATCAACAAGCCCCATCTGGACCTCCGCCACCCCGGCACCACCAAAGCTTAAAGGCGCATGAGATTGAAATAATCAGACCTGCTCGAAAAGAATAAGCAGGGTTTATGATCATTGACTTGAAGGTCAATGGCAAACCCCTCACGGCTATGATCGATACCGGTGCAACACACAACTATTTGGTCGAAGTCCAAGTCGCACGCTAGCTAATCTTGGAGGAGTCGAATAGTAAGGTGAAGGCTATCAACTCTCCGCCAACCTGGTGGGGAGTGGCCAAGGCAACTATCATAAGTCGCGGGTCCTCTTCGGTATCGAATATCACGCGTTAGATGGACGCATTTCCACCATCATTGGTTGGAGTTCCTTCGGGACTCAGGACTACTAGTGTGGGCAAGGAAGAACTGCCTACTTCGATTAGATGAGAACCCCTGCGTGATTCTGACTCGTTGCATGAACGCTAAGGTGCAAAGCATTTCGGCCATGCAACTAGAAAGGGTGCAAACGCGAGAGACTACTTGTCCGGGCGACGCTCGATTAGAGGAACTGGAAGAGAATTCGGGGCCAATACCCATGCCAGTCAAGCACCTCTTGAAGGAATTTGAGGACGTGATGCCAGACGAACTTCCCAAGCGGTTGCCCCCGAGAAGGGAAGTAGATCATGAGATTGAACTGGTCCCCGGTGCTAAGCTCTCAGACGGCGCCATACAGATGTCACAAACCGTAACTAATGGAACTTCAAAAACAGCTTGACGGAAATGTTGGAGGCCGGCATAATAGTGCCTGCCAAATCCCCCTATGGAGCACCAGTCTTGTTCCAAAGAAAGCGGATGGGACGCTGTACAGTCGGTGGACTCCGTGGTGCTGAATAAGATCACGGTCAAGAATAGGTACCCCATTCCATTGATAGCAGATTGTTCGACCAGTTAAGCGGAGCAAAATACTACACAAAACTCGATTTGCGGAATGGCTATTGGCAGGTGAGAATCAAAGAAGGTGACGAGCACAAGACCACCTGCGTCACGAGGTATGGGACATATGAGTTTTTGGTGATGCCATTTGGGTTAACCAATGCCCCCGCTACCTTTTGTACCCTGATGAACCAAGTCCTCCGTGGCTTCCTAGACCAATTCGTGGTAGTGTACCTGGACGACATTGTGATCTACAGCAAGACATTGGAGGAACATGTTTTGAATTAATGGAGCAGCAATTCGTGGTCATCTTGAAGGGAAAATTCCTGATTTTGATTCTCATTCTTTAATCTTGAATTACTCATCACCTTTGCCATGTTTTGAGCATAATTCTAGTTCTCACTCCAGTCTTTATCATGCAGATTTTGAAGGTGGAAGTAATGAGCCAGCAATCAGGTTTTTAGTTGATGGAAGGAATAGTGAAGTTTCTAAGGGAGTTTTTACATTTAACTCTTATGCTATACCTTCTTACCATTTAGCTAATGATGTTCCATTCCTTATATGTCCCATTTCTGATTCAAAAAAAGTTGAAAGTTATTTCATTTTTGTAGGTCGTAAGGCTGATCCTAAATTTCCAGTCTTTGTTAAAGGAGTGCAACTTGATTTTGTGTTGGTACCAGTCACATATGAAGTGTCTAAACTAGTAGCGAATCACTGTTTTTCTAACTTTCATCAGTCCCTGGATTTGAGCAGCATTTTGTTGCTATTGACGTCTTCATCATTTGTTTGCTCACACGAACATATTGCTAATTCTTACATGTTGCTGCCAACAAATGCTAAGTTTCATGTACCAAGTGATTTCATGAGCATTAAAAGGTTGTCCAAACACCATCTTACTAGGATCGTGATCATCCATGTGTGTCCATCCTTGCTACAATTTAAACACTCCAATGATTTGATGACAAAGCTATTCAAGAGAATGGGAATGATACGAATCCTAAGAGGTGTTCGTGTCTTTTGGAATGACCCGACTATGGTGCATTGGGGTCCAATGAATAGAGTTAAAAGAAAGGAGTTTATGGTTCAAATTCAAGTTTCAAGTACATTTCAAGTGGCATGACGCTTGCTAGGGTGAAACGACTCAAGGAAGAGTTAGCCATGCTAGTTCATGATGTGCAAGATCAAGTCAAGCCGCTTGGCACTTTGGAAGAGCAATCACTACCTTGTGTCACAATGCTAAGAGTTGAGGAGGCTTCAAGCAACGTTACTAATCTCGGCTTTGCTTTAGGTTTGGTCCATTCGGTCCATTACCTTGGCCGAATGTGTTACCAAATATATTAGTTAGTTTAAGCATTTGTTTTAGGTCAAATAAAGCATCGGTTAGGTAGTTTCCAAATATGATTCACCTTAACCGCATGCCTATTTAAGTTGTTTCCTAATTGTTAAGTAGTTAGGTTAATGGTAGTTGCCTAAAACGTTAGTTTGCTAATTGCTTATTCTAGGTTTCCTAATCCTTCATGGTCTGGCCGAATTTGTGTTTCCAATTTGGCCAAGGTTTTCGAGTCATGTAGGCTATAAATAAGCCAACACTTTTTCATTATTTGAGATGAAGAATTATTCAGCAAAATTGATTGAGTGTTATCACTTCTCTTGCTTCTTTGAAGCGACTTGAATACCTTAGAGATTTTCTTTAGGTGTTCACCTTGACTTATTGATACGAGCTTCGCCCAGGAGACGAAATTCGTAACCTGAACTCGACGACCAGGTTTGGATGAGCGGAAGCAACCTCGTAGACCCCTCTAATCCCGGTGGTGTGAACGTTATTGATATGATCTCAACCCGTGACCAAACGAATTAGCAAACCTTGGTTTTGGTAGAAGACGCCACAATCAAGTGCTTTTCTTGATTGATAAGCCAAACTCAAACACTCAAGAAAATATCTAAAGTGCTCAAGGGTGCTATGAAGCCAAGAGAAATCTCTCTCTCAATTGCAAAATTGCTGGAAAATTTGATGAATATTGAAGTGAGTAAAAACGTTGGCTTAAGGCTTATTTATAGCCTTCACAAACTCTAATCCAATTTGGAAAATGCAAACTTAACCCTACTAGTACTAGCGACACATAAAAATACTAATAATAAAACAAGAAAATCCCATGCGCCTAAATGACGCGCCCACATCCAGATGAGGACTAGTCTTCTAGTCGCAGAAAATTCCACGTGCCCAGATGACGTGCCTGTGTCCAGACGACAACTAGTCTTCTGGTCGCAGAAAAATCTATGCACACCAAAACTCCATCAATCATCCGATGCATCCAAGTCTTGATCAACTCGTAGTAAGGTAACACATGGATGCTCGTCAACTTGAACACTTTCAAACAACTTGGAATCGCCATATGACGCATGAGCAGCTTGCACCAAAGCTTGTAATGACTCTTTAAGCCTTTTAGCACGTGCACGAGGGATCAGACCTTACGGTACTTGAACTTGAGGAACGCATGAACCCCGGACAGCATGTGCAGCTTGTGCAGTCGCATCAATCCCCTCCTCTTGAAAAGGATTTGTCCTCAAATCACGTGCATCGCCTGCGTCAAACGAACTCAAATCAACAACATTAAATGTAGCACTCACAGCATACTCACCTGGCAAATCATGCTTGTAGGCGTTGTCATTGATCTGCTGCACCACTTGAAATGGCTACGCTCCTTATGCATGTGCAACCAAACCCAGTCACCGGGTTCAAACACTAACCTTTGGCGACCCTTATTGGCTTGTTGAACCATTTGGCTAGTACGCTTCTCTATATTGGCACGTACCTTCTTATGTAATTGCCTAACAAACTCTGCCCATTTCTTACCATCAAGATTAACACGCTCATGCATAGGCAAAGGTGCCAAATCTAAAGGTGTTAGTGGATTAAAGCCATAAGCAATCTCAAATGGTGAGAAATGAGTAGTAGAATGAACAGTACGATTCTAAGCAAATTCTACATGAGGTAGGCATTCTTCCCATGTCTTAATGTTTTGCTTAATAATGGCACGTAACAAAGTAGATAATGTACTATTTACCACCTCAGTTTGGCCATCAGTGTGAGGGTGGCTAGCCATAGAGAACAATAATTTAGTGCCTAATTTGGACCATAATGTCTTCCAAAAATAGCTAAGAAACTTAACGTCACGATCAGAGACAATGGTCCTAGGAATGCCATGCAATCTCACAATTTCTTTGAAAAATAAGTTAGCAACATGAGATGCATCATCAGTTTTATGGCATGCAATAAAGTGTGCCATTTTAGAGAACCTATCAACCACAACATAGATAGAATCATTACCTTTCCTTGATCTTGGTAGACCAAGAATGAAGTCCATAGACAGATCAACCCAGGGCGTGGTAGGGATAGGCAGTAGGGTGTATAAACCATGTGGCCGAACCTTAGGTTTTGCACGCTTACAAGTAATGCAGCGATCCACCATCTTCTCCATGTCACAGCTCATGTATGGCCAATGGAAATGCTCCTGTAAGATAGTAAGAGATTTAGTGACTCCAAAGTGTCCCATGAGGCCACTCGAATGTGATTCCCTAACCAGTAGCTCTCGAATGGAACCTTGGGGAATACACAGGCGGTTAGCAAAGTGTAAATAACCATCGACAATGTAATACTTCCCACGGGCAGCATATGTACATAACTCAAAGATATGGCTGAAATCAGCATCAGAAGGATACAACTCTTTTTATCAATTCAAAGCCTAGCAGTTTAGCATCTAAAGTTGAGAGTAGAGTGTACCTACAGGATATGCATCGGCTACAACATTTGTCTTACCAGTTTTGTACTTGATAACATATGGGAAGCACTCGACAAATGCAATCCACCGAGCATGCTTCTTACTCAGCTTATGTTGAGCCTTTAGATACTTTAGTGACTCATGATCAATGTGGATCACAAACTCCTTTGGTCTCAAATAATGCTGCCACGTTTCTAGGGCTCGAATTAGGGCAAGAAGTTCTTTGTCATAGGTGGAGTAATTCAAGGCAGCTCCACTAAGCATTTCACTGAAATATACCACTGGTCGGCCCTCTTGCATGAGCACAACTCCTATGCCAATACCTGAAGCATCATATTCAACCTCAAATGTCTTATAGAAATCAGGTAAGGAAAGTACGGGTGTGTGTGTGAGCTTATACTTAAGTGTTTGAAAAGCTTTTTCTTGGGCCTCCCCCCATCGAAATGTCTCATTCTTCTTAATAATTGCAGTCAATGGGGCGGTTAGAGAGCTAAAATCCTTCACAAAGCGCCAGTAGAAGCTCGCCAAGCCATGAAAACTCCGGACTTCACCGATTGAAGTAGGCGTTGGCCATTCTTGAATAGCTTTGATTTTGCTTTCATCTACCTACAAACCCTGTGAACTAAGTACAAAACCTAGAAACACAAGTTTGTCAGTGCAAAACGTTCACTTTTTGACATTGTCATAAAGCTTTTCTCGTCAAAGCACATCAAAAACAGCTTTCAAGTGTTCTAGATGTTCATTCAAATCCTTGCTATATATGAGAATATCATCAAAATAAACCACGAAAAACTTTCCTAAGAATGGGCGTAACACATGATTCATAAGACGCATGAAAGTACTCGGGGCGTTGGTCAACCCGAAAGGCATAACCAAACACTCATACAACCCATACTTAGTTTTGAAAGCGGTCTTCCATTCATCCCCTTCTTTAATTCTAATTTGATGATACCTACTTTTAAGATCAATTTTGGTAAATATAAAGGCACCATATAACTCATCAAGCATATCGTCCAATCTAGGTATAGGGTGTCGATACCTTACCGTGATGGCATTTACGGCCCTACAATCTGTGCACATTCGCCACTCGCCATCCCTTTTGGGTACAAGATTCATAGGCATGGCACATGGGCTCAAGCTTTCACGTGCCCAACCCTTGCTTAGCAAAGCATCAACTTGACGTTGCAGCTCCTTGGTCTCTTCAGGGTTGCTTTTGTAGGCTGGCCAATTAGGTAATGAAGCTCCTGGAGCAAAGTCGATTTGATGCTCTATGCCTCGAACAGGTGGTAGCCCATTCGGGATATCTTCGGGAAAGATGTCTTCATATTCCTGCAAAAGAGTCATGACAACAGATGGTCAGGAGGTATCAAGTTGGTCAATGGAAAGCATCACCTCTTTGCTCAAAAGAACAAGTAGAGGCCGATGTTCACTAATAGCTCTCCTCACATCTATGACTTTTGCTAAGAAATTCAATTTTTTCCCCACTCTTTCCTTACTGGCCGAATTGGTTATTGCCTTTTTCCCCTCTTTTTTTTCAGCCTTCAATTCATTCTTTTTCCTCTCATTTTCTTGCTCAAATTCTTTTTGTAGTCTCTCTTGATCTTGATACACTTGTTTGGGGGTTAGGGGTACAACAGTAATTTTTCTATCTCGATGCTTGAAGGAATACTTATTGGTTTTCCCTTCGAAGTTGACGTTCTTGTCAAACTGCCATGGTCGTCCTAATATGATGTGACTTGCTTGCATTGGGACAACGTCACAAAGGACCTCATCCTCATATCGACCTATCTTGAAAGGGAAGAGAACTTGCGTGGATACACAAACTTCTCCACTATTGTTGAGCCATTGGAGTTTGTAAGGTCGTGGATGGTCCGTGGTAGGCAGTGACAATGAACTCACCATGTGTGCACTTGCTACATTGGTGCAACTTCCTCCATCAATGATCAAACTACACAGCTTGTCTTTGACTTGGCAATGGGTGTAGAATATATTCTCACACTGAGCCTCGTCATCCTTAAATTGTGTAGTCAATGCTCGTCTTGCCACCAAGCTTACACCAATATCCCCGTCCAGTGCCACTTCTTCCTCGACTTCACTTGCATCCTCTTCCAATGGAGGCATTCCTTCATATTCCGCCTCATCATCAGTGATAATGTCGCCATTTGGGAGTAAGAGGATTGTCCTTTGGTTAGGGCATTGGCTTGCAATATGCCTCGACCTTGGCACTTAAAGCACCTAGTATCCTTGGGACGATCCTTGGCGGCTTCATTAGGCCCCTTTGTACTCGACTTGTAGTCCGTCTTCAAAGCATCTCCACGCGGTTTTGAAGAAGAAGAACCGGCTTGAATGCCTTTTGATCCCCTCGAGGCTGGTTTTTTCTTGGTTCGACCCTTGAGGGGTTGGACCTCGGGTCTGGGGTAGAGAAATGGTACGAGTTTCAATTGTTACCCCTCCTCTTAATCCTTTCTTCAATTTTCATAGCTTTGTCCACCAGGTCACTTAATTCCACATAGTTCTGGAGTTCCACCTTCTCAGCTATCTCGGGGCATAATCCCACTCAAGAATCTTGCCATGGTTGCCTCTCGGTCTTCTTGAACATACACTTGCGCATCATGGTGATCTCTATATCGTTGAGTAACCTTGACACTCTCAACCTCCTTGTAAGGGTTTGTAATTTTTGGTACAAGTCCGGTGATAGTGACTTGGCACAAACCTTTTCCTCATGATTCTCCTCAGTGAGTCCTGTAGTTATGGCTAGTTCACCACTGGCGATGCACTTTTGCACAATTGTTCCCACCAAACCATAGCATACTCCTTGAATTCTATAATGGCAAGCTTTAACTTTTGTTCTTCAGAATAGGTGTGACATCCAAAGATCATGTCAATCTTTTGTTCCCACTCCAAATATGCTTCGGGGTCAGTTTTGCCATAGAATTCCGGAATTTTGATTTTTATGCTCTTGAAAGGGTCAACGTCTTTGGTTGGAACTTGCCTTTCGTACCTTGGTCTCCTCTCTTCCTCCTCTTCATAGTTTGAACTTTTCTCCCTTGAGGGATTTTACCACTGCTACTCTTGGACTTGGCCATCAATTCAAGTTGGTCCATCCTCTCATGGACAGCTTCAAGTGATTTGTTGAGCTGTCGTTGGAAGTCTTTGAACATGGCTTCCCACTTTACCTGATTCATGCCTTGTGGTTGTTGTTCACCATCAGACATCTTACAATACCTGCAAGGTTAGTAAAAAGGAGAAACAAGAAGAAATAAAGAAATAAATTTTCCTCACCTCACTCCCTTGCGTGTATGCTCTGACACCCGTGTTTGCACTCAAGTGTTTAAGCTCTCTAATGTACTCACCAACAGTTTCTCAAGGCTTCAATTGCCTTCTTGAAAAAATATAGAATTCCCTCAAAAGTGTAGGAGCAGGTTACCAATTGAAATGCCTTGATTATAGCACGTTGGATGGGTTGAGACAAGATGGAAGATGACTTAAAATGTGGCTAAAAACTGGAAGTTTAGACTAAGAAAAACACGACTGGACAAGCTAACCAAAACAGATTTGTAAATGCTAAAAACGCAGATTAAACGACTTGGAATGAATGATTAAGACACAGCTGAAGTTTAGGAACTTAGAAGACTTCTAATGAACTGATTAGGAACCTGGAATTTCAAGAAACATAGGTTAAACACGGCTGAAGCAGTTTAGGAAAGTGGCGGACAGATTTGGAATGTTGGAATTTGGAATCTTGTGTCTATGGAAATCTGGACCGGTTTCAGGTCTTTCTTCACACTTTCGAAATATGCAACTTGTTAATTTCCAAAGACCAATTTGGAAGGTGATTTTGGAAGCTAACTTCGAGGTGCAATAGCTTTTGGATTCAACAAACCAGATTTTGGTTTCCCTTTCCCACTTGCGGACCTAAGCAGCTTTGGAAAAGGAAGTTGGTCTGTTTTTATCTCAGGCTTTTAGAAACAAAATGGTCTTTGGTTTTGCAACAATTTGGTAAGTGGATGGAATTAGGTTTCTTAAACACAACAACTCAAAATTGCAGCAATATTTTCGGATCAGCAATGCAAACTTCAAGACAATCCGCAGGAGAAACAAATTCAGCTTTCGGTTTTCAATTTTTCCAGGTTTCAAGAACATTTTTATTGTTCAAAAAACTCACGAAATTTTCCCAGAATTTTAATCACAACTTGCAAGGATAATTTGAGATAGCAACAGGATGCAATTTACTGGAACAAGTTCAGCCAAATTAACTCAAGAAACCGACAATAAGGCTGGGCAGTTTAATGGACAGATTTCCAGGTTTCAACAATATTGACTTTTCTTGTTCAAGAATTCAAGCGAATTTTTCCAAAATTCAATCTCAACTTCAAGAGCTTCAAGAAAACAACCAAGAGACTCACGAAATCAAGAATTTTAGTCAAGAATTTGAAGAAACAACTAGGTAGTCCGCAATTACTTCAGCACCAAGGAAGAACATGACAAGTATGTGATTTTTTTTATTTTTTATTTATTTTTATTAACAAAACAGCAACAACCATGAACTCAAGACACAAAACAAGACACGAGACATGATGAAACAACACAAAGAGTCATGGAACAAGGCTAGACAAGAAGAACGACACAAATATCCTAACGATTGACAAAAAACCCTAGTGATGGAACACAAAGGTTTGACACACGACTACAGGCAGCAAGAAACGAAGGAAAATAGAAATTCTAGATGACACAAATGACAAAGAAAAGAGATATAACCTGGACACCGACGACCAGCTCTGGTACCAACTGATACGAGCTTCGCCAAGGAGACGAAATTCGTAACCCAGGATCAAGAACTTGACGACCAGGTTTGGATGAGCGGAAGCAACCTCGTAGACCCCTCTAATTCCCGTGGTGCAAACGTTATTGATATGATCTCAAACAGCGACCAAACGAATTAGCAAACCTAAGTTTTGGTAGAAGGTGTAACAATCAAGTGTGTTTCTTGATTGATAAGCCAAACTCAAACACTCAAGAAAATATCTAAAGTGCTCAAGGGTGCTATGAAGCCAAGAGAAATCTCTCTCTCAATTGCAAAATTGCTGGAGAATTTGATGAATATTGAAGTGAGTAAAAACGTTGGCTTAAGGCTTATTTATAGCCTTCACAAACCCAAATCCAATTTGGAAAATGCAAACTTAACCCTACTAGTACTAGCGACACAAAAAATACTAATAATAAAATAAGAAAATCCCACACCCCCAGTTGACACGCCTACATCCAGATGAGGACTAGTCTTCTGGTCACAGAAAATTCCACGTGCCCAGATGATGCACCTGCGTCCAAACGACAACTAGTCTTCTGGTCGCAGAAAAATCTACGTGCACCAAAACTCCATTAACCATCCGATGCATCCAAGTCTTGATCAACTCGTAGTAAGGTAACACATGGATGCTCGTCATCTTGAACACTTTCAATCAACTTGGAATCGCCATATGATGCATGAGAAGCTTGCACCAAAGCTTGTAATGACTCTTTAAACCTTTTAGCACGTGCACGAGTGATCGGACCTTGTGGTACTTGAACTTGAGGAACGCATGAACCCCGGACAGCATGTGTAGCTTGTGCAGTCGCATCACTTATCAATTCAAGAACACGTTGAATTGTGGCGTCTTCTACCTTATACCAACATTCGTTGTCCAAGTGCTCAATGGGTGAAGGTCTTCCGCCGTGTGTGTCAACTTTGGTTACCAATATCCTGGATCCTAAGCTTTTTCGTGTACAGGTTGCGTCACCATCCAAGCTTTTTCGTGTACAGTTCGTATCACCATCCAAGTCCACTATCTCATGAATGAAAGACTGAGCACGCTACTTCCTCACCTCAGCATGGAAGAACTTAGTATTCACGTCCCCTTCCCACAAGTGTTTCCATCGACTTTTTCGTCTTTAGAATGCTGCCTCCCGCATCAATTCAGACCTTAAGACTTGTTGAGCCTTCCGAAGATCCGAAACAGCCTGGGCAGAGTGATCCTCCTCCAGAGCCAACACCTGTATTCGAACCTTCTCCTCTGCCTGTCGGACCCGATCAAATACATTACCAAACGCATCAAAACTCAAAATCGCTAATGCTTGCTTCACCAGCTTCAATTTGCTAAGCACCTTCCTTATCAGTCAACCAGATATATCTCCTGCCCATGCACTTCGCTCCCCCTGCCAAAAGTCCAGATGCGAGCTCCACTTGTTCAAAAATTGAAAACTTCTTGGGCCCCAAGGTTCCCTCAAAGCACAATTCAAAAACAAGGGAGCATGATCCGATGGGAACTTGGCAAGATGTCTAACAGATGTACATACTTGAAGCTGCAACCATGCATCATTCACAAGCACCCTATCCAACCACTTCCAAATCTGCGCTCTCCCTTCCCTATTATTGCACCAAGTAAACTTAGAACCAGAATACCCCACATCCTCCAATTCCAATTCGTTAACAAAATCAAGAAAATCCAGTGCTTGAGATGCCCCAAATGGCCTCCCTCCTCACTTCTCCTCTTGACATAAAACTACATTAAAATCACCCATGAACAAGAGGGGAAGGTTGAGGGCCTTCAGGCCAGCCAATTGGGACCAAAGCAACTTTCTCTCACTCTTATCACAACTAGCATGGATTACAGCCACTATAACACGACAATCATAACTTGTAATAGTAAATCGATGACCAAAAACTAATCTGATTCCATGATTACATGCCCAACAAAACTATCAGGAAACAAAATCCAGACACAACCAGATTGATTTGCCATCGCATGATCAAATTTCAGTTTTTTCATAATCAAAGGTAATCGGCCTGTATTAACCAGCGGCTCACATATCCCTAAAAACTTAACATGATGTTCCTTAACAATTTCTTGACGTGAGCTAACGAAGAGCAATTATTAATACCTCTAACATTCCAAAATAAGGCATTAAACATTAATTACCTGGAAGAAAAGAAGTAAATGATGGAGATCCACTCTTCTTACTAGACTTCTGATTCAGTACTGTTTCCCACACATCTGGGTCTCTCAAACCATCCAATCTCCTTTTTAACGCTTCAAGAGGATCAACCTGTTTACGTGGAGAAAGGCCTAAGTCAGCCACTACCCGTGTGTGCCCACTACTGACCTCCTCTAAGACTTTGTTGTTAGAAACCTCCTCCACCACTACCTATTCAGCGATCCTCTCGATCAATTTCCCTGCTGCTTCAACCATAGCTTCTTCAACCAGGCCCTCCATTTCCCCTTCCTTATTCCCTGACGAGTGTGTCCCATTTGAATCCATGTCTCCAGGCTGGTCCAAAACCCCTACAATCAACCCATCGCTCTTTGAGTCACAATGTACAGCATCCGAAATTACTTCCTGATGCAACATTTCTGCAACTGCAATTCTACCTACTTCACCCTCCTCTTGAACTGATTCTAGCCCCAGGTCACCAGGTTGTACTGCCGCACTCACCTGCTGCTGCATCCCATGCTCCATCACTGCAAGCCCTTTGGATGTTGCAACCTGCCCTACATAAACATCCCTACCAGTAGACGCCGCTGTACCCCTCAAAATCAGGACGTCCGAATCCTTCTCTGCATCCGCAACCGTTCCAGATTTCGGAATGTATTTCTTCAACCCCTACCCATCAGACCTTCTCTGCTCCTTTTCCTTCATGCTTCCAGTAGCCATTGCGATTGTGGAATTATTCAAACCCTTTGATTGCACCCGCAAACCCGGGTTTCTCGCATGACATTCTTCCATATCGTGCCCTTGATGATAATAAAAAGGAGCAGTATTTTAGCAAGTTTTCTACATTGAGAGGCTGCCAAAATCCATCCACATCCCCAATATCCATGCAAACCTGAGAAGGAAGGGCCTGCAATAGATCCACCTCGACCACAAGCTCACCACATTGGGTCTTGATAGTGATGTGAGCATGGATGCCAACGTGTGCTTACAAATTCGTACTAAGTTCAAATGCTCCGAGTTCATTCATTCCAAGTTGATTCATTCAGAAATTCATCCTAATTTGGTTAGAGAACTTGGGAAATGGTGGTCAAGTGCACGGAGGAAGAAGCGTGAAGCTGAAACGCCGAGAAAGTGCAAAATGGCACGATCCACAGCCCAATCCGCGAACCAACGCCTCATAGATCCATGCCTTGCAGATTTCAGTTAGAAGCAAATTTTCATAATTTTGAGATCCGTGGACCGAACTATGAACCATGCCTCGCGTATCCATTCGCAGATCCCAGTCACGAATTTTTGTGGTTTTTCCACTTTTTGCATATTTTCTTAGTTTGTTGTTTTCATTGGTTCAATGTCTGAATTAGGGTAATTAAAATAATTAGTTTTAGTTATTTGGTAGTTTCCTAAAAACAAGGGTCCATGTTGGCCAAATCCATTAGTATTAGGTTTAGTTATTTTGAGTCCAAGTTAGACTAGGTTTTGAGTCTTTGTAAAGGATATAAATAGCCTTCTTCTCCAATGTTTTTTTCATAAGATAATTTTGATAAAATAAAATTGAGAGTTTTCTCTTTCTTGTTCCTGAGGAATGACCCTTGATACAAAGTGAATGAGTTCCTTTGTTCAAGTTTAGGCTTATCAATCAAAGAACGCATTTGGTTGTGGCGCCCTTCTACCCTTTCTAAACAATCTTGTGCTGTCCTTAATTCATTTAGGAATTCGATCCTTGATACCAAGGTTCGTTAACCACATGATTAATGGGTGAAGGTCATTTTTGTAACCATAACCTATTCAAGATAGATCATTCCGCTGCGTCGCAAATTCGTGTCTTCAAGAAGCTGGAGTTTAGAGATTCAGGTTCGCATCAGTTGATATCAGAGCTTCAGCTCTTGATACAGGTTGTTCAGGTTAATATCTTTTCATTTTCTTGTTTTCATCTTTGTTGTTCTGCCAAACAGCCTTAAGAAAAAAAAAATCCCATTTTTAGGGTTTGAACTACCGCATTCGTGTTTGTCGTTTCTAGTTGTTTCTGTGGTTCCGTTGCATCAATTCATGATTGAGTCCATATTCTTTTTCCTTGTCTGTTTTGTGTTCTGGTTTTGAAAAAAAAATCCGGAGTTACTGTTCATCGGTAGTGGTTACTATAGCACCGTTACTGTTCATCATTACTGTTCCCACACTGTTCATTGTTACTATTCACCCTGTGTTACTCTTCATCCGAAAATTTTTTTTTTTGTCTTGTTTACCTTGTGTTCTTGTTGTTCATCGAGTCTTTGGCTGGAATCTATAATATCTTGAAGTTCTTGGAATTGTTAGGGTTATAAACCTAAGTTCTTGTTCTTGAATTTTTGTTGGGTTGTTTTTTATTCAAAGCTACCAACAAAATAGAGAAAGAAAGAACGCAGCTTGTGTTTCCAAAGAAAAAAAAAAAAAAAAGAAAAGGAAACAGCTTAGCAAACAAATTCCATTCTTGACAAGGATTACTTTCCTAATTTGTTCAAATATGAAAATTAATTCCTTATGTGAATTGGGACGCTTAGGAAATATTCCAAATCCCAACTTTAATTGGAAAAAGGGATTAAATCAGATTTTCTATATTTATCATTGAATTCCAAGGTCAATTGGATTAGACTTCTAAATTTCCAGATTTATCCTTTGGGTAGAGTTCTAGATTTCCAAAATTCTACCGTGTCTTTATTTCCTTAATTTCAACTACTTGTGCCTTCTTTTCTAGTCTTATTTGTCCATTTTGTGAGTCATTAGTCTTGTCTTTCTTGAGTCAAGTGTCCTCAAGAGTCTCTTCCGAGTCAAAGTTTCATTTGTGTTTTCAAATTCTCATACATTGTCACATGCCAACCGGATTGAACTGATTAGTCTTCTTGAGCAACCGTGAACCAATTCATATTGTCTCAAGGATTGTGAACAAGGATTTGAAAGAGTTGGTGAGATTACTAGAGTGGAATTTGAGTGCATACACAAGAGTTGAGTGGATATACTAAGGAAGTGTGTGAGGCTATGAGAAAATTTTAAAATTGTGATGAAAAAAAAAATCCTACAACAGGGGTGTTTTGGCAATCTGTTTCCCAGAGTATGACGTTCGCATTTGGGAAATGTGAGGTCCGTTGAACTCGCATTTCTCGAATGCGAGTTATGCGATTTTCGGAAGAAAAAAAAAGGTCAAAAAAAAATATTTTCCATGTTGGGTAACTCGCATTTGTGAAATGCGAGTTACGAGGACCAAAAACAGCTGCTCTGGGTCTCTTCCTCCCACATGAAACAGACAGCAAAACCTAAAGATACAACCAAATTGGGGGCAACGAAATTGAGGCAAATCATTGGACATTGTCGACATAATCCATCCTGAGGTGCTGAAGAAGAAGAGGGAATCTCTTCCATCTCTGCCGGGCCGCAAACCGTGAAGAGCTGCTGACCGAAATCGGCTGAAGCTTATCGGCAAGCCGCATTACTTCTCCGCCATCCACCCGTGCATGAGGTCGCTTTATGAAGCTTTCGTCCTTCAGGCAAATTTTTTTCCGTTGGTGCTGCATTTTTTTTGTGTCATTAAAAAAATTTGCTGCTGTTTAATTTGTTTAAGATTTTAGACATTTATGGTTGGAATTTGCTGCTTATCAGTTCAATTCTTTCCCATTTTCAAAGAAATTTTCGTAGAAACTGACAGAAAATTGCTTGTGGAAACTTTCAACTTCTCTTCGTTTCTCTGTAACTTTTTATGGACTTCCAATTACACGATAGCAACGGTAAGTCTCTATAGTCTTCAGAATTTATCCAAGCTTGTCGATAATCTGTTTCTTTTGGGTTTAGGGTTCTGTGTTTTTCTTTGTCTTTTTGTTGTTTTGATAGAATTCTATTGAACTTCATTTGGATCTCTGCAAGACTGATGATGTTTTGTTACTGGGTTTTGTAAGATTAGGTTAGGATTCATAAAATTGGTTTCTTTTTGTCGTTTGTGTTACTCCGGTGAAGCTATTTTTTTGTCTCTCCAGTGCATTTTTTCTGAAATTGGGTACTTTGATTTGATTACTTCTTCATTGAAGAAGACGCACTTGTATCAATTTAGTTTAAAACGCTGATAATTATTGGGATAATATGCCTTCGTGATTTTTTTTCGTGATTAAATGCTATAAAATGTTTTGCGTCGCTTTGGTTTGACACTACCGTTGGGAAACACTGTAGGCCTATGATTATTGTTCGATTGATATGTACCTGGTTTTTCGGGTCAATTTTCACCGTCTGTGGTGATATGCGATCGACGCGTATGATGATGCTATACCATGTTTATTTAGCATGTTGCTTTTGGTGCATAGTTTGGTGTATCTGCCATCTCTTGTTGTTTTAGATTTGACCACACTTGTCATGCTTTTCTCTGTTGATACTTTACCTACATAGTCTCTTTTACATTTGTTTCCTGAGATTTCGACTATTAAACGCCTTGCTATGCTACTGCTATTATATCTTTGTCATTGATTTTAATTAGTATTCAAGTGTCTTGTTCGAGTGTTGTCCATGTGTCTCAATACAATCATGTAGATAACAATCCGTAGATGTTCTCTAGAGCATTGGTTTCTTGTAGATTGGAATTAGTGAGCAATTGTGTAGGTTGGATGATATTGTATCTTTGTATTAGATTTTACTTTATTTAGTGTCTTGTTGAGATTGCCACATGTGTCAGAAGATGCTTCTTTTAGCATGTTGAGTGCTAAATTATGCAACTTGTTCTACCACCGCCGCTTTTGTTATGAAGAGAGTTTTGGTTTGACTGTTATTGGTAAATAACTTATTATTCTTGTCTTTTTTCAGCTAAGATTCGAACATTTTCAGTTTAATATTTTCCCCTGTTATTGAATTTACGATGAATAGCTAATATCATAGACCAATTCAAAGATCCAAGATGGTGCTGCCTATAAAACCGATTTGAAGATGGTGCTGTCAATTTGTTTGCATTCTTTTCCTCCGATTATGCAACCTATCCTTTGAAGCAATTAACCACACTTTCCCGTATGATTGACAGACCAAACTGCAGCAACAAGTTTGAGGGTATTTTGCTGCATTCTCGAGGCTTGAGGCGATCAGATTAATACTAAACAAAGTTAGTAGTGTCGACGGCAGAATGAATTACAACTGTGCTTCTGCTTAGTAGGTGAATGTTACAAAGATGCATGCCTTCATTGGTAACATGTGTACCTTTGTTTTCGAATTACTTGATCATATTGTTTTGTTATTAAATCGATTTTCTATTATTTAAATCGCATTTTCACATGCTTAGACGGTGGAAAGGCACATGCTTTTAAAAAATTTGTGAGCTTTTATGGTCACGAAAATGACTCCAAAATAAATGATCGATAAGACATTAAATGAGGTATCCTAAACATAGCGTTGTGCAATCGATATTCTGTTTCGAGTTTATGTTTTGGAAATTGTGGTTACTGGCAGGGAGTTATGATCATTTTATAGGGGAGACTCTGTCAAAATTTTTGTAAAAAGTTGTTACATTGTGTTTGCTGGCAGGGAGTTTTAGTCATTTTACAGGGGAAACTCTGCCGAATTTTTTATAAATTTTGTAGGGAAAAATAATTTCAAGAACCGATGACATAAATGTGAACTATGCATTTACACTTTTAAAAAGCTAATTGCTTGTGAAGGTAGGATTTTATTTTTTCTTTTTGGATTTGTGATGCAATATAGGAATTTTTCTGATTCCGAGGCACTTTTTTTTTTTTCCCATTTGCGCAGAAAATTTTGTTTTTACAATTCTAGTACATATTTTTTTTTCATCTCTGATGGTAATTTTTTGCAATGCTTATGGCTGATGCACATATGAGGATGTTTTCTTTTCTGTTGCATTTATTGGTTCCGTTTATGTTGCCTTTTAATTTTGAAAATTGTGTTTGTCGGCAGGAGTTTTAGTCATTTTATTGTGGGAAACTCACTAATTTTTTATAAGTTTTGTAGGGAAAAATATTTTCAAGAACCGATGACATAAATGTGAACTATGCATTTACACTTTTAAAAAGCTAATTGCTTGTGAAGGAAGGATTTTATTTTTTGTTTTTGGATTTGTGATGCAATATAGGAATTTTTCTGATTCCGGGGCACTTTTTTTTTCCCATTTGCGCATAAAATTTTGTTTTTACAATTCTGGTACATATTTTTTTTTCGTCTCTGATGGTAATTTTTTGCAATGCTTATATCGATGCACATATGAGGATGTTTTTTTTCATAGATTTATTGGTTCCATTTATGTTGCCTTTTTTAATTTTGGAAAAATTGTGTTTGCTGGCTGGGAGTTTTAGTCATTTTACAGGGGAAACTCTGCCAAATTTTTTATTATTTTTGTGGTTAAAAATAATTTCAAGATCCGATGACATAAATGTGAACTATGCATTTACACTTTTAAAAAGCTAATTGCTTGTGAAGGTAGGATTTTATTTTTTGTTTTTGGATTTGTGATGCAATATAGGAATTTTTCTGATTCCGGGCCACTTTTTTTTTCCCATTTGCGCATAAAATTTTGTTTTTATAATTCTGGTACATATTTTTTTTTCGTCTCTGATGGTAATTTTTTGCAATGCTTATGGCTGATGCACATATGAGGTTGTTTTCTTTTCTGTTGCATTTATTGGTTCCGTTTATGTTGCCTTTTTTAATTTTGGAAAAATTGTGTTTGCTGGTAGGGAGTTTTAGTCATTTTACAGGGGAAACTCTGCCGAATTTTTTATAAGTTTTGTAGGGAAAAATATTTCAAGAACCGATGACATGAATGTGAACTATGCATTTACACTTTTAAAAAGCTAATTGCTTATGAAGATAGGATTTTATTTTTTGTTTTTTGGATTTATGATGCAATATAGGAATTTTTCTGATTCCGGGCCACTTTTTTTTTTTTGCCCCATTTGTGCAGAAAATTTTGTTTTTACAATTCTGGTACATATTTTTTTCACCTCTGCTTGAATTTATTGGTTCCGTTTGTGTTGCCTTTTTTTTTTCAGAAAAATTGTGTTTTGTCGGGTGGAGTTTAAATCGCTTTTGTGGAAACTTGTCGAATTTTTATAAGTTTTGTAGGGAAAAATATTTTCAAGAACCGATGACATAAATGTGAAATATGCATTTATACTTTTAAAAAGCTAATTGCTTATGAAGGTAGGATTTTATTTTTTGTTTTTTGGATTTGTGATGCAATATAGGAATTTTTCTGATTCCGGGCCACTTTTTTTTTTTTGCCCCATTTGTGCAGAAAATTTTGTTTTTACAATTCTGGTACATATTTTTTTCGCCTCTGCTTGAATTTATTGGTTCCGTTTATGTTGCCTTTTTTTTCGTCAGAAAATTCAGGTTTTGTCGGCAGTGGAGTTTAACTCTGCTTTATTGTGGGAAACTCACGAATTTTTTTATAAGTTTTGTAGAGAAAAATATTTTCAAGAACCGATGACATAAATGTGAAATATGCATTTATACTTTAAAAAAACTAATTGCTTGTGATGGTAAGATTTTTTTTTTTTTGTATTTGTGCTGCAATATAGGAATTGTTCCGGTTGCGCACTGATTTTTTTTTCCTATCGTAATGAAAATTTTGTTTTTGCATTTCTGGTACATATTTTTTTCGTCTCTGCTGGTAATTTTTTGCTTCCATGTCTGATGCATATATTAGTATGTTTTCATTTATGCTTCATTTATTGGTTCCGTTTATGTTGCCTTTTTTTTTTGGGAAAATTGTGTTTGTCGCAGTGAGAAAATACCTCATTTTATTGTGGGAAACTCGCTGAATTTTTATAAATTTTGTAGGGAAAAATATTTCCACGAACCGATGACATAAATGTGAAATATGCATTTATACTTTAAAAAAGCTAATTGCTTGTGATGGTAGGATTTTTTTTTTTTTTTTTGTATTTGTTCCGTTTGCGTTGCCAATTTTTTTTTCCCATCGTGATGAAAATTTTGTTTTTACATTTCTGGTAGATATTTTTTTCCGTCTCTGCTGGTACTTTTTGCTTCCATGGCTGATGCTACTATTAGTATGTTTTCATTTCTGCTGTATTTATTGATTCCGTTTATGTTTCCCTTTTTTATTTTTTTGGAACAATTGGTTTGTCATGTGGAGTTTAACTCATTTTACGGGAAACTCATAAATTTTATAAATTTTGTAGGAAAATATTTTTATACCAACGAAAAGTTCAAAGATTAACTGTTAGTAACTTAGTCCCGCACTAACCGCCATTTTTCCCTTTTTTCCTTTATGTTATATAGTTAGTATTTCATGAGAATCCCAACTTGTTTATCAAAGTTTTTTTATTTTTGAACATTGTGTAACAAAAAAAAATGATATATGTAGTTTTTCCCCTAAACTAAAACAATAGATTCTCATGTGCCTGAGTCTTTGTTGTTTTAATTTTCTTTTGCTCTATTGTGTTTTGGCTTTCGTGAAGATAGAATGAACATTTGGCTATCCCCTTCATCTTCAAGCCTTATCATTGTACAGGTTTCTTGAGTTATTGATCAAGAAAAAAGTCAAAACTTAGAAGCTTCCGTAGCCATTTGTCAACATAGTAACTCTTGTAAGAGCCAAAACATAGAAATTGAAAGACCTTGACAGTGATATGTGACAGCAATGAAGAATTTAGTAGCGTATTTCCTCTTTCTATCCACTTGACCATTTTGTCGTTAGATGAAATAGATAATGACTTCCTTTGTAAGGTAGTAAAGCTTTGTTCTATATACAATACAATACCAAAAAAAAAAAAGGTATTCATGACATATAAATGCAACGTAATCAAAATTATTTGAATTTCTGTCTGTTAATTGTAACAGGAAAATACTAAATTTCTAACAGAGTTAATCGTAAGTTTACAATTTGCATCTTGAACTTCCATATCTGAATGGTTGATTTTGGTTGATTTTGTACAATAGGTGCTGCAATTTTGCCATTCTTCATTGTCAATACTTTGTACTAATATTTTTCCCGTATCAAGAACCTCTGATGTCAAGTACTTTGCATTCTTTTGTGTATTACTATGCTCCACATACGATTGACTAGTAAATAACAACAGCTATTGCATGATTTGTAGACAAAACTCTTGCTATACATTTGGACCCTTTTGTAATCAGATTCTCGAAGTCTCTAATGCTTTTGGTGATTACTATATAGGTTAGTAAGTTCGATTCCGATTTTGACAATTGTGATTAATATTAGTGATGTATGTTAGACTGGATGCATGCCTCATTGAGTTCTCTATGACCGATCTTCTCTTATTAATTTGTTTTTTTTTTGTATTCATTGTACCCAAACTGTAATAGAAAGTTCTAATACTATTATTGTCATATAGATGTAATATTATGTAATGTATTCGCTGAGTAATAAATTTTATGTTATGGCTGGAGTTTGTAATGTTATATGGGAGATTCCGCCAAACCGTTAGAAATCAGAGGTTAACTTATTAGAATTTTTTATGGGGCTGTCTAAAATGGAAATGTTGTAAATTGCTTGTCTTCGGTTGTTCTGATTATTCTTCCCTACATCTCCGTGAACGGCAAACCGTTAGAAATCTGTAGGTTAACTTATTAGAATTTTTATGGGTGTTCGTTAAATGGAAATGTTGTAATTACTTGTTCGGTTGCAAAGGTTCCATTTCATTCTTCCCCAGATCTCCGTAACTTATCCATTTGTTATTCCTTTCCAACGCTTTCCTTTTCTTTAATCGCTTCTAAAAATCTGTCGGCCATCTATTTTTGATCTAATACAATTAAGTATTCATTCATACCAAATAGGTTCTTTGCATGGGTTCTCATACTTTCAAGTACGTATTCAAAGCAAAATTTGAGTACACGTTATTGTTCATCATCCTCATTCTGACGTATGTCGTGATGCCTACCCCTCGGTTTGTATTTTTCTAGTTTCCTTTCATATTACTTTCTTATGTTATTGGACAGTAATGGACTTGTCGGTGGAGATTTAGTCATGGGATATGTAGGGAGATTTTGCTGGAAATTTTTCCTACAATAACTGCTTTGAGATTATGGCTTTTACTACTATCCGTGTATGCACCAAGTCTTGTTTATGTTACCCAAACATATTTATTTTAGATTCTAATTCTGTGTCTTTCACTATAAATTTCAACAATAAGCATACTTCTTGATCACTTGTTAGCTCTCGTGATTGGCTGTAATCCCGGAACATGTCTTCCGAAAGCGACTCCTACGGGTATTGCACTTTTCTATTGGGGAGGGCAAATAAGTACCGGAGTACATTCAGATGTTATTTCCTCCCACCGCAATCAATCGCAGAGATGGAATTAATTGCTCTGAGAGATAAGTTAATTGACAAAATTTATGAATACATGGCTTAGTGGACAGGGGATGTTCAAACTTAGAATATTGTTCACAATTGACGATGGTCGCTATATATATACTACATCCTAGTGATGATGAAACCTTGAGATATGCGCATTTGTATGACATTGATACGGAATCAGTGTATTCTTGAACTCACATTGAGTAGGACAAATTTGCCTAATTGCCCCTACTGTAACATTGTCTGCTGGATGTCCCTGCTCAATGCACATGCGGATCCGATGGGATGCCGCCCGCCCACTGGTGTGTGCTCGACGGGATTCATCCCACCACCCTGTCGTTCATAGATATACTGGGAACAGTTCTACTCACAATAACAATATGCTTGGCGGTTAATGGGGTATTCTGATGCAACTTTATCTCAACACCCTCACATGTTTCTTGTTCTATGGTCTTGGCTTCGACTGTCCGCCCTTTGGTGAGTCTACATCGCCATTCCGTCATGCTCATGCATATCACTCCATCGGTCCAAGCACTACCCGAGTACCGATCAGGATGTTGCATATCGGGCACCACAATTCCGCCTCGGAGGGAATGGGGTACGATGATCGAGAGGTTGATGTAGAGGATTTGGATGAGTCCACCCTGAGGACACCCCATCTCGGCGATGAGGCCTACATTTAACTGCCGCTTCCAAATACTGATTACCATGTGGCGTGCTTTGTCCATGACTCAGGGCGATACGGCCGTCAAGAACAATCCCGGTGGGCATGGCCTGAGACTGATTTTGAGTCAGATTTCTGTTCCAAGGGGCTGACATTTTTCAGAACCTTGGAGCAAACAATGTTTTGATATGATCTTGGTGATGTTATACACCAATATTCTATATATACGAGGAGAATTGAAATATTTGTTTACATGAGATTTGCAAGCAAAGCAGTTACCATTTGGTGAAGAATATATTATGGTCCGGTCCGAGCAAAAGTAGAGGTGGTCCGGTCGAGAGTAAAGATTAGGGACCACATGGTCGCCTCGCATTTTGTAAGTCATGGGGTGAGGGCAAATTACGATGCGACGGTCCATCGAGCACTTCAAAGAAGACTACCACGGACTATGGGACACTAGATGGACTAGGGATCATACTTGTCTCAGAGATATTGTCCGCAACAGTAACCATGCATGTTTGACTTGGGTTATTGCCGAGTCCTTATAGTTGCTAGTGTTGCCAGACCGATCTTGGTTTTAAAGATTAAAAACATAATGTACTTATAAAGGCCCGAATGATATGAAGCGTCACATCACTACAAGAAGGCTGTGAAATGCAGGCGAGAAAGGCTAATGATATTTATTGTGAGAACTTGGGACCAAATTCTGCCGACCTTCCTAAGTACATGCGCACTTGTGTAGTCAAACTGGGTGATTGACTGCATTGGCTGCACCAGATATTGGCTGGTAGTCAAGCACATTGAGTGCGTGTTAGGTGGTTCGGAGCATTGGGACACGCAATTATAGTGATAGCGTACCATGCCCATGTGTTTTGATTGACCACCACCACAGCATTGGCGAAAAGAGGTAAGCTCCCGATGCGCTAAGTCCATGCGAACAATCGATACTTCTTGCCTATTTGGCATTGCTGGACGAAGAGACAATCGCTGAGAGTTCGCGGTGGTTTTATGTTTTACCGAATTCGCTAATACATGTGATGAACCCGTTATCTTTTCGTCATATGTCATCGTTAGGCATCGGTATCATTCGGCAATGTCGCACACCACTATTGACGGAGCGATTAAACTTCACGCATTACGCCTTGACATGTGAAGCAGTAATGACACGCCATAAGGATTACATCTAAAGAGATTGTGTTGGGCGTTAGGAAAGCTCGTGAAGCTAGATGCGCTGAGAATTAAAGCGCTGAATGCAGCGCCGAAATTTGACAAGATCGTGAAATAGATTCATCCCGAAATTAAAGAGGAAAAATGGTGTCTTGCTCCGCGGGGCCGTTGAGGTACCACCAATATATTGAAGTTATAATAATGTCCTTAAGGAGCACTACATCGCCAATTCGGGCATGCATAGATATGACATTACGGATTGAACTTTAAGTGGCGAGGCGGATGCACCATTGTCGCCATAAATTTCCCCTAGAATATGGCAGCATTTTAGCTGCTGAAAAGCGGACGCAGTCGTGGAGTTTCATGCGAACCGTGTATACGGGTGTATTACGGTGCATTGGATGGAAAGAGGAAACACGCGGGCAGTCCATTTTGAGAAAAGAATAACCGCTCGTAAAAGTGATGCATGTATAGACCTCTCATGCTATAGTCAGCTGTTGTAGACACCGAGGGGACAATCGAAACATGTAGATCAGCTATTCACTAAAACTCTGTGGTTCCAAGAAGATTCTAGAATTTTCAACCCTTACCGCAGATCCGGGATAAGGTATTTAAGGACCAACAGGTGGGAACCGCAAGGTGATAGCAGTGATTCATTGCAAAGGAAGGCGGAAGGGGTTGAGCAAGAAGAATTAAATAATGAAATGGGCAGAGAGAGATCCCGAGAAAGTGTATAGCATCATAGAAAGAGGTCATGAGGAATTGTAAATTTTGCTGTGAATAATGCTATGCGTTTAAAGTTACTCCTCTCCTCATCTTTGTCACGTTGTACTCACCGTCATTTTTTTTATCGTGCTTATTTGCAGATTTTGGTCATATAGTTTGATATATTCACGTTAAGTAATTTTATGGTATGTAAATGTTAAGTTAGAGGTTATTTTATATTTCTGTATTTAATAAAATGTTTGTTGGCGAGGAAGTTTTACGCTAATGATATTTATAGGAGGCTCGAAAATTTTATAGCAAATGTTGGGAAATGCCAATCAAAATTTGGGGTGTTGGATACAATTTGTTGTTAACGTTTTCTATTTTCGCTTAATTTGTTCAATTTCTGTTCATGGCTTTAGTATTTTATGACTGCTCCCGTTCATTGAAACGCACCTACTAACTGCCTAATAATAGTTTTGGTATTATTCCCATCAAAAAAGGAAACAAGAGGGACAATGTAACAGTAATTGGTTTGTGCTTAAACATGGAGTCGTTAGGCGGTGTGTTAAAGTGGGTTTTATTTGTTCTGGTATTACAGGGGTTGTTTAATTTGTAAGTTTAGGTTTTACCGGATTCGTGTTTGTTAAAATTATAAACTTATTCTGTATTGTATTTATAGATAATTTAAATATTTTTTTTTTATAGGAGGAGTAGTTATGGCCGATGATCCACCGCAATTTGATGTGCACTCGGTCCGTGATATGGGACATTATTGGCGGGGACCGCCTACTGAAAGCTTCATTCCATCTTTCATGGCCATATCCTGTGTGACTAACTGTTGTCCGTCGTGTGATAAAGCATTACGGGACCACAGCCCGATACGGCGGTGCTCCACTCATCCGCATGGCTGGATTCGAGGGGGTACTTCTATGCGGCTATCAGCAGTTGGATCACGCTTTGATCATCGCAACTTTAGTGGAGAGAGATGGCGCCGGAGACACACACCTTTCATCTCCCCGGTAGAGCTACCGTGACCTATACAGATGTCGGTTATATATGGGAATTGCGCAGCGACGCCCCCTGCCACGGGTGTGGATGTAGCGCACTACCGTAAAGGGAGCGCATTTGTGCGGAGCTTTAGGGTTTTTCAGAGCACGCTGACTTTCATCGGGGCGCAGAGTTTGTAGTTTGTCGGGGTTTTTGATAGGGGGCCTGCCGGTTGATGCTAGGATGAGACATTCGTGCAGGTAACGTGTCTACATTTTGTTACTTTTGGGCGGGCATTTATTCTGGATAAACCGGGAATAAAACCCTGACTGGTTTCCGATGGCGGCTTCTTCGCCGAGATCTAGAGACGTTAGGGAAGCTCGGTTAGGGGAGTGTAGTCCGAATTCTCTACCGGGTCTCTACGCCGCCACGCGACCCAGGAGGTTACGAATATTACGGACCGGCATCGCTTGTACGCAGGTATGATGCATTCGAAATGGATGTAGTTGGGAATTACTTTGATATGGTACATGAAATAATATAACCCATTTTCAAGCTGCAGATACGTGGAACGAATGCCTACGTTATACCGATCGAAACGGCCACTACATCGACTATCCCGCCCTTACGAAGCTAGGGTCGTAAAATTACCACATCTTTTTCATCTTGGAACCATTGTTCCAAATGAGTAACTAACACCGCCATCCCATTATTTCGCCATCGGTTCTGGTGGGATGTTTGGATTTACATAAGTTGTCGCCATGTCTTGCCGCCTTTAGACCGGGGCTTGACTAGCTTACAGATTCGATGAGGTACATGTTGCAATATTTATGCATACCTTATAATCTTGTATAAATTTTGTGTTCGAAGTTATTCATCTTTTAATACATGCGGTCTTGAACATGGATTCGCTATACATTTTTTCATTCATCGGCTCGTATTCTGAGTGGTACACCTTGCACGTCCTCTCCCAAGTATTACCGCAGGCGTGACATTTGAGATCATTCACATACACATCATCTCGCTTTGAGGTTGTGACCGAGCCCCACCTACCTTATCCGAGTTATGCGCGGTTCGGTTTACAGCAGCTCGCGGTTCGACTCTCGGCTGGTCCAGAACATCGCCACGATACATCAATTAGTCACCGTGGGAGGAAGAATCGATCGGGCATGGCCGTGTGCATTACATTGAGGTTTGGACACATCGCCATTCTTTGGCATGGACCGCAATTGATGATACTACGTATCCATCGGTATGACTATTTTCGTGGTATAAATTAGACGCTCGTATGTGTAATGAGATCCGAGCCGACATCCTCCCAGATTCCCGGGGGTTTCGAGATAGTGCGAGAAAGCGAATATCTTAAGTTTTGCCACTTAATAATAATGGACACAAATTTCGGACGTGTATTATCACTCTATTGTACAAATGGCCATACCGCACTTACACATTTCTTTTCATGCCAAACTCTTAATAGGTTGATGATGTCGCATTCATTACATGGCATTAGATTAGAAGCGGCGAGATAATGAGGGGCGGGGCGGTATGCATCATCTCCGCGCATTGAGAGTTTGTAGATGAGGATTCCTACAGCATGTAATGCATCGATGGCGTAATGCGTCTTGCGCTTCCACCTGTACCTCACTGACATTCCGGTTCATGTATTGACCTAAGGCGTCGTGTTGGAAGGCCATAGAAATATGAGGTGGCTAACCGCGGTGGTGGTCGGCGCATGGGTGCAGTCCGGAGCATCTTCCGTGACGGACACTGGCGGCGGTGCAAGGTACGAGCACCGGGTATCACCGCACTGGTGAATCGATCTGCACTCACACCTCGGTCGCCGGGCATGCTGGTACAACGCGTCTAGGTCACGGTAGCTTTCAACAAGTTACACACCTATGGTTGGCGGTATTAGACGTTGGAACTTCAACGCCAGCGAAGGAGGTCAGCAGTCGGGGACGCAGGCATTACATGATCGGAGGTCGCGACATGAGTCACACATAGCTCAAGTGACTCGATTACGACATATGTGCCAATGTGAGGAGCTAGGGCCGTAGGGCGCCGAGTGTGGTCTTGGTGGACATCTTGGAGGACATATGAACCTTATATTGATTGATTAGTTTTTTTTCCCATTACTTCAATTGGCTAATGTATACATATATTTTTTGCGTTTGCAAGCCCCATGGAGTCGACAAGCCAATGCTAATAACCAACTAACTGCGAAAGTAGGCTCATAATCGTCCAAGAGCTCCAACTTCCTCAACACCATAATCCCACTTCAAGGTCCACGAGGATAACCGATAGACCTGCCACAAAATCTAAACGCTTATCCCCATAAAACTTAGGTTTGTCCCAATATAATCCAATAGAAATTAGAAAAAACGATTTAACAAACCTCCAACATTCACCAAAATCTTACAATAAAAAAAAAGCATATCATTATTCTGAGGCGATCAATGGCGAGGAGGTCCACCCTGGGATGCCGAGGGGCTTGGCGGACTTTAAGAGTAGCGAACAATTTCAAAGATAGGATTGAGGTGAGTGTTGAGAAGCTGTATATGGGTAACGAGGGGGTTGAAAAAGCTTTAGGGTCGTAGGGTTTAGGAAATAGGGCTTCTGGTTTAGGGTTTAGGCTTTGTTGGTTTAGGAGTTTAGCTTTGTCTGTCGAGGGTTTAGGCTTAGATCTCGGGTTTTAGGGTTTAGGATTTCCAGGTTGTGGTTCGAGTGGTTTAGGGTTTCAAGTTGAGGTTTAGGGTTTCTGGTTTAGGGTTAGGGGTAGAGGTTTATGGTTTTAGGTTACTCATTAAGGTTATAGGGTTTGAAAGGTTTACGATTCCCACGGTTCCATAATCTTTAGGGTTTCACGATGCTCAATTTTTTATTACAGTTTAGGGTTGGTTAAATGGGATTACTTCGTGGTCGTAAGTAGTACATGAAATGTGTTAGAATGGAACAAACATTTATTGTAATAGTATCAAATTGCCCTAAACATAAAATGCGGAGTAAAGGAAAAATATCAGAACATGATTTCTCCATTTATGCTCTACATCCGTGCTTTGTAATTTTAGTCTTCTTGTTCTTCTTGAATAAGTGTGTTCGGGATTTAAATGATCAATTTTTCTTGTGTTACATCGCCACCATTTAGGCGAGTTACACGTAAGCGGCACGCGATCTAAGGACAGGCAACTATTGAAGACCATTTAGGTGCGTCCACGGACACGCCAAAGAATAGCAATTTCGTTGCATGGTCGTAAGCTGATGGGGGCTAGTGGGGTATTACGCGTGCCCACTGGTAACCTGCATGCTCGGAATGGAATTTTATGGTCAATGGCCGTAAGCGTTGGCGCTACTTAGGCGTTTGCCAAATCGCCACGCTTTATGGTCACCAATTGTAAAACTTGGTCGGTGGCGTTACTTAGGCTACAAACGATGCCACTAACCCAGTGGATCCGCAAAAGAAAAAAAAAATTTCTTTCTCTTTTCCAATTCTCAGTTGTGTTCTTATTTCAAAAAAAAAAACCCCTAAACCCTAATTTCTTTTCGTTTCTTTCCTTTCTTTCTTTCTTTCTTTCTTCCTTCTTCTTCTTCATTCTTTCTTCCTTCATTTCTTTTCTCCAAATGTTAGGTAAAAAAATAGCCAATTAAAAGATGTTTACTACTGCCACATTAGTTGACCATTAAGATTATTGGATTTCACACACCGACCAATACCTTATTCACGTAAATTTATTTTGATATTACTTATCGAATTTTTTATTAATTTTTTGGTCAATGAACATTCCACGAAACTCCCATTTTTTAAAATTAATTTTTCACGCTAACTCAAACTTCAGAGGATTTTTCCGAACTCGGCGTTCGAAAATGTGAATTTTATAGAAATCGATTCGCTTAAATGCGATCGAGAATTTTAAAAAAACAAAATTGTTGGAACTTGCGCATTAAGCTGCATTTCTTGAATGCGAGGTTCTTATAAACTTCGCATTCATGGAATGCGAGTTCTATGAAATTTCGCATTCCTTAAATGCAAGTTAGAAAATTTTATTTTTTTAAATATTGAACTCGCATTGCTGGAATGCGAGTTCTATAAAACTCGTATTTAAGAAATGCGAGTTTCTAAAATTTTTTATTTTTTCCCAAATGTTGAACTCGCATTCCTTAAATGCGAGTTTCATAAACTCGCATTCCTTAAATACGAGTTCTATGAAACTCGCATTTAAGAAATGCGAGTTTCGACAATTTTTATTTCTTTTTAAATGTTGAACTCACATTTGTGAAATGCGAGTTCAATGAACTCGCATTTCCCAAATGCGAACCTCACTTGTCTGAACCCTACACCCAAATCACCATATTTGCAGAAAAAATTTAAAAATCATAATATTTTTAGAAATTTCTCGTGAGGTTATTATTTTGTATTTTCTTAACCTTTCTTTGCAGATTTTATCACCATGAAACACCAAAGATTTATGCACAATCCTCTAAAGGAATTGTTGCTGAAATTCCGTGCTCTTCGCCAAGGCATCAAATCGGTGAAAGAATACTACAAAGAGATGAAATCCATCATTCATCAAGTCGGAATTGTAGAGGATTCAATTGTCATTAATCAATTCTTGGATGGTTTAAATGATCAAATATCTAAAAGTCTTGAAGTGACTGACCGTATGGAATTGTATGAAGTTGCACATGCTACTATGGACATTGAAGAGAAGCTCGAGTGGAGGCGTCAAAGGAGACTTTCCTCGACCAAACGTGCTTCACTTGAGAAGCATGAGCAAGAAATTCAAGTGTCACGTCAAGTGTCCAACAAAGATTCTTTTACGGCACGGCTTGAGCAAATATTGGATACCTATCTAAAGTCGTACTTTGAACATGAAAAGAAAGAGCTTGAACTGCCTACTACACTAACCACTAGTCAAAAGCTAGTTGGAAAGGAATTATGTGAGGAATGTGAGAATATTCATGAGGTAACATCCGAGTGTAGTGTGAATAAAAAAGAACGTGAGTTGAGTGAAGAAGTAGAAGAAAAGAGTGCACGTGAGTTGATTGTGAGTGGAAAAATAAATGAGCGTGAAAGGGCTTATTATTTTCCTAACGATCTTAACTTTGCTTTGTTTAGTGTTTATGGCTTTATGTAGGTTAAGCAAGGTGAAGTGAAGATTCTTATGACATGCACCATTCCTAAGCCTGTTGAAGAAGTGAAGATCTTTCATGGAATTGCATATTTCTACCATTCTGCAATGGAGAAGCGCAATACCTTAACAATTCAGTCTACTATCTTGAAAGGGAGTTTTCAATGTCATTCTATGATTAATTCTTTCGATTTTGTTGATCTTGCTAGTTTCCTATGTTTTGTCGGTCATTTTGATAATTATTTGAGTCATTGTGAGAGTCCTATTTTTTTTTTAACCACCACTCATATCTGGCAGGTGGGCCTAGAAACGCATTTTTATTAATGTAAAAAAAACTTGAGATATGTACATGGACCGGGGGCACTAAGCTGCCCTTTTACATAGAAAGCACGCTTGTACACCTATGCCCATTGTGGCATACCTAGCTCCTCTAGTGGACAACCTTTCTAAATCTAAACATAGGGACCTGAAAACGATCCATATTACAGCACCCCCTGCCTCCTTTGGCAGTTGACCAAACGTGTTATACACCCGGGTTTGACCCAAGCTTCCTACCTTTGCAAGGGCATCCGCCACCGTATTTGCTTGCCTATAACAATGGTCAACCGACTGGTAGCACCTCTCCAGCCGACACACCTGCCAAATTATGGAAAGAATCTCCATGGGAGCGGCCGCTTTGCCTTTCAGGATCTGTACAAGCACCTTTGAGTCCAACTCAATATCCAGTGGTTGCACCCCTCGTTCTTGACACATCAATAGACCCGTCAACAAAGCCCGCGCCTCAGCTCCTCAGCTCGTAGGACCGACGTTTCCCAGTATGCCTCCAAAAATGCACACACCACTCTACCAGCTTCATCTCTAACCACGCCCCCCACCTCCACAACCCGACTCTAAGCAAGCCCTATCCCTGTTCAGTTTAAAACTGGAAACCATGGGTTTAACCCAACATATCTGAATCCCCCTCCTATATCCCGTCATCCTGCGAATCATGTCCACGCATCGTGGCCACTCCAACCCCGCTACTTGTTGCCGTGTCCAGGAAATCGGACAATTAGCAACTCCCTAACATCTTCACCTATCATTTTGCATGTTCGGCCAATGTGGGCCTGGCGCCCTCAAACACGAAGTCATTGCGAGCCTTCCATATATACCACACAATTACTACCAGGAGCATCTAGATAACCCATGCCAACACTGGGGCTGAACAAGATTGCAACCACCACGTGGTGTAGATGCCTCGCACCCCCACTCCCGCCGAACAAAATCCAAGTGACTCCTCAAAGAAATCCTACACTGCTCGGGCAGATCATCCATAAGCAAACACATGTTCTAAAGTTTCTATCTATTTCTCCTGGCAACAAAAACACCAGGATGGGCCGTGAACACAAAATTTCCATAGCATCTCCGCAGTCGGCATTTTTCCCAAGATAACTCTCCAAAGCATGAAGGTCATCTTTATTGGGACACCTTTAACCCATAGGCACTTAAAGAACCATAAGGAACCAGAGCCTAGTAACAGCCTAACTATCGACCCAACTTGGAAAGAACCAGATGCCGATTCCTTCCAATACATAACATCCGCACCTCCCTCCTCAAATCCCACATCCAACTCTAAAATCCGCCGAACCATGTCCACCGGAAGATAGCTATATAACATAGAAGAGTTCCATGCTTCATGCACTTGAAAATCCACCACTCGAGCCTCCGCATCCGTGACTGGGAAATGCCAAGCTAGTGGACCCTCCCCCGACCAGTTATCCCACTAAAAACATATGTTCCCACACCCCATCACCCAACCACTATTTTGTTCAACCAACGACCGAGCCCGTATCATCTGTTTCCACACCGACGAATCCGACAAGCTCCACCCCACATGATTCAGATGACTTGACTTACAATATTGAGACCTCATGCACTGAGTCGACAAAGTTTCACCTTGACAAAACCGCCACCAAAGTTTGCACTCAAACGCTTGCATAGCCACCTCCAAAGACTGTAACCCCAACCCTCCTTGCTCTAATGGATGACAAATCCTCGACCAAGAGACCCAACGGACTCGCTGACCATAATATGAGGAACCCCACAAAAACTGAGTGAATAACCGGTTTAGCTGAGTGATCACTCCTTTAGGAGGATGCATCACCGTGAGAATATGGATAGGCATAGATAGGAGGACCGATCTCAATAAAGTCAACCTATCCCCGTACGACAACCATTTAGAACACCAGGAATGAATTCTATTTTGAACCGAGCCGAGCAGGTCCTTAAAGTACTCTTTCCGTATACGCCTCACGAACAAAGGGCAGCCCAGATACTTGATAGGGAAGTGCTTGCAAGAAAATCCCGTTAGACGAGCCACTTTATTTCTAAACAGCCGTGATGCACCCCCTGCCGAGACAAAGCAACTCTTGCCTACATTTACAAGCTGATCCAATACCCTTTGATACTCGTTCAGCACCTCCAAGACACGCTTGACAGATGGAGCATCTCCTCTAGAAAAGATAACCACATCATCCGTAAAAGCAAGATGGGTGATCGCCGTCGCTCCATTTGGCACCCCAAAAGGCTTAAAACTTGGATCATTCAACAACATGTTCAGTCCCCGAGATACACCTCCGCCGATATAATAAAAAGGGCCGGGGATAGGGGATCACCCTGTCTCAGACCGTTTGTTGACTTAAAGTATCCGGCTGGCTGCCCATTAACCCAAACGGAGAAAAAACAAGATGAAATGAGCCTCCAAACCATGTCAATAACCATCTCTCCAAACTCGAAAGCTCTCATAACCTGCGTCAGAAATACCCATGATACCTTATCGTACGCCTTTTCCATGTCAAGTTTGAACAATAAATTCAACCCCCGCACCTTCCTACCTATACACTGCGCCAGTAGAGTATTGTCGGCAATTGCTCGACCCTTCACAAACGCACTCTGTTGGGGGAAATAATTTTACTGAGCACCCCCTCCAATCGATTAGCCAGAATTTTAGAAACCACTTTGTTTAGGAAGTTGCATAAGCTGATGGGTCGGAAGTCTGCAAATGTTACTGGGGAGGCCGATTTGGGAATAAGAGCCACCAAAGTCGACATTAACCCTCGAGGCAATTTCGCCCCCACAAAAAAATCTTGAGCTGCTTCCACCACATCTGATCCCACCACTTCCCAAGCTGCCATGAAGAACCGACCAGAGAAACCATCTGGGCCTAGTGCTGCATCCCCATCCATTTGAAAGACGACTCTACGTACCTCTTTCCTATCCGGCATCTCCTGCAACCTTACGTTATCCTCACTATCCACCAGTTTGGGAATGAACCCCAAGAAAGCTTTGGAACTCAATACCTCTTGATGAGCAGCAAAAACTGAATGGAAATAATTTACCTCCTCGTGCTTGATTTGTTTACTGTCCTCCAGCCACTCACCCTCCACTGTCTTAATTCGGTGGATGTGTATTCGCTGCTGCCTTTGCCTAACATAAGCATGGAAGAAATGCAAGCTCGAGTCCCCCTATTTTAGCCACCTAATGCACACTTTCTGTCTCCAAAATTCATCCTGCCGACTCACCTCCACTTTCAATCGAGCTTGGGCCACATTCACCTCAGCAATCTTCTCCGTCAACGGATCATTCTCAACTAAAGCCTCAAGTCGCAGCAGCTCCTCCTTTGCTTGCAGAACCAAGTCTGGAAACCTTCCAAAGAACTCAGAATTCAAGCGATGTAAAGTAGCCTTAGCAGCCTTCAACTTCACTAACACCTTTCTCCACGGCCTCCCATCCACTGATGCAGCCCATGCCTCCCTAACGACCTCCAAGAATTGCTGACGAGAGACCCACATATTCTGGAAGTGGAATGACCACGTACCATTCCTCTCCACCTGCTGACATTGAATAAGCAACGGTGAATGTTCAGAGCATGCCCTCCCAAGGTGCTGCACTGCCATCGTAATTCCTAGACGCTCCCAGTCTTGGTTGAGCAATAATCTATCCAATCTTTTTCCAAACCCGTGCCCGTCCAAATCATCCCCATCTGTCAGGTTCGCATCTTGTAGATACGCTACAAACTCTGCTGCTTCCGAATCGGCGAATGACCGGCCTCCCCGCTTCTCCGAGGTGGACACAATGACATTAAAATCACCAATTAGCATAACCAGACCCCCATCCAAACACAATCGTGACAATGATGGCCAGAGGTTGTGTCTACGCTTTGCATCACAAGATGCATGAACAAAAATCGCAATAAAAGGGTCTTTATTAAACGTGTGAAAATTGTATCGCAATGAACTGGCTATCTTGCTCCACAATCTGAGCAGTAAACTCAGATGAGGAAAAAATCCATAATGTACCCCAATCATTCACCAAAGCATTCTGGAAATTTAGACGCTGCCTAATACCATCCATATGAGACAAATCCACCAAAGGTTCACAGATTGCAACTAACGACAATGAATTTGTTTTACATAAATGTTTCAATCGAGCTAGAGTGTGTTTATTTGTAAACCTATAGCATTCCAGAAAAGGGTTTTAATCATTTAAATTGGAAAGTATAGCAAACAACAAGGAGTTGCCTCTTCCAAGTGCAGTTCCCACCGTGGCCATGGGATCCATCCGAGCACAACCCATCAAGCCGATTCATTAAACACTCCATTGATGGTCCTGTTTTCCCGACCTTGCGCAGAGATAGGTTTAGCAGTTGCACCCCGCCATTTTGTTGTTGCTGCACTTCATCGTCCTGCTCCTCACGATCATCATCCTCGCTGGAATCAATTTGTTCATTCACAACGTTCTCCGCTAGGTCCTCAATCACCCGGTTCGCAACCTGTATTATTCCCTCCTCCACCAACGGACCCAACTTAGTCACAGACGCATCCAATCCTGACTGTTGACCACTCTTAGCAACATCATCAATAGCTCCAGTGTCCTCCATAGCCTGCCCAGTCAACCTCGCCTCCTGTGCCAGTGATCTCATCTCTTCCACCTGCAGCCTATCCCCAGCCTTATCTGCGTTTGGCATCTCCACCCTACCCTCGGGATCCGTTAGCAAACCCTCCATTGGTGAAGGCTTCTGTCACGATGGCCACCCCCGATCCTTGGCAACAGGCCGTAACTCAGGGTTTTTGACATGGCAGTGCTCCTCTGCATGGCCCTGACGATAGCAAAAATTGCAGTAGGCCGGAAGATTTTTGGGAACTAATGGTTGCCAAAAACCCCCATTATCTCCCAATCCAATCCAAAGTCGTGAGGAAAGTGGTTTCTATAGATCGATCTCCACGCACACCCTCACAACACTCGGTCTCATCAAGTTTGATGTCGCCAAATCAATGAATAATGGGGTGCCCAAAACTAACGTGATCTTGAATAGGCATTGCTTGTGGAAAAGATGAACTCTTGGGCAATTGAAACCATACAGGAACGTGAGAAGGCTCTTTGTCCACATGGAATGAAGGAGACCATTTGAAAACCCACATTGGGGACCCATGCACGTACCAGATGCTGCGGGACCAAATTCGTAGAAAATTAGGTTCATTTCCAAGCCTAATCAGAATGTGCCGATGATCCAAGAGACCGACGTGCGTCTACTCTTTTAGATCCAGCATTAGGAAGAACTTATGGATCTCTTCCATCGTCGGCCTGCCTTTGGAAAACTTCCCCACCAGCGCATGTTGATACGGAGCTACAACTGAGTCCAACTCCACCTTGTCAAACAACACCGCGAGCTCTCCACGATGAGTGGTAACAGCGGTGCGCACCTCATGAGACACCACTGCTGGATTCTTGAACAGTTCCGAAAATGCTTTCTTTTGAAAGATGGGAGACGAAGAAGAAGACACTTGCCCCCCAGCCGCCAGCTGGAGGGCTTGGAATGACGCCATGAAACCGCAGATAATAACCCTAGCACGAGAAGAGAGAGAGAGAGAGAGAGAGAGAAAGAGATCTTCTTGGATCTTAGTGCTAATCAATGGCCTTGTGAGAGTCCTATTTGTTTTACTTGTGAGTGTCCACAATTGAGTCCTTATGAGTTGTCTGTTCTAGTTAATTCGTGTGGCTATTTTGTTAGAAGTCATGATGCATATTCATTTAGTGAGTTTAGTGTGTTCGTAGGTTGTGTTAAGAGTCGTTTAATGATGCATGGAGTACAAACTTTTCCTACTTTTTATCAATTAGGTAAAGTGGTTGAATATCTGTGTTTCCTCATCATTTATTCCTCGTCTTTCATTTTTGATCCAGGTATCGATTCGAGAACGAATCACTTTTATGGGGGAGGGAATGATGTGAGCATGGATGCCAACATGTGCTTACAAATTCGTACTAAGTTCAAATGCCCCAAGTTGATTCATTCCAAGTTAATTCATTCAAAAATTTGTCCTAATTTGGTTAGAGAACTTGGGAAACGTTGGTCAAGTGCGCAGAGAAAGAAGTGTGAAGCTGAAACGTGGAGAAAATGCAAAATGGCTCAATCCGCGGCCCGATCCGTGAACCAACGCCTCGCGGATCCATGCCTCACGGATTTCAGTCAGAAGCAAATTTTCATAATTTTGAGATTCGCGGACTGAACCGCGAACCATGCCTCGCGTATCCATTCGTGGATCCCAGTCGTGAATTTTTGTGAGTTTTCTACTTTTTGCATATTTTCTTAGTTTGTTATTTTCGTTGGTTTAATGTCTGAATTAGGGTAATTAAAATAATTAGTTTTAGTTATTTGGTAGTTTCCTGAAAACAAGGGTCCATGTTGGCCAAATCCATTAGTATTAGGTTTAGTTTTTTTGAGTCAAAGTTGGACTAAGTTTTGAGCCTTTGTAAGGCTATAAATAGCCTTCTTCTCCAATGTTTTTTTCATAAGACAATTTTGACAAAATAAAATTGAAAGTTTTCTCTTTCTTGTTCCTGGGGAACGACTCTTGATACAAAGTGAATGAATTGCTTTGTTCAAATTTAGGCTTATCAATCAAAGAACGCATTTGGTTGTGGTGCCCTTCTACCCTTTCTAAACAATCTTGTGCTGTCTTGATTCGTTTAGGAATTCCATCCTTGATACCAAGGTTCGTTAACCACGTGATTAACGAGTCAAGGTCCTTTTTGTAACCATAACCTGTTTAAGATAGATCATTCCGCTGTGTCACAAATTCGTGTCTTCAAGAAGCGGGAGCTTGGAGATTCGGGTTCGCATCAGATAGTGATACTGTTGCCGCATCCATAAACAAAGGCATCCCTAAGCATGATACTAAATGGAGCAAGCATTGTTAGTTGACCATTTGAAAACACGCATCGGGTATCCATGAATGTACTAGATATTTCTTGCCCAAATCCTATGGAAATCTGCATCATTGTTGAGCCGGATCTATACGTGTCAGAAATCTAACAATCCCATAGAAGCTTCCTCTTTCAAATTCAATGATAAAAAGAACTTCCTTAGCTCTTGCATTAGTGTCCACCCCTTTGAAAATTTCCCTACCACAGCATAATGAAACGAGGATGAAACGGAGCGCATGTCAGCCTGATTGAAAATCATAGCAGGTTCTCCCCGATGTGTAGTCTTCGTTGCATGAACTTCCGAAGCCAGTTGAGAAGAATCCTTTGAGAACAGCTCCGAGAATGATTTCTTATGAAATAGTAAAGGCGACGTATCCAGATGCCTTCCACCATCCGATCGGAGGGCAGCCTCCATTGCTATTGGTGAACCGAAATAGTAAAATAAAAACCCTAGAAAGCCTAAGGAAAGAGAGACCGTAGAAAGACAATTGGCTCCAATAACATACACGCTTAACTTTGGAGTTCTGATGCTTTGCCCCGGGTGTCATGGTTTTATGTCATCCGTGTCACGAGGAAATTTGGTTTTGGTGAGGTATGGCTAGATATGATTTGGAGGTTGGTTTCGAATTGCCATTTCTCGATATTGGTGAAAGGGAAGCCGTGTGATTTTTTTCGCTCTACACGTGGCCTTCAGCACGGCGACCCGCTATCTCCTGTCCTCTTTATCATCTCGGCTGAGGTGTTCTCCCGGAGTCTGAACGAGCTCCCCGTAAAGCTGCGGTTTGTTCCATATTTTGTAGAGTGACATTGCAGTCCGATAACTCATTTAGGCTATGCGGATGATGTGATTGTGTTCTCCAATGCAAGTAAATCAGCCTTGAGATGTGTTATGGAGGTCTTGGATTTATATCAAAGGGTGTCGGGTCAATTGGTGAATGCTACCAAAAGTTGTTTTTTGGTTGGAAGGAAGGTATCGTCAACTAAGCGAGACGCCATTGCTCGTTTTACGAGTTTTTCATATAAGCCTCTCCCTCTCACATATCTAGGATGTCCATTGTATGTGGGTAGGAAGGTTCGTGGGATATTTGGAGATCTTTTGGACAAGATTCAAGCTCGGATGAGTACTTGGCAAGGGAAATAGCTATGAAAGGGTGCAAAGATGATATTGATTAAGCATGTGCTGTCTTCTATGCC
Organism: Gardenia jasminoides; assembly: GCA_013103745.1. Classification (NCBI taxonomy): domain Eukaryota; kingdom Viridiplantae; phylum Streptophyta; class Magnoliopsida; order Gentianales; family Rubiaceae; genus Gardenia; species Gardenia jasminoides. The sequence continues at coordinate 24,143,442 of CM023096.1, forward strand.
AGTTCACCTTTTGGCAGTGTTGGATCCGTGAATAGCCAGGACATTGAGGAATAGCCAGAAAGGCATTTCGGGAATCGGTCTGATTCTATCTCTGTTCGTTTCATTTGAAGAAAGGAAGGATCCAAATGAATCGATCTTTCTTTAAGTTGTTGAATCTCTCTTTGATTAATCTTTCTTTGAATCTCTCTTTGATTAATCCAAAGGGGGTAATTGCTGATATTGAAAAGATGTTTGCAAGATTTTTCTGGGGTGATTCAAATTTTAACAATCGAAGGCAGAGGGTGTCTTGGCACAAATTGTGCTTTCCAGTGGAAGAAGGAGGCCTGGGATTTAAGTCCTTGGGCTCGGTAATTGAAGCTTTTGCTTGCAAGCTATGGTGGTTGCTTCGCCGGGAAGATTTCCTGTGGGCCAAACTCATGAGGGAGAGGTATGTTGGGAAGCTACACCCGAACCAAGTTCAGCTGAGACCTTGGCATTCGGATGTGTGTCGTCGTATGTTAAGGGTTCGGTAGGTAGTAGAGATGCATATGACCTAGGAGAGGAAATGCTTCTTTTTGGTGGGATAACCGGAGTGGGTTGGGTCCTTTGGCATGGAGATGCCCAGAGATGGGGTCGAATGCCCCGCTTGGGGACTTTATTTTAAATGCCGGCTTGATAAGTTGAAGTTAGCTGCTACTTTGCCCAAGGACTGTTCGAAAGAAATTAAGGATGTGCTATTTGCTCTTGATGGGGCTCCAGATTCCATCCATTGGGATTTGTCCTCATCGGGGGTTTTTACTATGAAATCTGCTTTTTGATTGGTGAGGAAAGCAAGGCCTGAGTCATCGGTGTACACAGCCTGCTGGCATAATTCCATCCCATTGAAGGTTTCCTTTTTGTTAAGGAGTGTGTTCTTAAGGAAGCTGCCCACCGATGAAATATTGGCTTAGCTGCATGTGTTTGGGCCTTCTAAATGTAGTTGTTATGCACTTCCACAGCAGGAGATGGTGGACTATGTTTTTTTGTTTGGGAAGTTGGCGGATGCAACTTGGGGGTTCTTTGAGGGCTCCCTGGGGTTTAACTCCTTTGGGAAGGATGTTAGGGCATGATGGTTGGACTAGTGGATTAATCGTCAACGTGGGATGGGTCTACGGAAGGTGTTTAAAGTCCTCCCGCCTTCATTTTGTGGAGGCTGTGGGAGCAAGGAATAAGTGGAGGTTTGATGGAGTAAGGGTATCAGTGGAGCAGCTTCGATGGTCTATTTTGCATGATATTACAGATGCATGTAGGCTAAAGTTCCCTCAGCTGACTAGGGTAGGCTTGGATTGGTTTTTTGTCCTATCAGCCCTGACGAGCTTACGTCTAAAAATAAGGGTTCAACGAGTGACTAGGAAGTTTCCACAGCACGGGAGGGTGAAGCTCAACACAAATGGATCGGCTCTGTTGTCTAAGGGAACTATTGGGAGGGGTTCTTTGGGATGCCTTCGGGGAATTCTTGTTTGGTTTTGCAGAGGGCTTTGGTGAATTGAATCTGCTGCAGGCTGAGGCCTGGGTGATGTTGCATGGGTTACATCTCTGTCATGAGTTAGGATATTGGCACATACTGGTAGAATTGGATTCACAGGTGCTGATCAACGTACTCAGTGACGGTAATGTGGTTCCATACAAGGTTAAATCTGTTGTACAGAAGATTCGTGACATGGGGTCTATGGTGGAATTTCATTACGTGGCTCGTCAGGCAAACATGGTAGCTGATGCTTTTGTGACTATTGGTCTATATCAATCGAGGAAATATCTTTCATTAGAGGATGGTCCTCTACACGTGCAGAGATCGATACGAATGGATCAGCTTCATATATGTAACTTCAGATTTTCTTCACATAGGTAGGGGTGCATTTTCCTTCTTATGTACCTTAAACGTTTTTTATTTAATAATAAAGGTAACCAAGCCCACCCGCCAGATATGATTGACGGTTAAAAAAAAAAGAACCAAGGGCAGAAGAATATGGTTTTGAGAAAGCAGAATATGGGTTAAGAAGAGGAACAGGGATTGGGTTAATCTAATCTGGTTCAATAGATACTTCATAAAGCTAATCTAATTTAGTATTGCTGGAATGACAAAAAGTAGAACAAGCCAGGGGTTCTGCCATGAAGTTCTGAGTAATAAATGAAGGGCCTAGAAAATTCAAGGGTTTCATACCAACTTCCTCCAGTATCCCAAAGTAATTTTCATTTTGCGAGAGAACCATTTTTCTCGTGAGAGCATGATTCCACATCGTTGAACAATTTCAGCAAATCTATCAAGTAAACTCATGTGTCCTTCAAATGATTCACTGAACAACAGAATGTCATCAATATAAATAACAACATGATGAAGAAGGGGTTGGAATATTTTGATCATAGCTTTTTGAAACAGTGATAGAGCAGTCTTTAAGCCAAAGTGCATGACTTTCCATTGAAAATGATGATCTGGTATACAAAATCCAATTTTGTATCAATCATCGATACAAATTCCTAACTGACAAAAACCTGATTTGAGATCAAACTTTGAAAACCATTTGGCAGATGCAAGTAAGGAAAACAATGTCAACCTGTTTGGGATGGGGAACTTATCATCTAAAAGAAAATCATTGAGAGGCTGGTAATTTGATAACCAATCTCAATTTTCCATGAATTTGTTCAGATCTCTTGTTGACATAAAATGCTTGACAAGCCCATTGAGAATCAGACTTCTCAATCAGGTTGAACTCTACAAGTTCAAAACAATCTTTTTCAGCAAGTTTGAGGTGTTCTGGGCTCATCCTAGAATGTGAGGCATTGGTGGGATTGATGTCCTCATTCTTTTTAAAAGAAAGTTTTATGAAAAAGTCTAGATTTTCCCAAAGAGGATGAGAACATTTTTGTAGAAACTCCTGATGATTTTCTGCACAAGATTGAGTAATAATTTTCTTTTAAAACACTCAATCTATTCAAAAGAAGAGACCTCAATGGTGTAAAGCTTTGGGACCTCAATGAATTTTTTGAAAAATCCTTTGGATTTGATTCCATGAGATAAAATCAGTCCTGTTAATTAGATTATGATGTTTGCATAATAACTGTAAACCTATGTCTTAACTTCAAAATGCCACAAAAATCATCTCAATTTGACATATATAACTCAAGTCATCGCCAAAATACTAAATGCATCAGGGTTGCCAATTTTCACTTGACTTGAACTTAATTGCAATTTACTCCCAATTTTGTACTTAATCACATTTGATCCCCAAAACCTATAAAAATATCCCAAATTAGCACATTAAAACACATTTTTACATGTTTTGGATAAATAAACATTCTTGCATGAAGTTTAACTATGAACAAGTTCAATTCTTCCATTTTGTATTAAAAACACACAAAAAACACATAATAAAACACTGCTTAAAATAGGTACATTATATGTTTATTAATGAATCTCTATAGGTTATGTCTTTTGCGGGAGGCCATAGGCAACTATATCCTGCAATACTGCTGGCTCCGTTTGGATTAGTTGTTTTTGGGGTTGTTTTTCAAAAACACCACTATAGCATTTGAGATATGAAAAATAATTACTGTAGCTATCAATGAAAAAATTACTGTAACTGTCTTTGGGGTGTTTTTGAGAGTGTTTTTGGAAAAATTTTTAGGGGTACTTTTTAAAATTAAAAATTTATTTGGGGAAATTTTTTGGGGGATTTTTAAAATTCAAAATCTATTTGGGGTAATTTTTAGGGTATTTTTAAAATTAAAAATTTATTTGAGGTAATTTTTTGAGGTATTTTTAAAATTAAAATTTATTTGGTGGGTGGTGGTGTTGGATGGTGGTGGGGGTGGGTTAATTTAAAATAATACCCCAAATAAATTATTTCAAAAATATCCCTAATAATTTTTAATTTGGAAAATGCCCCAAAAAATTGCACCAAATAAATTTCTAATTTTAAAATTCCCTAAAAAATACCCCAAGTAAATTTTTAATTTTAAAGATTATTATTTTTCTTGCAAATCTATTTTGTTTTCTCAACTGGACCTGTATGTGTGTGTAATTTTGTATGCACGTTTGCATATGAATTATAGATGGAGAAATCTTGCTAGGAAAACACTGGTCTTTTGTATGCATGTGTCATTTTGCTTGCCTGTGTATATATTTTGAGGGAGCATAACCATAGGCAAGTATGGCCTGCTATGTTGCTATTTTTGACGAAGGAAAAAATGCTAAAATAGTTCCTAAATACTACATTTTTCTTTCAAATCTTTTTTGTTGTTCTCAAGTAGAACTACATCTCTATGTAATTTTGTATGCATGCTTGCATATGAATTATAGAAGGAGAAATCTAGCTAGTCAAACGCAGGCCAGAGCTAGTGATGAGACAAAGAACAAGAAAAAATTACGAAAGGTTTTGTTTTGGGGGGAAATTTTCCACTTTTTTTTTCGTCCCAATCCAATGAAATATTTGCTTTTCTCCCCTATTTTATGTAAAGTTTTTATGTTTCTTGGTTTTAATATTGGACCGGATTTGTAGTTCCTGTATTAACCTTAATTGGCTTGAAATTTTTGTGTAAAAACTTTAATTAGTAGTTCTAACATAAAACCATTAAATTGGATGTAATATTGAAGTTTCAGGACTCAATTTGCCTAGATAAAAGTTGATAAAAAAAATTAGGTTAGACAAAAACGTTGAAAGACGGAATTAGTGATTTTCCTTGAATCTTTTAGCCAATGTCTCAGTTGATCAAAAGCAATATTTTTGAAGATCTCAAGGTTCTTAGTCCTTTAATTTTGATGATTAACAGAACAATTGATGAAGCGGCTAATGGTTTAAATGAATTTTATGATAAATTACATACAAGAATACAAGAACTACATCATTGGAAGAGAGAAGGGAAAAAAAGGAGCCAAAAATTGGAAAATGATCTCCAAACACAACTTCTTAGTTTTAGCCATCCAAAAAGAAGATAGAGAATTAGCAGCCTTGCTTAGACATATGGTTCAGATGGTATTGCTTGGTACAACTGTCCAATTGACCTTCGGATGCATGGATCGGACGCAGCACAATTAGATTGGCTATTTGATACGAACCTAACCATGATTGGAAGAACTTAATATCCACAAGCCCGGACCTAGACACAACTCCCATACAGTTTGAGTAGGCGGAACCCTAAACCCCTTAAACCCCTTTGTTCAAGAACTCCGAGTGAATTCTTAACCATCAAGAAAGCGGTTAATAGAGCTTATGGTGTTGGTAGAACGGCACTACAAACAAGGGTGTTTCTTGTTTGATAAGCCAAGTCAAACTGTGAGGCCCCGATTTTTCCCAAGTTTTTGGAAAATATTAAACAATGCTAATTATAGTAATTATTGTTTGTCAAGGTGTTTATATGGTTGTTTTACTTCTTAAAGTGTTTTGTTTTAACTATTTTGTTTTACAAGTTTAAAAACCCTAATTTGAAATTAAACCCTAGTTTGCTTTGAAAACCCTAAATTTTGACAAAACCCTAATTTGTTTGCACACTAAACCCTAAATGTACTAACCCTAATATATTTTCTCGAAACCCTAATTATATGTACAAATCAAACGTTTGTTATTTCATGACTTTTCGGTGTGAACTTGTATGCTCACGGGAGTTAATTACGGTAAATGGATGATTAGTGACCTAACTAGGTGTGACTAAGTATTATTGGACTAAGTTGGATTTACAACTTATGGACTTAATTGACAGGAAAAGAAATCATTTGGGGCAAGAGTGAAACATCACCTAAATTGCTAGGTTGCATTTGGCATGACATCTTTGACTTGGACTTGGACTAAATTTGGATTAAGCTAAGGAAATATCTAAGACTAAAAACCAGCCAAGAGGGTCGGTTGGAAGGCTGGAAAAGAAGAAGGAAAAACCGTGGGGAAGAGAAGGAAAAGAAAAAGAGAAAGAAAGGGGAAGAAACCGTGAGCCAAAGAGGAGAAAAGAAAGGAAAGAATAGAGAGGAAAAAGAGAGGTTTGCTCCATGCTCCAAGCAGCTGAAACCAAGAGAAGATAAAAGAAGACTGCAGGCTGCTCTAGCTTCCATTTTCAGCTTTGTTCCTTGAAGGTTTTAGAGGTAACCTAGCTTGCACAATCCTTGAATTTTGTAGTATAGCTTGTGGTTGATGTTTAGAATGGATTAGGATAGCTGAGGACAGATTTTGGATGGATATCATTGCTTGGTAAATTCGTTTGATGAAGTAGGGTAAGATTGCACACCAACTGTTTGATCTTAAATTCCAGATTTTTGTGTTCAGTTCCCCTACGAATTTGACCATGTTAGAGTCCAAACCAGCTCTTTCTCAAAACATAAACATTGTAGGGAATTTAGTTAGCTATCTTCTAATAAAATTTCAGATCAATCGGAGCACTGTATCCTGAGAAATGTCCAAAATGCCCCTGATGCCCTGTTTCTAGCAGAAATGGTTTTTTGCTACTGTAATGGGTCATTTTGACCAGGAAGATGAATGTGTTTGCTTTTGATATCTTCTTAAGAATTGTAGCCTTGTATGTTATCTTTCTAACGGCTTTGGAATTTCTTGATTTGGATTTTTGAGCGTTGAGTTATGATCGTTTGAATCAAACCTGTTGGAAATCCTGATACTGAAATTCCTGAACCTGTTTCCGCACTTTTGACCTAGAAAGAGTGAATCTTGGTAAAAATGATCTTCATGAAAGTTATAGCTTGTTCTCTTAGCTTCGAAATGGCACCTCGTACACTTCAATCCGACACTCGTACCATGAGTTATGATCAAAATGGCAAAAGGTGTCAAATCTGCCTTTCACACCTTGTAGTGTGTGTGTTCCATTGTGAATCGAATGTCGTCCGTTTTGGTTCGAGCACCCATGCATGTGCTCTCTTTGCTGTTTTGAGTGATTTTAAGTATTGTTTTGGTTTGAGGTGATGGTTATATACGTTGGTTGTACGTAGGGCTCGAAGGTGATATCGAGGGTGACCGAGGCACGTTGGTGAGTGTTCCAAACCCTTTTCAATTGACAATTTGATTACTAGTTTGTTCCAACTTATTTTAAAAGAAATGTTCCACTAAAATTATTTTTGTGTTAATATTTTTTGAAGGAATCCTTTGTGAAATACTTTACCACGAATTTACTATCGACTTGCATTGATTTACGAGTGTAACGATTTGATTTACCTTTGAAGTGATTTATAAGTGCTTTTAAGCTGATTTATTGAAGTGAAAATTGGGGTTTGGGTGCTCTCTAATTGAACGTGATAAGTGGGCGCTTGGATATGGTGTACCTTATTGCATTCGCCTAAACTCCATATATGGTTCTTGAATGCATGTGTTGTGTGATATATGATCTGTGAAATGTGATATTGTTAGTGATAAATGACCACTTGGATGGTTTGATCCCAAGGAATGCCTTTGGGGTCTCAATGTCAATGTTACTCTCTGACCACTTGAATGGTTTGATCCCAAGAAATGCCTTTGGGGTCTCAATGTCAATGTTGCACTCTGACCACTTGAATGGTTTGATCTCAAGGGATGCCTTTGAGATCTCAATGTTAGTGTGGCTCTTTAACTACTTGGATGGTCTGACCTCAAGAGTTGCCTTGGGGTCTCAATGGTGAATGTTATTCCCTGACCAAATAGATGGTCTGATCCCAATGCCTTTGGGATCTCAATGTTACTATTACTCATTTGTTTGTCAACTTATTTGTGATGTGCTTGTTTTACGTATTGATTTATTAATGTGTACAAGTGAAATAATTGCTGTGAAAGTAACTTCCATTTAACTTGCTATTACATGTGAGTATTCTTGAATATTAAATGCATGTTCGGTTGTTAAGTGTTCGAGTGTTAAGTGTTATTTGTTTGAGTGTGATGAATTACCTTATTTCATGAACTGTTTTCGTCTTGCAAATTTTTAATGAAAGGTACTTTTCACGTGATTTCAAAAATGTGAATATTTCAATGTTTTCGTGCTCTGACAAAACAGTTAAATTCTAAAATACTTGTTATCTTGGAACCTTACTGAGCTTATAGCTCACCCCAAAATATTTTATTTCCCCCCCCCCACAGGGCTCGAGATGAAGGAAGCAGAAAGTAATCTTCCATAGTGTGACTAGCCGAGTTACCTCATATACTATTTGTATTATTAGACAGTTGGACTTTTGGTGTATTTGAATTAGTTGGAAATATAACTATTATTTGGAGATCTTGTGGTGTAATTATTGAGATTTGTGATAATTGAGGAACTGTAATGAGTCCCGGCGAGAGTTGGGCAGGCAGCCCGCTGATACCCTAGGGTTCGCCCTAGGGAGAAGTGGGGCTGTCACACAAACACTTAGAACAATCTAAGATATTCAAAGGGGGTCAAGCTGAGAGAAAGCTTCAAAAATTTGCTGAAAATTCTATTAACTTCTTGATAGCAAATTCGGATATAGCCTTCTTTATAGGCTTGCGAAAAAAAACCATAAATCTAAAAAGGACTAGGAAACACTTAGCCGTAAAGGTTCAGCCTTAACATAAAACAAATAACCAAACTAACCAAACTAACTAAATAACTAAATTAATAACTAAGCTATTGGTCCATCTTCTTCATGCGTTACCCGAATGCACTTGGAGCAAAGTCACCATAGAATTGCAATCTTCTCGAACACGCCTGATACATGAGTGAACCATTTGCACAAAAGCTTGAAGTGACTCACGCATCTTCATTGCCCTAGCTAGCATCATTGGCCGAAGATTCACTTGCGGAGCATTTGAAATGTCACTCAAACCAAGAGCTAGAACTTAATCTCCCGAAGTAGGCCTCCTTGGCGGATTCTCATCAATCCCCTCCTCTTGAGAAGGATTGGTCCTCAAATCGAAGTCATCACCTACATCAAAAGGAGATAAATCAGCAACATTAAAAGTAGTACTGATACCATACTCACCTGGAAGGTCGAGTTAGTAAGCGTTGTCATTGACTTTGGCAAGTACTTGAAAGGGTCCATCGCCTCGAGGCATCAACTTGCTATGCCGGCGCTCGGGAAACCTCTCCTTGCACATGTGAAGCCACATCTAATCACCAGGTTCAAAGATCACCTTCTTGCGACCCTTGTTAGCATGCTTAGCAAACTACTCAGTACGCTTTTCAATGTTTAATCAGACTTTCTCATGAAGAGTTTTCACAACCTTAGCCTTTTTCTTACCATCAAGATTAATATGTTCGCTCAAAGGTAAAGGCATAAGATAAGGGTTAAACTCATAAACGACCTCAAAAGGAGAAAATTGGGTAGTAGAATGCACAGAACGGTTATAAGCAAACTCAATATGAGGCAAACATTCTTCTTAAATTCTCAAATTACGTTTAATCAATGCACATAATATGGTAGACACTGTGCAATTAACAACCTTAGTTTGGCCATCTGTCTGAGGGTGACTAGTAGTGGAAAACAACAACTTAGTGCCTAATTTCGACCAAAGAGTTTTTCAAAAATAGCTCAAGATTTTGATATCTCGGTCGGATAAAATAGTGCGTGGAATACCATGTAAACGTATCACTTCTATAAAGAACAAATCAGTAATATATGGTGCATTATTGGTTTATGACAAGCAATAAAATGCGCTATTTTAGAGAACCTATCGACTGCAGCAAATATTGAATCATGTCCTCTCTTCATCCTAGGCAAACCGAGAATGAAATCCATAGAAACATCAACCCATAGTTCACTAGGTATAGGCAAAGGCACGTAGAGACTATATGGATTTACCTTATGATACGAACCCAACCTCGATTTGAAGAACTCGTATGCCAATTCCCGAATCTAGACATATTCCCCACGTTTGGATTGATGGAAGAACCACAAACCCCTTAAACCCCTTGGTTCAAGAACTAAGAGAGATGTTCTTAACCCTCGAACCAGCAAAAGAAGGAACTAATGATGTAGGTAGAATGGCGCCACAAAAAATGGTGATTCTTGTTTGGTAAGTCGAATGAACACTTAGAATGAATCTAAGTTATTCAAGGTTACACAAGGCAGAAGAGAAAGCTCTCAAATTTTGCTGAAAATTATTCGTTGTGTTTTTTGAAAGCAATAACCTAGGCTTTAAATAGCCTTACAATGACATAATTCAATTTGAAAAATGTTAACCTAATCCTACTAGTACTAACCGACACAAGAATTAATAACAATAAAAATAAAAATACACGTGCCCATATCATGAGCCTGCGTCCAAACAAGGACTAGTCTTCTGGTCGCCAACTTTTGTGTTCAGTTAGATGGCGTGCCCACATCCAAATGAGGACTAGTCTTCTGCCCAAATGAAAGAAGTCTCTTCTATCGTTTCATTTTCATTCATCGCTTGTAGCATGGAAACCACTATCGATGGAGCTTCATGGATGGTGCCAATGCCTTCATGAGTTGCACGTACAAATGCTTGAAGAGACTCTCGCATCCTATGAGCTCATGCATGCATCATTGGTCCAACGCTATCTGTGAGCTGATTCTCATCATTCCCCTTCTCTTGAATTCGATTTGTCCTCAAATCAAGGTCATCAGTCTACATGAAAAGGAGATAAATCAGCCATATTGAAAGTTGTACGAACACCATACTCACCTGGAAGCTCTAACTTGTAGGCATTGTCATTCAGTTTCTCCAGTACACTGAATGGTCCATTACCATGAGGAGATAATTTACTACACTGCTGAGTGGGAAAATGCCCCTTCCTTATGTGTAACCAAACCCAGTCACCAGGCTCGAACAACAACTTGCAACGGCCCTTGTTTGCGTGTCTAGCAAATTGCTCTGTGTGCCTCTCTATGTTTATTCTCACATTTGCATGCAAGTTGTGAACCTATTCTGCCTTCTTCTTACCATCTATGTTAACTCTTTCATTCAAAGGTAAAGGCATCAAATCGAACGGAGTCAATGGGTTAAAACCATAAACAAGCTTGAATGGCATAAAAGTAGTGGTAGAACGCTTAGATCGATTGTATGCAAATTCAATATGAGGCAAACATTCTTCCCAAGTTCTCAAGTTATGTTTAATCAATGCATGCATTATGGTAGACACCGTATGATTCACAACTTCAGTTTCTCCATCCGTTTGGGGATGACTCAAGGTGGAAAATAATAACCTAGTGCCCAACTTTGACCAAAGTGTCTTCCAAAAGTAACTCAGAAACTTAACATCTCGATCTGACACTATTATGCATGGCACACCATGCAAATGGATGATTTCTTTAAAGAATAGATCAGCAATGTATGGTGCATTATCAGTTTTATGACATGCAATGAAATGCGCCATTTTTGAGAACCTATCTACTACCACAAAGATAGAATCATGACCTCATTTGGTCCTAGGCAAATCAAGTATAAAATCCATGGAAATATCTACCCAAGGCTCACAAGGAATGGGTAAAAGCATGTAGAGTCCATGAGGGTTTACCTTAGACTTGGCTTGATGGCATTGAATGCAACGAGACACCTCGCACTCCACATCTTTGCACATACCTGGCTAAATAAAGATGTTCCTGCAAAACAGATAAGGTTTTAGACACACTGAAGTGTCCTATTAAACCTCCACTATATGATTCCTTAACAAGAATTGTCAGATAGAACATTTAGGAATGCACAAGCAGTCTAGATAATAGAGGAACCCGTCGGCCACATAGAACTTTTCATGACCAACCTACTTACACAAGGCAAACACATGTGAAAAATCATCATCGGATTCATATAAATCTTTAATAAGCTCGAATCCAAGTAACTTAGTATCAAGAGTGGTAAGTAGAGTATACCTGCGTGACAATGCGCAGCAAAAGGACTAAAATCCCTTACAAACCGCTTGTAGAAGCTAGCAAGGCCGTGAAAGCTGTGGACCTCTCCAATTGTTATTGGTCTTGGCCATTCTTGGATGGCTTTGATTTTGCTTTCGTCAACTTTGATACCTTACAAGCTCACAACAAATCTTAGGAACACCAATTCATTAGTGCAAAAGGTGCACTTCTTAAGATTTGCATAGAGGCGTTCCTTACGAAGTACATCTAGTACTAGCTTCACATGCTGCACATGTTCCTCTAGGCTTCTACTATCAATGAGTATATCATCAAAATAGACAACTACAAATTTCCCCAAGTACTCACGTAACACATGATTCATTAAACGCATAAAGGTACTAGGAGCATTTGTAAGACCAAATGGCATGACTAACCACTCATAAAGGCCATACGTAGTCTTAAATGTAGATTTACATTCATCACCTTCCTTTATCCTAATTTGATGATAACAAGATTTGAGATCAATTTTAGTGAAAATTATTGCTCCATTAGTTCATCTAACATATCATCAAGTCGAGGTATAGGATGGCGATACTTTACCGTAATCAAATTGATAGCTCAGAAATCCGTGCACATCCTCCATGATCCATCCTTCTTAGGGACCAAGATGACTGGAACAGCACAAAGACTTAGGCTTTCTCTAGTCCAACCCTTAGTGAGAAGCTTCTCAACTTGTCATTGAAGCTCCTTGGTTTCTTCAGGGTTACTCCTATAAGCAGGTCAATTTGGCAATGGGGCTCCAGGTATGAGATCAATTTGATGCTCAATACCCCTTATAGGTGGTAATCCACTTGGCACATCATCAGGAAAACTATCACTATAATCCTACAAAAGACTCACAAATGGACTTGGCAAAAAAGAATCAAAACAGTTAGTGTCATTCGAAACTTCCTTCCTATATAGCAAGAGTAAGTTTTGGCCATTGTAGAATCCCTTTCTCACATCTCTGGCTTTTGCAAAGAACACTGTTTTTCCCTCGGCTTTTACCTATAAATCCGCATTTACTATTGCCTTTTTCCCCTCATTTTGCCGGATTTTCTTTTCTCCTTTCTCTCAGATTTTCCACTCTTCTTTTTCTCCTCACACTTCTCAAACTCTTGCTAGAGTTTAACTTGGTCCTTAGACACTTGTTTTGGTTTGAGTAGTGCAAGTGTGATCTTCCTACCTTTATGCAAGAATGTGTACCTATTGGTGCAACCACTATGACTAGTGTTCCTATCAAATTGCCATGGTCTACCAAGTAAAATGTGACTAGCTTGCATAGGTATTATATCACATAAAACATCGTCTTCATAGTTGCCAGCTTTAAAAGAGACAAGTACCTGATGAGTTACTCGGATGTCTCCACAGTTGTTCAATCATTGAAGTTAATATGGCTTGGAATGCTCACGAGTTGGCAATCCTAATGCTTTAGCCATGATGGAACTCGCGACATTGGTGCAGCTCCCGGGGTCAATCCCCATACTACATACTTTGCCATTAATGAGGCAACATGTGTAGAAGATGCTTTCCCATTGGATGTCTTCTTCCTTGACATGAGTTGCAAGTGCTCACCTTGCAACCAATCCTAGCCCCATGGACTCCTCCATAGGAATTTGGATCTCGGCTTCATCATTCTCATCTACTTCCTCCATGAGTGGTGGCATCTCTTTGTACTCATCCTCGTTATCAGTGAATATTTCACCATTTGGAAGAAGAATCATCACTCGCTGATTAGGGCATTGACTTGCAATGTGGCCAAGCCTTTGGCATCTCCAACATTTGGTATCTCGATTGCTTGGTTTTGGAGGTGCACTTGCAACTTTAGGATTGCCTTGACATCACCCTTGGGTGGCTCAACTCTGCTTCCTTCGTTAGTGATGGCATCTCTTTGTACTCATCCTCATCATCAGTGACTATTTCACCATTTGGAAGAAGAATCATCACTTACTAATTAGGGCATTGACATGCAATGTGGCCAAGCCCTTGGCATCCCCAACATTTGGTATCTCGATTCCTTGGTTTTGGAGGTACACTTGCAGCTTTCGGAGTTGCCTTGACATCACCCTTGGGTGGCTCAACTCTTGGTTTTGGATTTGGAGTGGTGTTACTTGAGGCTTTGAAATCCCTCATTGGCATATTGTTGCAGTTGTAAGAAGAGGTTGGTGTGGTTGTCACCCTTGTTGCACCCCTCCTCTTAATCCTGCGCTCTACCTTGACGGCTTTGTCAAGCATGTCCTTGAGCTCAATGTAGTGGTGCATTTCCACTTCATCTGCTATTTTAGGCCTTAGACTGCTCAAGAATCTTGCCATGGTAGCCTCACGGTCCTTATCAACGTTAGCACGAAGCATGATCATCTCCATCTTCTTGAAGTAGTCCTTCACACTACGGCTCCCTTAGGACAACATTTGCAGTTTATTGTACAAGTCTTGGTGGTAGTGACTTGGTACAAACCGTTGTCTCATCAACACTCCGAGCTCGGTCCACATAGTAATGGTATTAGCTCTACTTCGCCTTCTACTAGTGATGACTTCACCCCACCAGATAATGGCGTAGTCAGAGAATGCCATGACTACCAATTTCATTTGCTGCTCGTTTGAATAGTCATGACAATCGAATATGAGCTCAACTTTCTTTTTCCATCCTAGATAAGCATCAGGATCGGAGTGACCTTGGAAGGGTTCTATTTGCATTTTTAGTCCCTTAATGGCCTTCCCTTGGACTTAGCTCCTTGTTTGTTCCTCCTCAGCCGTACTTCTTCTTTCTCCTCAGAAGTATTGGAACTATCGGATTCATGGTAACTATGCTTGCTTCACCATTTACTTCCTTTGGACTGGCTCTGTTCAGCTTCCACTTTGTCAATTCGCTCATGTATTCCGTCCAATTTTTGGTCTATAAGTTGACCAAGTTCCCCTCTTAAGGAGTCGGCCCAGAGTTTAAAGTCAAAGGCAAAACTATCTCTTGACATCCTTTTAGTGCTTTGGTAAACCTGTAAGAAAAATTAGTACAAGCAATGATAATCCTTACTCACTCGCTTAGTGTTTACTCTCACACTCGTGTTTCACTCAAATGCTCTCTAATGAGCTCACAAATTTTCTCAAATGCCTTGGTTTCACCCTTGAAGAAGTTAGACTAGCTCCCGAGTGAAATTCAGTTATCACAAGATCACACAAGTTGTGTGCTTTTTTTTTAAACTTAAGAACTCAACACAAAGACTCCTAAAGGACCTAGAATAAAGCTGGAATGATGACAAAAAGAATGGCTTAAAATCAGATTTGAAATAGGTGCGGAACTCACTAATTAGGAATCCTAGAATGAAAAGGAATAACCCACCGACTTGAGTTTCTATATAGTGCGTTGTCTTGTGGTCTGTTGATGCCGAATCTAGTTGTGTTTGAGGTAGTATATTGATTAGGAATGGCTCATAAAAGGAGTAATTTTGGTTGCCAAAACTCAGAATAAAAGCTAGACAATTCGATTGTGATTTGGTTTGAAGAAAGGAATCCGAAATTGATTTGGACAGGTGATCAGTTTTTTTTTTTGAAGGAAACTGAAGCTAACTTGGATTTTTTGCACGTTTCTTGGATTGATTTAGATCAGGTTGTGGCACTGAAAATATCCAAGAATTGTTTGGGGAAACTAGATTTCAATTGGACTTGGATTTGTTTTTGGAAACAAGGAAAGTTGGTGGTAGTTTCAACTTGAAGACTTCCAAATTCTGTTTAGGCAAGAACAAGACTGTTTTTGGATATCCTCTTGCTCTAATTTGATTCAACCATAGATTTGAATGTTGCTTAAGCACAAAGCTGAAACTTGTGGTTGGGATTTCGAATCAAAGAAGATCTGATACGAATGCAGGAGCTCATGAATCAAGGTCTCATCAAGTGGTATATGTTCAACAATTTCCATGCCAAGTTCGTTGGGGACCAATGAACAAAGTGAAGAACAAGGCAATTGGCATTCATTGTACTTGTTTGGCTTGATAACTTGTTTGAGTGATTTCAAGTGATGGCCAATTCAGTTCAAGCCATAGCCAAGAATATATTTTCAGCTTTTAATAATTCTTTTAGGTTGCTTAGTTGATTGGAATAATTGGCTAAGGTCATGTTGACCATAGTAAAGCCGAGAGTAGGTTTTTTTTTTTTTTTATTAAAATTCGTTTTTAAAATAAGGTTGCAAAATCCGGCCAGCATAGGATTAAGTTTTAAGTGATTCCAAGTCACATTAGAACTAGGGTTTTCTATTCGGCCAAGTTTTCCTAGTCTTGACCAAATAGGATTCTCCTTAACGTAGGATTATTACGCCAACTTAGAATAGGATTAGTTGTTTGTAAAAGGCTATAAATAAGCCTTGCCATCAAACATTTTTCATCACATCAGTACACAAAATTTCCAGCAAATTAGAGAGAATTTCTCTTGTGCCTTGTGCAACCTTTGAATACTTTAGATTAGGTTCTAAGTGTTCTTCGGCTTATCAACAAGAATCACACTTGTTGTGGTGCCATTCTACCTACACTACAAGTTCCTTTTAACAATTCTTCAAGGGTTGAGAAATTAATCTTAGTTCTTGAAACAAGGGTTTTAAGGTTCGTAGTACCCATCCATCCAAGCATGGGAATTATTGTCCAGATCCGGGAATTGGTAGACGAGTTCTTCCAATCAAGGTTTGGTTCATATCAAGATCCTTTTGAAGATATCCGAGTAACAAGTTAATACAGCTTCTGTGGCCAATTTTTTTTTTTCCAGATTTTCAAGAACGCTTTAGCTGTTCAAGAACTCAAAGAAAGTTGTCCAGATTTTGTTACAAACTTCAAGAAAACGAGACAAACCAGCTCACGGATGGTGTATTTCAAGGTCAAGGTTTGGATTCTTTGAGTTTCGTTCCTCTAGTGAACGTTGGAACAATGACGTGTGTGCATGCTTGTAGGATGCGAGAGTCTCTTCAAGCATTTGTACATGCAACTCATGAAGGCATTGGCACCATCCATGAAGGTCCATTGATAGTGGTTTCCATGCAACAAGCGACGGATGAAAATGAAACGATAGAAGAGACTTCTTTCATTCAAGCATAAGACTAGTCCTCGTTTGCACGTGGGCACGCCATCTAACTGAACACAAAAGTTGGCAACCAGAAGACTAGTCCTCATCTAGATGCGGGAGCGTGATATGGGCACGTGAATTTTTATTTTTGTTGTTATTAATTTTTGTGTCAGTTAGTACTAGTAGGATTAGGTTAACATTTTTCAAATTGAATTAGGTCATTGTAAGGCTATTTAAAGCATAGGTTATTTCTTTCAAAAAACACAACAATAATTTTTAGCAAAATTTGAGAGCTTTCTCTTGTGCCTTGTGCAACCTTGAATACCTTAGATTGGTTCTAAGTATTCATTCGGCTTATCAAACAAGAATCACCCTTGTCTGGGGCGCCATTCTATCTGCACCATTAGTTCTTTCTTTCGCTTGTTCAAGGGTTAAGGACATCTCTCTTAGGTCTTGAACCAGGGGGTTTAAGGTGTTCATGGTTCTTCCATCAATCTAAACCTAGCTTTGATACCAGATGATACGAACCCAACCTCGATTGGAAGAACTCGTATGCCAATTCCTGGATCTAGACAATATTCCCCACGTTTGAAGAACCACAAACCCCTTAAACCCCTTCGTTCAAGAACTAAGAGAGATGTTCTTAACCCTTGAACAAGCGAAAAAAGGAACCAATGGTGTAGGTAGAATGGCACCACAAACAAGGGTGATTCTTGTTTGATAAGCCGAATGAAAACGTAGAACCAATCTAAGGTATTAAAGGTTGCACAAGGCATAAGAGAAAGCTCTCAAATTTTGCTGAAAATTATTCGTTCTTTTTTCTTGAAAGAAATAAGGCTTTAAATAGCCTTACAATGACATAATTCAATTTGAAAAATGTTAACCTAATCCTACTAGTATAACCGACACAAGAATTAATAACAATAAAAATAAAAATCCACGTACCCATATCACGCGCCTGTGTCCAGACGAGAACTAGTCTTCTGGTTGCCAACTTTTGTGTTCAGTCAGACAGCGTGCCCACGTCCAAACGAGGACTAGTCTTGTGCCCGAATGAAAGAAGTCTCTTCTATCGTTTCATTTTCATCCGTCGCTTGTAGCATGGAAACCACTATCAATGGCCTTTATGGATGGCACCAATGCCTTCATGAGTTGCATGTACAAATGCTTGAAGAGACTCTCACATCTATGAGCTCACACGTGCATCATTGGTCCAACGTTCACTAGAGGAATGAAACTCAAAGAATCCAAACCTTGACCTTGAAATATGCCATCTCTGAGCTGGTTCTCATCACCTTAGGTTTCGTGCGAAGGCATTGCACACATCTTGCAATCTCACGCTGCACATCTTTTTGCATGCCCAGCCAAAACAGATGCTCCTGCAAAATAGATAGAGTTTTAGACACGCCAAAGTGCCCCATTAACACTCCACTATGGGATTCTTTAACAAGCAATTGTCGAATAGAACACTTAAGACTACATAGCCGATCCATATAGTAAAGAAATCCATTAGCTAAGAAGAACTTATCATGTCCAGCCCACTTACATGCCTCAAACACAAGTTTAAAATCATCATAAGAAGCATATAAATCTTTAATAAGTTCAAATCAAAGTAGCTTAGCGTCAAAGGTAGTAAGAAGCATATACCTTCTCGATAATGCATCCTCCACTATGTTGGACTTACCAGATTTATATTTGATGACATATGGAAAAGTGTGAATGAATGATATCCATCTCACATGTCTCTTACTTAGCTTGCTTTGAGCTTTAAGGAGTTTCAAGGACTTGTGGTCGGTGTGGATGACAAACTCCCTAGGACATAGGTAGTGTTGCCATACATGTAGAGCACGAATAAGAGCATATAATTTTTTATCATAGGTGCTGTAATTCAACATTGCTCCATTCAACTTTTCACTAACGTAAGCAACTAGACGTCCTCCTTGGATCAACACCGCCCCTATGCCGATACCTGATGTATCACATTCAATTTCAAACATTTTAGAAAAATCAGGTAAAAATAGTGTAGGTGCATGTGTGAGAGCGTGTTTAAGAGAATTAAAAGCCCTTTCTTGGTTGTCACCCAATTGGAACGATACATCCTTTTTCATAATAGATGTCAGGGGTGTGGCAATAGAGCTAAAGTCTCGTACAAACCTTCAATAGAAGCTTGCGAGGCCATAAAAACTTCTTACCTCACCTATAGTAGTCGGCCTTGGCCATTCTTGAATGGTTTTAATCTTGCTTTCATCCACTTTAATACCCTATGAGCTCACAACAAATCCTAGAAAAACTAATTAATCAGTGCAAAATGTGCACTTCTTTAGGTTAGCATAAAGGCGTTCCTTTCGAAGCATATCTCGCACAAGTTTAACATGCTGAACGTGTTCATCTAGGCTTTTGCTATAAATGAGGCATCAAATTATACTACTACAAATTTACCTAAGTACTCACGTAAGACATGGTTCATTAAATGAATAAAAGTACTAGGTGCATTTGTAAGGCCCAAAGGCATGACCAGCTATTCATATAAACCATACTTGGTTTTGAAGGCGGTCTTCCATTCATCATCTTCCTTGATCCTAATTTGATGATATCCAGATTTAAGGTCAATTTTTGTGAAAATTACTGCTCCATGTAGTTCATCTAACATGTCATCAAGTCTAGGAATGGGATGGTGATACTTTACCGTTATGGTATTAACAACTCTACAATAAGTGCACATCCTCCAAGAACCATCTTTCTTTAGGACTAAGATGACTAGAACGGCACAGGGACTCAGACTTTCACATGCCAACCTTTGTGGAGAAGCTCTTCAACTTGATGTTGAAGCTCCTTAGTTTCTTCAGGATTGCTTCTACAGGCTGGCCTGTTAGGTAGGGACGCTCCAGGTATGAGGTCTATTTGATGTTCTATACCTCGTATTGGTGGCAACCCACTAGGTATGTCTTCTAGAAAGACATCATCATATTCCTGCAAAAAGCTAGCAAACATACTAGGCAAAGATGGATCAAGATTGTCAAAGGAAACAAAGATTTCCCTATAAAGCAAAGCAAGTTTCAACCATGTAGAAAGCCTCTCCTCACATCTTTGGCTTTTGCAAGTAATAATGTTTTTCCCTCTTGTTTTACCTCATGATCCATCTCCTTAATTGCCTTTTTCCTCTCATTTTGCATGGATCTTTTCCTATCTTTTCTTTCAAGTTTCTCACTTTTTTCCTTCTCCTCAACTTTCTCATGCTCTTGCTGAATTTTTACTTGATCCTCATACACTTGTTTCGGTGCAAGTGGTGCAAGTGTAATTTTTCTACCTTTGTACAAAAAAGTGTACATATTAGTGCAACCATCATGATTAGTTAAATGTGGCTAGCTTGCATAGGTACTACATCACAAAGCACTTCATCCTCGTAAGTACCAATTTTGAAAGAAACAAGTACCTAATGAGATACTCGGATATCTCCACAGTTGTTTAACCACTGCAGGTGATATGGCTTGAGGTGCTCATGAGGTGGTAAACCCAATGCTTCCACCATCAATGAATTAGCAACATTAGTGCAGCTTCATGGGTCAATCACCATACTACAAACTTTGCCATTGACAAGGCACCGAGTGCAGAAGATGTTTTCCCTTTGAATCTCCTCTTCCTTGACATGAGTTGTGAGTGCTCGCCTTGCAACCAACCCTAATCCGATTTATTCCTCCATTGGAAGTTGCACCTCGGCCACTGGGTATTCATCTTAAACAAGTAGTGGCATGTCTTTGTATTCCTCCACATCGTCAGTCACAATTTTGCCATTTGCAAGTGTAATCATTGTCCATTGATTCGGACATTGGCTAGCAATGTGACCTAGCCCTTGACATCTCCAACACTTGATATCTCGATTCCTTGTTTTAGGAGTGTCTTTCATCAATTTTGGTGTGGACTTCCCTTCTTCTTTGGACGAAATAGGCTTCAATTTTGTGGAAGGTGTGCTGCTGCCTAGAGGTTTAAAGTCTCTCCTCGGTGCATTGTCACGGTTATAAGATGATGAGAGGTGTAGAAGAAATCTTAGTTGACTCCTCCTCTTGAGCCTTCGTTCAATTTTTAATGCCTTCTCAAACATATCCTTCAACTCCACGTACTGGTGCATCTCAACTTCATCCGCAATTTCTAGCTTTAAACTACTTAGAAATCTTGCCATAGTAGCCTCTCAATCCTCCACTATGTCAGCACGGAGCATGGCTATCTCCATTTCCTTGTAGTAGTCCAAACACTTTGATTTCCTTGCTTTAGGTTTTGTAACTTGTGATACAAGTCACGATGGTAATGGTTAGGAACAAAGTGTTTCTATATCTCCACTACACGTCCTACTAGTGGCAATTTGATACCAACAGATTATAGCATATTCAGAAAATGTCATGACTGCCAACTTCATTTGTTACTCATCTGAATAATCATTGCAGTTGAACCTGAGTTCTACCTTCTTCTCCCATTCAAGATAAGCATCCGGATCCATTTTTCCAAGAAAGGGTGGAACTTGCATTTTGATGGTTGGGATTGCTTCGCACTTTAATTTGGATGTTCTCCTCACTCGCCTTGCACGTGGATCAAATTCACCTTCAGAAGAGTTGGAACTTTCTGAGTCTTGAGGCATTGATCTCCTTGGCTTCTACTTCCTTTGGATCCACTTCGCACAGCCTCCATTTTGTCAATTCTTGCATGCACCGTTTCCAACTTTTGGTCGAGGATTCGACCAATATCCCCCCTTAGTGCATCGGCAAAAAGCTTGAAATCAAATGCTGGTGAGTTTCCTCCTTCTCCGTTAGACATGTTTAATTAAACTTGCAAGAAAAATGACCTTAAGTAATAATTTCCTTACTCACTCCCTTAGTGTTTCCTTTCGCACTCATGTTTCACTCAACTCTCGATAATAGGCTCACCAAATATTCTCAAAGCTTTGATTTCACCTTTGAAGAGGTTAGATCAGTTCACAAGTGGAAAACTAGCTTACCAAAAGAAACAACTCAAATCAGAAAATTCGACAAGGACTCAACTCAAAACAAGAATTCAGACCAACCAGAATTGTTGTTATTTCACAAAGGACTACACGACTACATAGTAGCTGAAATTTAGAAACCCAGGAAGACCCTAAAAGACCTTGCTAATTGCTGGAATAAACGGTTTTGTCAATCCGAATCTAGGGTGCAATTGTGGTTGATAATTGGGATGATGACAGGTGTGTTTTTCCAATTTGATTTGGATTTCTGGTTTGTTCAGAAATTCCAGCCACGGTGTTGAATATAGATGCCAATCCAAGTGGAAAAAGGAAGGTTGGGGTCAGTTCTTGATGGCTAAGGACTGGTGTTAAAGTCGGTTTTGGGGTAGATAAGCCAAATCTGGTTGTTTCCTTATTAGTTTAGGAAACAAGCTGGTTCAGTTTCTTGCTATAAACTGAATCTTGATGCTTTCGGATTTCTTTCTCTTTTTTTTGAAGAATAAAGATTCACGGAGCAGCCTTGATATCAGCCAGATTTTTAGCACAAATTCAATTCGGTTCAACGCACCATAACTTATTCAAGAAGTTCAAGTGATTTTGATTCTAGCTTCAAGGCTTTCCAAGAACTTCCGAATGTATTCAAGTTGCTTTCCAGAATTTTGATGGATTGTGTTTAAACCAAATACCTTCAAGAACTCCAAGAACTAAAGTTAAAAAATTGCCACGGACTTCAATAAACTGATTCAAGAAGGGCTAAACAAATTCAGATGGCAAAAACAAGAATTCCATCAATGACTCAACCTAAACAAATACCAAGGTACGATTTTTTCTTTTTTTTTCTTTTCTTGTTGCAACACTTAAACAAACGAAATTGGACAAGAATTTTGACACAAAACACGACATTAAGAGAACACACAAAACAGAAATCTATTAAGACAGGTTTGGGCAGATTATGAAACGAACAAAAAAAAAAGGACCAATAACAAGACACAAATGAATCGAACAATAAGAAAAAGAAAAACAAGAAAGATATAACCTGGAAATTTTCAACTGGCTCTTGATACCAGATGATACGAACCCAAGTGTGATTGAAAGAACTCGATATCCACAAGCCCGGACCTAGACACAACTCCCGTACGGTTTGAGTAAGTGGAATCCTAAACCCCTTAACCCCTTTGTTCAAGAACTAAGAGTGAATTCTTAACTCTCAAGAAAGCAATTAAAGGAACTTATGATGTTGGTAGAACAACACCACAAACAAGGGTATTTCTTGTTTGATAATAGAACAATCTAAGATATTCAAAGGAGGTCAAGCTGAGAGACTTCAAAAATTTGCTGAAAATTCTATTAACTTCTTGATAGCAAATTTGGATATAGCTTTATTTATAGGCTTGCGAAACAAAGCCCTAAATCCAAAAAGGACTAGGAAACACTTAACCATAAAGGTTCGGCCTTAACATAAAACAAATAACCAAACTAACTAAATAACTAAATTAATAACTAAGCTACTGGTCCATCTTCTTCATGCATCACCTGAATGCACTTAGAGCAAAGTCACCAAAAAATTGCAATCTTCTTGAACACGCCCGACACATGAGTGAACCATTTGCACAAAAGTTTGAAGTGACTCACGCATCTTCCTTGCCCTAGCTCGCATCATTGGCCCAAGATTCACTTGCAGAGCATTTGAAACATCACTTGAACCAAGAGCCAGAACTTGATCTCCCGAGGTAGGCCTTCTTGGCAGATTCTTATCACTATTTGATCGTCCTATTGACTAGTTTTCAACAACTATATTTTTTTACGGTTGGGAGCAAGAATTGAGTATCTATAAAAGACTAAATGTTCAAGTTTCAACGTCATCAAGTGGAGGAATATATCCAAGAGTTTATATGTAAAATCCTTTTATTCCAACCATTAGTTCATGCGCTCCTATTTGTAAATCTACACCATAGAGGATGTTATTGTGCTTTCAAATGCATAAACACACTATTAAAGTGTTGGTTCTTATTGTATCTTATATGAGTTAGAGTGCTTTGTGTGAAAATTTTTCATTGTGGAGATTAAAAAGGGATAATTTCACATACCTCTCCTAAAGTTTCTGATAATTGTAGCCATCTCACTTAAGGTCTAAAAATTTATACTTATTTCTCTTAGTATTATGAAAAGACTATAATAACCTTGACAACTATTTAAATTCTAAGTGAAAAATGGGTGAAAAGGAAAAAGAAAACCTCATTTTGCAAATATTTCTTTATCCAAAATCTCTAACATTTATCATACCAAATATGTATTATATTCAATTCTCAGTTCATTTAAATGGATTTCTTACTTAGTTTTATAAATAGCTGACTAATAGGGATGCATTTATTAAAAATCATTTCTTCACAACTTACCAAAGAAAAAGAAAAAACTCCAAACATTAAAAAAATGCCTTGAAACATGGCTTGAGTTTTTCTGCAAATAACTGTATTAAAATTTTTTACTTAGTAAGTAAAGCCGATATTTGATTTCTTTTGTCATTTAATTTATTTTGTAAATCAAATGGGGGCAATAAATGATATTCAGTAGACTTTTTGTGTTTACATCACCATTTGTTTCAAAAACATATTTTTTATGGGAAGTTTCTGTAATTTTATAAACCTCAAGAGAGGTGGCTGCAATCATTACAAAGGTTTTTGAAATTATCCTGATTTAAAGTCTTGGAAAAGATGAGTCTCACTTATCTAGTGTGGTCCTTAAAATTGAGAAAAATAGGCAAGTAGCTGAGGGGTTTCTTTGGCTAAGAGCGGAAGTCTAGACTCAATGGTCCCATTTGGGATGCATTATTTAATTTACTTTATTTGACTTCTAGTAAATTATGCTTCAAACCTGTTTGGACAGTTGGCATTTTTTATTTGCAAATAAAATGAGTCTAAATTACTTCAACTACCCATCAGAACTTTGGCTGTCTGCTTTTACAGCATTCACGTGCTATATGCACGTATCCCAATTCTTTCACACTTAATCAACGGCTGGCCTTGAGAGATTGTTACTGTACATTGAGGCTGAAAGCTATTCGTTATTCTGTCCAAAAACTGTCCAGCAGGTAACTTGCCTTTCCCCTTCAAAGTTTCCCGAATTCCTTCTGGTCTCTCTCCCCATCCGGTACACGCATATCACTCTTCCTTCCAAACAAATCCAAGACCACATACTCCGGCGAATCTTTGTAGATTTGTGCTATAGGAGACATTCGTAACTCAACATCTGTTGAGATATCAAACTGAAGTAGCATTCCATCCGGGGACTGTACCCATCGAAGAGCAGCGACAAATCGATTAGGGTATCCCAATTGTGCAGACGCTGTTTATTTTATCCCATCTGCCAGCAATTGTACCGAGAAGCATTGAAATAATTTCACTTCAAGCACACTGACAATTACATGCGAGCCCGGTATTATTTGTTTTTGTAGGTGAGTCTCCCTTAAACAGATTCATCAATTTGCCATTTCCTTACACTGCATTTTTGCCCTAATTTTTGAATTCTTGATGCTTGATTTGTATCCCATTGGTTTATGAGCTTTGCTGTTTGTGGAGTTTTATATTTGCCGAAATACCGGGATTTGTGCTTTTGCGTATTCTGTAGCTTGTGTTCTGCATAGCGTAATAGTCGGCAAGTCGGCATGATTTTCTTCCAAATATTGAAGCACAGTTTTCCATTGCTTTGTAGGATGTAAATGCCAAACAAACGAATTAAACCCCTTGCTGGCCCGAGTACCCCTGCTCGCCGCTCTGAGACATCATCTGTCCACTCCATCTCCAACTCAAACAACTACATCCAATGTCTAGAAAATTATTTCAAGGTTTGTAATTCATTTTCTGAGCTTGCTTTGATTTAGCCTTCTCCCTCGTATTCAGTAGTTGGCAGAAGTAGTTTTAGCTAAGCTAACAGCTGAGGTCTCATGTGAGTAGATGCCTCGTGATCACAGTGTCCCTAAAGCCCAATGGGATGAGAACATGGAATTGCACTTCTGTATGACATTCGTTGAATGGAAGAAGTCTGGGGAATGGAGCCCCAACATTTCTACAGAGGCGAATTGGATGAAACTTGCTGCGCACTTGAACAAAGAATGGGGCAAGCAATATGCCTGGAGTGTTTACCATTCCAAATTTTCGAGTATGAAGAAGATTTGGCATCTATATGTCAAATTGAAGGGTTTACGCCATTCGGCTGAGACCGGGATTGGGTGGGATGAAAATAAGAGGTGCTTTTTGGCCGATAGTTCGCAATGGAACAATTTGCAATTGGTAAGTATGTCTGAAATGTTGTAGTTTTCTGCCATTAAATGCTATGTTAAGCATCTTATTGTTTCATCCCAACAGTTTTAAGTCATTAACATTTGGAATATACCACTGTCTATTTGCTAAACAAACGTTCTGTGGCATGTCAATTATATATTTTGGATTACTCTTCTTCTACAACGGGATTTACCATGGACAGACAAACAGGGCCTAGGTCTTGTTAAAAGGTTGCCTGTGTTTATATTTATGTCTAGCATGTTTCTTCTGCAATGTGCATCCACATTTGCTGAGTCCTTGATCCTTTTTCCCAAACTTGTCGTACACCATGAATTAGCATAAGTTTCTCCCGCCAGGTGTTTGCTAAGCATCAGCTTTATGACTTTATTTAGTCTGCAATACCGTGAAGAAATGTGGCCAATTATTGTCCTATACTGTTGTGACAATTCTGCCTTAGTTCTTTCATTTAGCGATTCTAAAAAAATTCTACCTCCCTGTTCCTCAGAATTTTTGTTTAGCCTTGTTGTAATCCCACATTGAATCTAACTTTGAAAGTGCAAATGTTATGGGTATTATTGGAGCATTTGAGCTCAATGAGCTCTCCCGCAAGGATTTGTTGGATGTTACGTGGAGTACCTAGATACCAAATTTCAATTTTTGCACATCTTTGTTGAAAATATCAAGTCTATTTCTGTTTGGTCTTTGTTACTGCTGTTGTTTGTGATATCGGAGGAGTAACACTCTTAGGGGAAAATGTGCTTGTTTGCTCAATGGAACTGTTTTGTTCCTTGTTGGCTTGTTGGACTATAGAATAATGAAATGTCGGTGGAGTAACTAATCATGAAATGTCAATGGAGTAACTAATCACCAGTAACTTAATTTGGGACAACCAATAAATGAAATTAAGACCGTATGCATGCGAAATGACAAGCTGAATGCTTTCATAGGAGCTAATTAGTCTGCCATATACATCACCACTATATTGGCTTGCAATTTGAGTTAACTAAAATAATGCAGTAATTTATCACTGTTGTTACAAAGAGATGAGGGCTGTTTGTATGTAACTTAAAAAAACCCACATTTGTTGTGTCATTTTGTGTAGGAAAACCAAGATTACAAGCACTTTCAGCATTCCCAATGCGTTGATAAGTATGTTATACTATCTGAGATGCTGGATGGTGAAACTGCTATAGGAGATCAAGCCCATTGTTCATCAGTTCCACCTGCCCAGGTCTTCAGACAGTCTCGTGGAGTGTACAGGAGTGGGCAAATGTCTCAGCAGTATGGTGATGATGACGACAACTCTTGGTTGGATGATGTGCCAAATCAGGGCACCAAATAGGCTGGTAAACGGCTGGCAAGTAGTCAGGGGGGCACAAGTTCATTCCAAGGCTCCCGAGGTAGCAAGTCAAGTCGGAATTCAGATAATCCTTTTGTGGAGTATGCAGCATCTTTAACCAATTTAGCCTCTGCTAAACTAAAGAATTATGAAGGCCGAAGCAACCTAGATTCTGATAAGTATGATGTGACTATGGCGGCCAAAGTTGTCGAGTCATTTGAAGATGTGCCTATGGCGAAACAAGTGGTAGCACTCCAGAAGTTGCAGGATGACAAGTGGCGACAAACTTTCCTCTCCGTCAACCGTAATCTACAGGCATTCTACCTTCATTCATTAGAAATTGGTCCTTCAAACAATGAGTTTGGTTCCTCTGACAAGCAAGGGGGGCAATAGGCATTTGGATGTTTGTTGTTAATTTGGCTCTACCAAGCAGGATATTCGTGCACTATTTTTTTATTTTTTAATTAAATGTTGTTTGCATGTTAATGTATGACCACTATCTATTGCCTTCGGTTTCGCTTATTGACTGTTATTTGCGGATGTGTCTGACTTGTTAATGTGACTATGGCAATCAAATTCTGGCAGACTGCGTTGTCATGCATACTACTCCTTTGTGTTTTTGTTTTTCCATAAGTTACAGCTTTATAATTTTTCCATACTATAAATTCACAGGGGACTTCAAAATGTAGGACAAATTAAGGATAGATTTGACTTTAAGTGCTTCAACTTCGAAGATGATGAAATTATCATCTTTTGTTGCTCGTTTCAATTTAGCCTCTTTCACAATTCATTCACTCAAGTCTGTCATGCATACATGGGGCGGAAAGGAAAATGCCAAGTACTGTAGCTTTCACATGTTGAGATATTAAATTCCACAAGTGGGAATAACCAGATAAAGCTCGTATGTATATGCCAATTAAAAATTTCTGCTAGCTTATTGTGACGTAGCAAATGAACCTTTGTAATTAGAAGCATGAGGAATTTTTTTTGGAATCCAAAGCTATGGATTTAAAGTGACATCAGATGAGAAATGATAGCATATCCACTCTATGCAGCTTTAATCAGACAGTCTCAAGCTTTGCAGCTTTAAATGACCACTCAACAACAGAAACTTGTCTAATGGGCGGCGACCCCAATAAAAATGTGCAGTAGGATTCCATAAACTGGCAATTTTGTTTCAGGGGCACATGTCATATGCAGGAGATTCCGCATTTCAGACTCCTTACATTCACGAGCTAAGAAATGAAAGGTGTATCATAAATCTTACCGATAGTTCACTGAAAAAGTCAGGCTGATAAATTGGACGCGTCTAGTCATAGAACCGTGTGGCTGTAAAATGTGAAGGTACACAATTGTATTCATAAATAGTGCACTTACACAGGATTCACTTTCTGCCTATATAAGATCTACCGGTAGCTTTCACCCAAGTGTATAAGTGTTTCGTCTTAGTCTATCAACTCCGTTCGAGTGCTTTTAGAATTAATGCAGAGGTTCAATTTATCCAATTTTTTCCAAATATGAACAACTTCAATGGGAATCAAGGGGACAACACATCATCCGATGAGGATGATTACATCTTTGCTGCAGGTGCTTGTTTATTATTTGGGCCAAACACTGAGGAATATGGGAGACCTATCCAAAGGGTCCCCAGAAGAAGGACAGGGCAAAGCGGACGGGATTGGGTTGGCCAATTGCTGTCCGGTACGCATACTCGTATTATGGATGTTGTACGGTTAAATGTGGACTCGTTCATGAGATTGTGTGATATATTATCTCAGTATGGCTTTGTTCCCCAACATTATCTAAAACGAGTGACCATAGAAGAGGCTTTAGCAATGACTCTAGTCATGATGAGCCATAACCATCGCATGAGGGTGATTGCAAATAGATTTGACCATTCTACAGAAACTATACACAGAAACATTCACGAGGTCATTCGGGGGTTATGTAATTTCGCAAGATTTATTATAACACCTAGAGGGCAGAACGAAGTGCATCCAAAAATTCTTCATGATCGGAGATTTTATCCATGGTTCGAGGTTGGTTTTCATCTAATCCAAAATTATTTATTAGTTCACATTATAAATTACTTCAAAGGCCGAATTTAGTTCCTTGTTTTTACTTTTGGCTTCCGTACAAATTATTAAAATGTATGTACAATGTATGGTTTGAGTCGCCTAACCATTTCCTTAGTAAAACAAGGTTGTGTGAAATATTTAGGAAGTACTGGAATTATAACCGTCCAGGCCTCAAATTCCACAGCCTTAGAAAGGTTCAATTAGATTAAATTCCACAGCCTTAGAAAGGTTCAATTAGATTAATCTTTTTTTTTTTTGGAGCATTCAGTGGCATGACCGCAAAATAGGAATGGGGCCTGAATTATTTGGTTAGCTGACAAAATTAAGAGTTGTTCGGGATATATGTTAGAATAGATATTTTGACCTAAGGCCTACTTCCTGGGCCAAATCGATTTGGGCATGCGCATGATTTGTTCATCAGTCTCCTAAAGCCCACAGTACTTTTTATGCCTATGGCAAATTTACTCAAGCCAACTTTTCTTTTGAACCAGGCTATACTTCTTATGGTTTCTGCTGAGCTTAGGACCTAGAAAAAACAAACGTTTGGAGAGTACATAGAATTTTAGGAATGTAAAGAATGGGAAAATTAAGAATATTATTAGGAATAAGAAAGACGCATATTGTGGATGACAAGTTTAACGAAGATTAATGCTATAATCCCATTTCACTGTAAATTAATCCATTTCCAAAATTCCCAAACCTTATAAGTGTAGACACCAAATTTTGACTATTTCTTTTGTTTTCTTATGTTTTTTATCTATTAATGTTTAGTTATTTATTGTTGAATTTTCTAACACATTTTTCTCTTTTTTGTAGGTTTTTCTTAAAAAAAAAAAAAAAGAGAAAAGTCAAAACGCTGACAGTTACTGGATGAGTCCAATGTAACTGATCGAAAAAAAAATGACGCTTTTTCCCAGTGGATCATCCTTTTCCAGCTGTATTTTCCGATGCTTGAACGATAAGAAACCTATTTAAACATTCCCCAACTCGCCCCTAACCCCTAACAACTCATCTAACGTTCAAAATTAGCTCACCTCATCCCAAGAACATCAAAACCCTTAGTTCTAGGTTTGGTGGCTATAAATAGCCTAGATTAGGGTTTAACAAAGAGGTTGGAAATCTGAGAGAAAAAGAGGCAATTAGGAGAGCTTTGAGAGAGAAAAAGCAGAAAAACTACTGGAATTAAAGAGGAAAAGGAAAAGAAAGAAGAAAAGAAAAGCTAGGGTTTCACACTTGAGGAGATTATTTTGGAATTTCTCTTCTTCTCTTGTTTAGATTCAAAGCTTCGATTCGTGTAACATCCTTCTACTCTATTTACTGTTTTTTGATCGTAAAATTATCTGAGATTTGGACCTTTTGGTGGAACCAAGGTCTTGAATAGTTTTTCTTTTAGTTTGGGATATTTGATGATGATTATCAGTTGTTATATGAGCATGTTGTGTTTATAAAGCCTTGGTAAGGCTAGTAGATTTGTTTTTTCGCTTAAAATCAGACGTTTGATGCTTGATGATGTCTGTTGTGATTCCCGAGAAATTTCTGAAAAATGTTCTTCACGTTTTGAAGATGTGAAGAAACGCGGACTACTTGAGCGGATTACTTCGCGTAATGGTCCGCGTTTCCTCTTGAATGTTTGAAGTTGTGAAGAAACGCGGACCTCTTGCGTGGACTACTTCGCGAAGCTTCGCTTTGAATACTTGAAGATGTGAAGAAACGCGGTTTGTTACGCAGCCACCAGAATAATCCTCGCTTCTAACCCAACAGTTCTTCCCTTCCCTTTTCTTGTCTATTTGATGATGTCGATGTTTAAGATTCGGCCTTCTTCGGTTTTAGTTTGTTTTGACAGGATCTGAATGCTTGTGTTTGATGTTTTAAATAGATCCCTTGCTCAAGATTTTGTTTGTGATGTTGTCTGAAAAACTGGAAGCAACCTTCCTGGTATTTTGAAGATGGGAAGAGACGCGGACTGTTACGGCTGAGTCCGCTTTCCTCCGCGTTTCCCTCGGTCTTTGATTTTGCCTGTAACGCTTGTTGCTGCTCTATCCGCGTTTACTCGCGTAACCTCTCTTTCAGTATTCTGTTGATATTTCCCGCTCTTTTGTTCCGTAATCTTACTCTATTTCCTAGTATTATCTGTGTTGCTTGCAGAATCTGTTTAGATACCCTCTATTGGAATTTTTGATTGGTTTTTCCTTTAAATTGGTACCTTGATCCCTTTTGTTGATATTGAGTCTTAGATAACCATTCCCATCATTTAATGATTCAATCAAGGCATCACATCAAGGGATGGTAACTTCTTTCTCCTATTATGTGCTCCTATGTGTCTTTGCATGATCTTGCATGTTTTAAATTAAGTTTCCCTTTGCTTTTTATTCATGCCTAGTCTTCATTTATGTCATTTAATTTTTGGTAAACCATTCGGAGGCCTTGGATGCCAAGTTGTAATAGATAGGTTTAATTTTGGCAAAAAGTGTATTTATTCTAGAAAATGTAATAGTTAGATTATTATTCTGAATTTTTCCCCCTTAGAATGTATTTAGGTTCCCCTCGATGTAATAATTAGGTTTTTTGTATGCTTATCTTGCATGCTTGCATGATTATGTGTTTACTTGCTTTCCTAGGGTCTTGCATCTAGATATTATGCCTATGTGTTATGTGTTTATGTGTTTTATGTGTTTACTTGCTTTATTATCATGTCTACATATTTATTGTGTAAATGTATTGACGTCACCACACTAGTCCAATGCTAGTTGTGGCTTTCCCCTTCGATTTCTCACTAATCCAATGTTAGTGAGAACCTTTTGACAAGGGCTAGTCCAATGCTAGACCCTTAAACGCCGTTCATGCATTAGATATAAATTTCACACACTTTCCACTTTTAGAGTTTCTTTCCCATTTTGCATGTCACTATTCCCCCATCCCGTATGCGAGACATCTCATTTAGTTTTTCTTTTATTAGATTAGTGCATTTAAGGCATTACCCTTTGAATTAGGGAAAAGAGCGAGTATGGCTTCCTAGCCTTAGCACGCTTTTATTTCCTTCTATGAAAAGGAAGATTTAAAGTCACGAATTTAGTCCCCCGCACCCATTATGTTGCATTATCCCTCTTCAGGACATACACGTGCATTATTTTAAAGGCTATCAAATTCATTCTTTAAAAATCAAACTTTCTTCTTCATGTTTTAGCAATTCAAAGTCAAAAAGCCACTTTTCTTAAAACTGCATCTTTTTGGAAATTCAAGTTCCTCTTTGTACTTAAAATTGACCTTTTCAAAAATCCAATTTCTTTTCTCTTGATACTTTATAAAAATTGTATTTTGAAAACCCTATCTTTTGTTCATTCGAGTCTCATCATTTTCATTTTTTCGTGACCTCCTCGAGGAATCAAAATTGGATGACACAACTAATGTGATCAATTCCAATCAAACCTCAAGGAGACATTTTGCTCCTCTCGATCCAACATTAGGTCTAGGGTTTGCATCCATATAGACAACATCCAAATGTGATAGATTTTAGAGTTAGAATTAGGAAATTTTCAACTAAATCTTGCAACTAGCTTTGGCTAGGTTAGAAGGGTGCCTTAGAGACGAGTAACATCGAATCTTTGCCTTCCCTTCTTTCAACTGTGACCCCCGAACCTTTTTCTCTAGTTTTCAAAGACCTGGAGTCGTCTAAAAAAGGGTTTTCTTTGTTTATTTCATTAAATCAAAACTTTTTGGGTGACTTGGTACACCTAAACTCCATACCAAGTGGCGACTCCAAACTTTTCTAAAAACCCTTTTCTAGACTTTTTGTTTTGGGTCCAAACCGTCGCATTTTATAGTCCCATGACCCCTTTCCCTTTCTTTTTTCAAAAAATCAAATCTTTCCCTTTTCCACAAACATTTGACAAAAAATGGGGCGCGACAATAAGAATCAAGGTATTATTAAATTTAAGCGATAATTTCAGAAACCTCTCCTGAGTTTTCTCATAATATCACTTAATGCCCATGAGGTTTTTAAAATCTCACTTGCATCCCTTGTCAACTTGATAAAATTAAATATTCCTATCAAAATTCACAAATTGACAGCATTACCCGTGATCTTGATAACTATTTAACTAAAACGCCAAACCAAAAATAAAATTTTCTAACCAAAAAATGTATAATAAAAAATTGCTATATAATAACGGTCCTTATTTCTTTACATCGAGACCATGTTTGGATAACAAAGGATATGAATAAATTTAATCTAGTCAAAATCAATCACTTAGAAGGATTTTAGTGACTAGCGAACATCTAAACAAAATTTTATGGACAGTTATAATTAATAAATTCAAAAAAAATTTAAAAAATATGTTTTAATGCATGACGTAGTTTAAATTACATTGATAACTAAAATAATCTCTTTATACATATAAATTTTTCATGGTGCAATTTTTTCAAGGTGTAAATTTTACTTTTGTTTCAATACAACTAAAATAAATAGTTTAAATCAAGTAATTTTTTTTCATTTATAAAAATTTTGCTTTGATTTATTTTTATTGTTGTTGTAAACTTCATACGTAGAATAATACAAGGGTATTATTGGAATAAAAGTTTTATCTTTATTGCATTTCTTTCAAAGGGGCTATAATTTTACAAGAAATGTCAATCTAAGGGAGGTAAGTGAGATTTTAAAAATCTCAGGGTGCTAAGTGATATTATGAGAAACCTCAAGGGAGGTTTCTGAAATTATCCCTAAATTTAATTATGCAAAAGCTACATACTCACTCATGGAGCAGTAGTCTTAATTTATGTCCAACAATTTATTTTTTCAATAGACGGGATTGCAAAATCTAAATTCTTCCACTTATCATCTTGTAGGATGCTGTAGGAGCCATTGACAGTACACATATACCGGCATACGTTCCAGCTACCCAGCAGGTTGCCTACATGAATAGACACGGACTGCACTCTCAAAATGTGATGGCTGTTTGCGATTTCGATATACGCTTTGCGTATGTGTATGCTGGTTGGGAGGGAAGTGCACATGATGCTCGAGTCTTGGATGGGGCGGTAACAGGGCCAAACCATTTTCCAATGCCCCCTCTAGGTATCTTTCTATGCATCTGATTTTGAATAAAGGGTTGGTATATTAATGAAGTGTGAATAATTTGCATTACTGTAGGGAAGTACTATTTGGTTGATTCTGCATATCGAAACATGCCTGGATTTCTACCACCATATCGAGGCCGCCAAGCAAATTTAAGTGGACGTAGACGGAGATTTGCAACTGCAAAGGAACTTTTTAATCATAGGCACTCAGCGTTACGTAATGTGATTGAGCGGACTTTTGGTGTTCTTAAAAAGAGATTTGCTATTCTAAAAGGGGCAGTGCCTAACTACATGATGACGACACAAATTAACGTTGTTATTGCTTGTTGTGCTGTTCATAACTTTATCAGAGACCAGCATGCGGATGACTTGTACTTTGCCAAGCCTAACGAGGAAGATGCAGATGCAAACGGCCCAATTCCCGCTTACCCAAAAATACAACCAATGCACATGAGTCCAGAAATTATTAACCAATGGGTTGCCATGAGAGATGTAATGGCTGAGAATATGTTTGCTCAATACACCTCCACACGCCAACGAAGATAAATATGTGTGTATTTGTGTTTGTCCGAAAAGCAAATGGGTTATGGCTTTGTGTGCAAATTTAATATTAATTATATGACAAATTTGTGTCATTTTTTATTTTACTTATTCCAACTTGGAGTGATGTCCTTTATGTTTTGTTAATCTATATGGAAAGGAAAAAAAATTTGGTTCTATTCTATTTAGTGTGACAAAAAATCACAATTCCATCGTATGTCTACTACCCAAGAAAAAAAAAAGTTATGCCATTTTTATTAAATGTATCACCACGAGAATAAGTGCAGGTCACAGTTGTTCCACTTTGGAACATCCTAATTTAGCTTACTAGCAGGAAGGAGAGCGGGGCAAAATTGCATGAGCTCAACTTTCCCGGCACAAATTCGGATGGCTGTCAAGTGAGCCCACTAACATTAGCCGTCTATATGTTGACCAAAGTGCGGGTTAATTCATCTGACTTGGCAAACGGGAAAACTTGTAGATTTCACTTGTAGAATCTACTAGTGCTGAATCCAAAAAGTGAAACGGTCACATCAAATGCATAGGTAAATAATGGCAGATAAATTATCCAAATAATCCCTATCCGAACAGACTCAATATTATGTATTTGGGTCATTGTCTCACCCAATTTGTGAATACACACTTAATGGAAAGACGCGAAAACTTGGAGGAAGTTCAGGAGTGGATATAGACATCGAGGAGGATAGCCTAGTCACTATGAATCGTTTGTGTTTGATATCTCTTTGCTTGCTATTACTTGCACAAGTAGTTCTTTAATTTGAGTTTAATTAGTGTTTTATCTTTCTAAATTTTACTTCTTATCAAGGTTGCACTAGGACCAATAGTTTTAAAATCCAAACTGCCACGTGAATCGGATAAACTTTTGGTTCACGATTTAACCAGTTCAATTGCTTCAATCTGGTTTAAATGTTTTTCTTTTATTATTTATTTATTTATTTGGTAGATTGCATGACTTTAAGATTTTAAAAAAAAATATGTATGGACTAGATTGACCGAATTTGATTGTTTCAATTGATCTTCTAAATTTACTCGTAAATTGGACCAATGTCATCGGCCAGTTCTTGGTTCAACTAGGCGGTTTTGGTCCGGTCTTCAAAACACTGAACAAAATTAACGAAGTCTAGCTGCCAGCAGCCAAAACTGCCAAGTATAATATAGGAGCCCAACCAAAAGTTGACT
The DNA here is from genome assembly GCA_013103745.1 of Gardenia jasminoides. Taxonomy (NCBI): domain Eukaryota; kingdom Viridiplantae; phylum Streptophyta; class Magnoliopsida; order Gentianales; family Rubiaceae; genus Gardenia; species Gardenia jasminoides. The sequence goes on from CM023096.1 coordinate 24,179,740, forward strand.
CCCATTCGTATCAGTTATCCAGACTCTGTGTCACTAAGATATTATCCAAAGCTATTAAATTCTATATTCTGGCAACTAGTCAACGAATACATCTAAAACTGATATTGTTGAGCCCCAAACTAACAAGGAAAGTGTACAAGATCAGAGGGAAAAGAAAAGAAAAAAGACAAAAAGGAAAAAATTACCACTAATTTATAGTTCATCGTAGCCTCCAAGAACATCGAATTCAGAGTTGCTAGAAAACAAATCCGATGCTAGCAATTCCTGATAGTAGTGTTCTTTCAATAACACATCTCCGAAAGAAGGTGGCTGCTCTAACAAAGAGTCCGAGCTTGTAGGCGAATCCCGGTGAGGATCCTCCACAGGAAAGGATGGGAACAGTGACAGATGATGCTGATTACGTTTGTTATCATTGGCCATTGAGTTTGATACTCTATAAGTATCAGGAAGAATCTCAAAGTCTTGAGCTTCTCTAGCATTGTTATCGATGAACTGGGAGATATCCGATTCTCGGCCAGTGAGTTCTTGAACGAGAGTTCTGAACCTTGATGCACTAGTCTTCACCTTCATGGGGCTAGAAATGTAGACAACTTTAAGTAATGAATCTGAAGAACTCTTCCTGTTGCGCTTGTTTCTGCTTTTCACTTGTGGCGGAATATCCATTTCTACAGCAGACAAGAAGCAACACAAAAGAAAGTTAATTCAGATTCAAGGGTTCCTGCCTGAGGAAGATACTGCAAATTTGGTATATTCTGGATGTTGGAATATGAATGAACAAATTTAGTCATCTATCAGGCTTAAATAGGGTATAGTTTTGGAGCTTTTTAGGTCACGAGGGCTGCTGCTTCTTGGAAGGGTGTAAGACTGGACACGTTGAAGATAAAGCAAGACGTAGAGGGGGGAAATACTGAAATAGGAAGATGAAAGGAAATTATGTCATAGAAGATTCTATAGAGGTGCTTGCATGACCCGCAAAGTCATGATAACTTTGTATGACTAAACTTGATTTGACTGACGGAGCCTTGGCTGAGGTGGTTTCATCTACGCTCGTCATTCTGTTCTTTCCTTCCAGTATGATTATAAATCTGGCTCAATGCGGATTATCACTCAACAACATTGTGAATATGATTGATAAAATGTCGGTTTATGATTCAACAAGAATACAACAGCCAATAAATAATATAATAAAGATTAACGATGTGTTCAATAAAATTAAAATATGAAATTTGAATTTAAAATCTGAAATGTGAATTTGTTAAGATATTTTAGGGTATTTTGTATTAACTAATGAGTGACTATTTTTCACTTATTTTTTAGACTCCGTTTTGTCTTTATAATTTCGATCAACTTAATTAATTTTAATGTTCTATTTTTTATTATTAAATACATTAAACATTTTAATATTTGAATTTATTAAATTTAATTATTAAATTAGATTATCAAATAGCATCTAACATTTAGTTAGAATAAATTTATATTAAGTAAAAAAATTAACATTTAGTGTGAAGTTGGACTAGAACCGCTTATCTAAGCCCTAATCTTTCTTTTTATTAAAGCCTTGATCTTGATCGCTCAAAACGCTTTATCGGCTTCAAGCCTATTTGCTAAAAGACCAAAAAAAAGAAAAAAAAAACCATGAAAATTTTAACTTAGCATACGATTCGACCTCAACCATTAATATTGTCTACAGTTGAAAGTGCAAAAAGACAAGCTCATCTCAGTACAGCTGTAGACAATCTCATCCGGTTAAGACCAATGAATGTGGCTATCGACAAAGACAGAGACATTGACTAAGGAAAATCATCCTGATTAAGTTAGTAGTACATAACCACGTGCGCAGACATGCATGACTGGAATCTCTAGAGAGTTTATTAGAACCCGAGGGTCTAATAGTAATGTGTGGGTACTGATGATTGGTTTTTTTTTTTTTCCTTTTTTTCTTTTTCTTTTCTTTTCTTTTGATGTTGTACTGATGATTGGTCTCGACTTGCAACTTATTAGATAGACCTTTTGGATTTTTTTTTTGTCCGTCCGATGGACGCCCAATGTCCTTCAGTAGTAAGATTTTTGAAAAGATAAAATTAATTAAAAAAAGTATTAATAATTAATGTCTGCATGAAAATTAAATGTATTAATAAGTGCTGAATAGACATTCACTCAAAAAACCCTTATTTTTAATGTTTTGTACATGTTTGGATTGTTGATTCCTAAGTTCGATAATGATATGAAGATATTCCAACTAGTGGAATGGAGCACGAAAGCGATATTCGAAGCTGAGTTTGATGGTTCGCAAGTCTCGTCAAGGTGAATATATAAATTCGCATTCAATAAATAGCAATACAAATGACAATCAAATTAATTAAAAAGCTAGCGATTCAACTTGACTTGATCTGTTAAGAGTTTGTTCCAAAACAGGCTAACTAACTAAGTATCAAATTTGAACAATAATGTAATCAAGTACAAGAAGGAAATTAATTTGGGAAAAACAATCTTTGACTCTATTTACTTATATCCCAAAATTTGTAGTGCCACAAAAGGTAGGCAAAATATTAAAAAAAATCATATGAAGAGATATGCTGCAAAATCCTTTGAAGATAGCAGATTATTTAGTTTCTTTGGACCAATCCAGTCAACAGGCATTCAACTCAACCTTGGAGCTGCCAACGAAATTCCACGCTCTTATTAGTCTTGATAGGATTAGTTTTTCTCATATTAAATTATATTGATTGTAAGATAATAGTAGTCCATATTTATTTTTATCGGAGCATTGTACATTTGAGGCAATGTCTATGCGCCTTTCCATCTTCGCTTTTTTATCATATTAATAAATTTTGATCTAGCATTCCCAACTAAGGCGTTTTAGCCAAAGGAAGAAGAAAGATGTATCCTAGAAATGAAATAGATAAACGAGGCTTCAACTGGTCAAAATAATAATTTAAGAAATGACTCCATGCCTAATAATTTGACACGTATGGCAATCAGATGGTGGAAGACCAAATTGAGGCTGCTAAAATAAAAATTATCCTAGTAGTCCCACAGAACTTTTCTGTCAACTTTCGCTTTTGGCAATATATTACTTGGGCGGTTGTCCATCTCATGCCTGGGACCATCACAAATTCACAATTGTCTTGCTATTTCATTCTAAACAACTACTTCGAGAAACATGTTTAATAGTTTATTAAGGAAAAAAAAAGGGAAAATCCACATGTTGACGAAGACCTTGAACGGTACACGACAGGCTTTGCTTATCTATTCAGATATTAGACAAGATGCTTCATGTTGACATGGTCATAAAAATATATGAATTAACCATTGGGATTGGCTCTATAGTCAGAAGTGCTGTTAGAGTTATTTTTGGAATAGATTTAAAATTGAGGGTGTATGCCGAAGAAAGGGAGGGTAAAAAAAAGAAAGAAAGAAAAAAATCACAGGAATTAGATAAGTTTTTTAAGTGAATTAACAGGTACTTTAGTGTTTCCATGTTGTTATATTTGGTTGGCAATTAGTCAAAATGTTCTTCTAATTCATCCAACTTCATTAATTAGAGAATTTACTAAATGATTTGGGCTTGTGGAAGGTGTGAGATGCCATTCTTTCATTGGTTACTATTGTAAACGAAGATTGGAAATTTTTTCATAGGCTAATAAAAGAATAACTAAACAAAAGTCTAAGAAAGCTTAGGCGTTGGATAAATTATGAGGACGTGGCCTGTTGAACATCAGATTTTATGTACCTTGGAATTTGTGTTGTAGGCTTCCAACATCAAAATTTTCTGCGCGACATAAACCACTGATTTGCTTGGAAGTTTCGCATTTAATAGGATTTGATACTTCCAACTGGCTCAGTTTTTGAGTTATTCAATCAATAAGTTTAGAGTAATTGATAACTTTAAAGTGCACACATAATTCAAATAAAAGGTCTAAATAATGAACATTAGGATTAGAATTAGGAGGTTTGATAGTGGAGGCTTATGAGTGATTTCTTTGCATTTTTTCTGTATTTGCTAATTGAGTAGATAGAATTACGAAATATTTGGTTAGTGTTATTTTGCTGATATAATTTGTGTATTTCCTTATTCGTAAGTCACTTGATGGTTACTTGAAATGGGACGCCACGACTATTTGATTGTGATGTGCTAATTTGATTTCTTCCAAAGGAGGATGAATAGAGGAAATAAAGTCACCAATCCATAGGATACTGTAATCGAATTGGTGTGAATACCATCAATCGGTTAGAACGTACTAATTTGACCAAGTTAGTACTGTTGTGACGTCTCCAACTCAACTCCAGGACAAGCGTTAGAGTTTCGACCAAACACCTACCTGACTCGTCAGATTTAAGTATGCAAGTAAAATAAACAAGTCCGTGTGGAAAATTTATTTATAATTTAAGATCGGTGATACAAAAGATAGGCCAAACTCGGCCTCAAGATTACAACTATAGATTATTTGAGATAATTTTTTTGAAAAAAAATACTGTAGCACTTTTTTGATGTGATGTATGTGAGATAAAAAGATGATTGGAAAATATATTGATGATGTAAGCAGGTTTCTCCTTTTTCCTATTCACGCCAAAAAATCTCCCAACAAAACCCTATATCATCCATTGAATCACGATCCTAAAAGGAAAACAAAATAAAATAAGGGGTAAGATCACGTCCAGTGAGGTCTTCGCGTGCACAGCAACAAAAACAAATCACTATAATATATATATATATATGAAACAAATATTTTTTTAAAAGGCAATGCATGGTAAGGCACGCCAAGAGCACATTAGACAAGTAAACACATAATTAAGAAAGGATACGGGTGGCTCTTGGAGCTAATTACTGATATAAATCTAGATTCCCCAAATCAAAGATCAATTCAAGAGGCTTAGCAACTTGGATGAGAAGTCACTACCATGTGTCACACTACTAAGTGTTGAGGAGGCCCAAGCAGTATTTCCTAGTTGAAATGTCACTTCCCTTGAAGTCTCGGGTTTGACTTAGGGTTTGGCCCATTCGGCCCTAGCCTTGACCGCGTGTGGTCATAGTTATTTCAGTTTTGTTTAGGTCAATAAAGCATTGGTTAAGTAGTTTCTAAATTGGATTCCCCTTAACCAAATGCCTCCTTGAAATTGTTTCCTAATTGTTTAGTAGTAGGTCTATTAGTAGTTACCTAAACATTAGTTTCCTATTCCTTTGCTATTCGGTTTCTTGAAAGCTTATAGAGCTGCCTGAATTAAGCTTCCTATTTGGTCTAGGTTTTCATGTCTTGTAGGCTATAAATAGCCACCTCTTTTTCGTTATTCATAATCAAGAAATATTCAGCAAATTGCTTTTTGAGTGTTATCACTTCTCTTGCTTCTTTGAAGCGAATTGAATACCTTAGAGTTCTCTTTAGGTGTTCACTTGACTTATCAATTCAAGAACGCGTTGAATTGTGGCGTCTTCTACCTTATACCAACGTTCGTTGTCCAAGTGCTCAATGGGTGAAGGCCTTCTGCTGTGTGTTTCCAACTTTGGTTACCGAATATCCTAGATCCTAAACTTTTCTGTGTGCGGGTTGCGTCACATTTGGCATAGTTCGTATTAGTTGGCCTCAGAGGTAGTTGGAGGTAACAAAGTATATCGTTTTAGAGTCAATCCTCTTCATTTTTGTGTCTTTGAATTTTTGTTCTTAATCTGCCAAAAAAAAAATGCTTTTCATCAGCACTGTAGTGATACTGTTCACCGCTACTGTTCATCATTATTGTTCATCCGAATTCATCTTGGTTGCATCATTCAAATTTTGTCTTTTTTTCTTCGTGTCCTTGCTATTTTTGTGTCTCTTGTGTGTCAAGAAAATTAACAAAAAAAAAAGTCACGATCGCTTTGTCTTCTTCTTGTCTAGGCCTTGTTGCTTCTTGTTGAGTCGTTTCTTGTTGTCATGTTGTCTTGATTGCTGTCCGAAATTTCCTTTAGGTTGTCTTGCATCTATTTTCATTTCTTGAGTAAAAAAAAATAAAATTCTATTCTGCCCGAACCTTTAATGTGCTGGAAAGTAGGGTTTCTCTTGTGGTTCTTGTAAATCTTGAAACTTCTTGGATGAAATTTGATTGAATTTTGAGCTTTCATGATTGTCATATTGAGATATTGAAATTCTTGTGTGAATCTTGAAGTTTTGGCTTGAAAGATTGGATCTTGAAATTGATTGTTGAACCTTGCGAATCACTTTCCAAAATACTAGGCTGCCGAATTCTTGTTGCTGTTTGATAAAAAAAAAAAAAGAGAGAAGGAGAAGGAAAAGGCAATGAAAACAAAAGAAAAAGGAAAGGGTTAACCAAAGAATCACCAAAAGGAAAGCTTCCCAAAACAGTTGAGACAAGGTTTCCAAAATTGTTTTGAAAGCAGGCTTCCAAATCTGTTTTGGAAACAAGAAAAGTTCACCACCTTGACTTGCCATTTGTTAATCACCAAAAGGAAAGCTTCCCAAAATCAGTTGAGACAAGGTTTCCAAAATTGTTTTGAAAGCAAGTTTCCAAATCTGTTTTGGAAACAAGAAAAGTCCACCGCCTTGACTTGCCATTTTGTTAACCGAATTGGACTCTTTTTGGAAACAAGTTGTGACCATTTATTTGCTGCCCTAAGTACACCTAGGAAACTGCTAAATCAGCCTACAAACATTACCAAAAAAATTCCCGAAATCCAACTAGAAAATTCAAGCAAGAATTCGTCCAAGGAATTTGGGAATTAGGGATTCTTTCTAGAGATAGGTTGAATTCTTTTCTAGGGTTTGTTTTATGCTTTTTGAGTCAATTTCCAGCATTCTAATCTTCTTTATTTCATCATTTTTTCGTATCTTGTTGAGCCCTAAAACTGGTCCGTACTTTCCTTCTTACTCGTTTGTGTCGTGCTTGCCTAATCAATTGTGATCTTAATTGGTAAGTTGGTCAACACTATAAGAAGCTCTAATTTCTTCAAGTTGTTGAACAAAGTTGACTTGAGAAGTGATTGGTGAGATTAATAGAGTGCTTATTGAGTGATACATGAGTGTTGAGTGTAAACACGTCAGCTTGTATGGTGAGAAAAATATCTCTTGTTTCACTAACTTTTTGCAGGTTACATCATGGAGGGTAAGAGGCAAAGGAGAGCTATCTTTGACCAGCCTCTGGCGAATCCTAAAGGAGTCAATGATGTGGTGTTACGTAGCATAGATGAACAATTGAACATCATCAATTCATAGCCGCATGGTTGGTTTTATTCTTGAAGCCATAACAAAGATAAAGTGTGCAGCTTGAATCAAGTGATTGATGAAATGGCTGAGAAGGTGGGCAACGAGTCGATTGAATCAAGTGAGGATGAAGAAAAGGATGCTGCTGAGGTGATTCAACAGCAGCCATGGGGGAGGGCTCTGAATTTGTTTCCTTAGCGGATTGGAGTCACGGGGTATGCTTTAGAGGCATTAAAGAATCGGCTGGATGGTTTTCGATCACGGGACGAGCAACATGGGGAGGGGGTTCCTGCCCAAAGGGAAGGTACGGTTGGTTTTTTACTTCTTTTCTATGATTAAGTCTTTGTTCTGGAATGTAAGAGGGATCTCTAATAAACATACAGTAGCTCGTCTGAAAAAATTGCGTAGGATGCATTCTTTAGCTTTAGTTGCCATTTGTGACCCTAAGGTGGAGGTTGCCCGTTTGGAGGCGTTCCTAGAGGCTGAATTTCCCCAATGCTTTAGCTAATGATGAGGGTTCACTATGGGTGTTTTTTTCTATTGAATTTTCTGCCCAGTTGGTGGGGCAAAGTGATCAGTTTATGGCGTTACAGATGACACATGCATTGATAAAGGATCCATTTATTGCCATTTTTGTTCATGCGTCATGTGATGGTAGGGATAGACAAATGTTATGGACTGCTCTAGCTCGTGTATGTGAAGGGGGTTTGCCAGTGGTTCTAGTTGGCGATTTTAACATTATTTTGTCTGCTTTGGAGAAGAAGAGGGGCCGTCCTTTCTCTGGGGTTGAAGCTGAGGATTTTTCAGATTTTATTCAAGCGACGAATATGGGAAAGGTGGGGTTCACGGGGCCAGTATTTACATGGTGCAATAATAGGTATGGAGCCGCTAGGGTTTGGAAACGCTTGGATCGTCTGTTGATTAATCACGAGTGGGGCAAATTAAACATATCGGTCACGGTTCATCATCTTGGCGGAGTATGTTCAGACCATTCTCCTTTGCTAATCTCATGTGCGCCAGCTGATGGAGGGGGGCCCCGGCCGTTTCGGTTTTTGAATGCTTGGTGCTCGCACCATCAGTTTCTAGAAGTGGTGAAGACAGTGTGGGATGAACTAGTAGAGGCCACATCGTGGAGGAAAGTTTTACTAAAATTGCAGGCGACGAAGGCTGCGTTGAGACAATGGAATGTCCGATTTTTGGGAATGTTCATGATATGGTGCGGCAAGGTGAAGAGGAAGTGCGGAGGGCTGAACGCCTAGCAGAGGTTGAGCCGTCGGAGAGCAATATTGTGGAGGTGCAAGCTGGTCAGGCTCGATTGAAGGTGCGCTTAACTCGTGAGGAGGAGTTTTGGAGATAGAAGTCGCGACTCAAATGGCTTGATCAGGGGGATGCAAATTTAAGGTTTTTTCATACATATGTCAGACATTCGAGGTCCCGGTTGCATATTCATCGGATTAAAGACTCCGATGGGGTGTGGTTAGAGGATCAACAGGAAATTAAGAGCGAAGCTGTGAAGTATTTCTCCTCGGCTTTTGCTTCGGATGTTGCATGTCAGAGGATTGTTCAGGATGATTGGCATCTTCCGAAGGTGCTCACGGATGTGGACAATGACCGTCTCCAGGAGATGCCTACAGCAGAGGAGATTTGGCAGGTGGTTTTCCAGATGGACGGGGATGCCGCACCGAGCCCGGATGGGTTCACGGGGCATTTTTTATGTCAACATGGGATATTGTTGCCATGGATGTAGTAGAGGCGGTTCAAGCATTTTTTGTGGGGTCGGATTTGCTGCAAGGGGTTACATTGACTTTGGTGGCGCTTATTCCTAAGGTTGCGAACCCGTCCACTTTTTCCATGTTCAGGCCAATAAGTCTTTGTAATTTTTTGAATAAAGTGGTTCTATGTTGTTGGTAAATCGTTTGGAGGGGATTCTTCCAAGGATTATTTCTCCCCAGCAAAGTGCTTTTGTGTAGGGGCATGCAATTGCAGACAATTTATTGTTGGCACAGGAGATGGTGCGTAATATGAATAGAAAGGTGAGGGGGAGGAATGTGATGATCAAGCTCGACATGACTAAGGCGTATGACAGGGTGTTGCGGGTGTTTTTAACTCAGGTGTTACGGGCTTTTGGGTTTGGAGAGGGGTTTATAGATATGGTTTGGAGGTTGGTGTCATCTTGCTTCTTCTCCATTTTGGTAAACGGACAGCTGGCTGGTTATTTTAAGTCAACTAAAGGGCTTAGTCAAGGTGACCCACTCTCCCCGGCACTTTTTATTATTTCAACGGAAGTGCTATCACGGGGATTGAATAATTTGTTGCAAATTGACGGTTTTAGGCCATTTGATTTGCCAAGAGGGGCGTTAAATGTCACGCACTTGGCCTTCGCTGATGATGTTGTTATTTTTCCAAGGGGGGACACAAAATCTGTTAAGTGTGTGATGGGGGTTCTTCAACAGTATCAAGAGGTGTCGGGACAGTTGGTAAATGTAAGTAAGAGCTGTTTTGCTTCGGCTAGCAGTGTGACCCTTCAATTTCAATCTAAATTGCATAACTTGACGGGGTTCGAATGGAAGGAATTCCCTATTACATATTTGGGCTGTCCGTTGGCGGGGGGTCGAATGAAACGGGAATTTTTTCAAGATTTAGTGGCAAAGGTTCAAAGGTGCATTGGGTCTTGGAATTCTGAGTGGTTATCTTATGAGGGGAGATTGGTGTTAATTAAGTCGGTGTTGGCATCCATGCCAATCCATTTGATCTCTGTAATTCATCCACCGAAAGCAGTGGTTAATCAGCTTAATTGTTGCTTTGTTCAGTTCCTATAGGGCTCGTCCAAATATGGAAGACGTCTCCAGTGGGTGGCATGGGAGTAGGTTTGTCGGCTGGTAGAAGACGGGGGACTTGGGGTTCGTTCCTTGGAGGTGGCTCGATTGGCGTTCGAGTGCAAACTTTGGTGGAGATTCCGTCAAGGTAAATCTCTGTGGGCTTGTTTTATGAGGCAGTGTTATTGTGGGTTTGATCACCCTAACCAGGCTGGCTATTGACATACGGACTCGCCGACTTGGAAGCAGATGATCAGTGCTCGTAATGTGGTGAAGGTGAATAATTGTTGGTATGTGGGGAAGGGCGATATTTCACTGTGGTGGGATAACTGGTTAGGGTCGGATCCTCTGGCTTGGTCATATCTGGTTGTGGAACCTGGGGCGCGTTTGTTGAAGTTTTGGGATCAGGGTGCGTGGGACTCTTCCAAGCTCGCCCATTTTCTACCACATGAGGTGGTCAAGCGGATTATGGCAATGGACATTCAAATCAGTGAGGATGAAGTGGATTTTATGTATTGGAAAAATGTAGCTTCGGGTGAATTTCAGATTGGGTCCGTAGTTAAAATTCTGTGGGGTACTTGTTCGTCGTGGCTGTATAAGCGGTTGTGGACGCAAGGCCTGCCAGTTAAGATGACATTTACCTTATGGAGGACATTGCAGGGGAGGATGCCGGTCGCAGATTCATTGTTTCGCTTTCATATTCACAGCCCTTCTTGGTGTTTCTGTTGATCGACTAAGCATATTGAATCTTTGCAACATATTTTTACTCATGGGGAATTCACGAGGAAGGTCTGGGATTTTTTTGAGAATCCATTTGGTATCTCTTCAGAGGGCAAGAACATTAGAGGTATTTGTGTGATGTGGTGGTTGCATGTGTTCCCGTCCTCAGTGCTGGCATGGGTGGGCAGGATACTCCCGGCTATGATTGTGTGGTACATTTGGAGGGCCCGGAACCAGTTTGTGTTTGAAGGGGTGAGGCCATTTGCGCTGAACACGTGCAAGTTGATATGTGCGGATGTTCGAGGGTTGGTTATGGTTCGCTTTCCATGGACTCGACGGCGGTTTGGTGATGTCGGGTGGGGAGGTTTGCTGGATGCATTGACTTCCATAACTGCATGGCGGGCTAGACCAATTTGTTGGGAAAAACCGCCAATGTCAGTCTTTAAGCTCAATACAGATGGCTCACAGAGGCCGTCGGGTGTAGGGGGTGGCAGAGGGATTGTTCGGGACAAGGATGGCAGAATGGTGTGTGCTTTCTCAGAGGCTTATCAACAGGCGTCGGTCTTATGGGCAGAGGCGAGAGCGTTGCTTACGGGTTTGGAACTGTGTAAGAAGTGAGGGCTTCGTCCGCTTCAGGTGGAAATAGATTCTAAGGTTCTTGTGCAGATCATTAATGGGAGGATGGGCGTGCCAATGGAGATTTATTCCATAGTGGGTCGGATTTGTCGGATGAAGGATTGGTGGCTATTGGTAACTCATTGCTTTCGACAGGCCAATTCCGTTGCGGATGCCTTGGCAGAATTAGGAGGTTTGGGCTATACAGGTGTTTATGAGTCATTTTCTCAGATGCCAAATGAGGCTCGGGGGGCGTGTAACATGGATCGGCGTCAGATTCCATCCTTCCGATACCGATAAATTTTGAAATAAGAGGATCATTTTGTTTTTTTACATGTTTTCGGTTTAAGGGTTTGTCCCTCACTATAACTGTTTGATGTCTGTGCAATAAAAGGGTTGATAAGCCTACCTGCCAGATATGATTGGTAGTTTAGAAAAAAAAAAGTATGCAGCTTCGCCAATGATGTGCGTTGTGAAGTTAACCTCGCAAGTGCTCTCATGGTTGAGAAACTTCAACTTCCAACCATTGATCATCTTTGTCTATATAAATTGTCAAGTGCTGATGGTGATATTTGGATAACTAAACGCACACTTGTTGCTATTCGTATTGGCAAGTACGTTGATGAGGTGTTGTGCGACGTAACTCCAATCCAAATTATGCATGTACTGATAGGTAAAGTATGGATGCTTAGGAGTGATGTTTTTTTTTTCTTTTTTCCAAAAGGCTGGCGATCATCCCATTTTATTAATGCTCAGGAAACACATCGAAGGGACGCCAAAGCTTACCCTTTTTTACATCGAAAATTGGAAACCCCTAGTTGATCAAGCAATACATAACTCCTAACAGCTCTAGGGAGCTACACCATTGACTCAAATAACACAAATGAAGATGCAGTATATGAGAATGAAGCCAGAGAGTCTGCAACCATATTTGCTTCCCGAAAATAGTGATAAAAAACAATGTCCAAAGACGAGAGCTGCCGGATCCTTCGAATAACGGGCCAATCGAGGGTGGGCCCGTACCCAACCTCGAGAGAATATCCCGTAGCACCTTCAGTCCACCTCCACCATAATCCTCTAGCATCCCCTCAACTGACATAATTCCTGCCCCAGACATAACGCCCGAGCCTCTGCCTGCAACAAAGTTAGAACACCAAAACAATCTATGTAGGCAAACACCACTTCCCCACCCTCATCCCGAACCACACCCCCGCCACCACTGGGCCTCGGATTCCCCATAGAGGAGCCGTCCGAATTAAGCTTCAACCACCCCCGAGCCGGCCTGACCTATGAAACCTGGACGTACATCCCCAATCGTGGCCTTACCGTAAAGTTATCCAATAATTCTGACCACGTAAGAACCGGCCGACAACAGCAAAACTTTGCTTGAACTAGAAAGACCAGCTCTTGCGTGATCTAAAAACAAAGAGTACCAGCCCCCACCTATCATCATGTCTGCACCTATTTCAAAATTTCCAGATCCACCAAAAAATTACCGAAGGAGAGATCAACAAAAGCCAGCGAAGCTGCTTGTTAGAAGCAGTGATGGACCACCAGGGAAAAGGGCGGTTGTGCACCGGCTGATTCGGGAAGAAGATACCTAACGGAGCTTCAAAATGCTTCCATACAGCGTATGAAACCTCACTTGTAGTGAAAAGATGGCCAATAGATTCAACGTCTGGGTTTTTGCAACATACACAACTTGAAGGCCCGTTAACACGAAACCGATACAACACACTGTCCACCGGCAGTTTCACCCCCAGCAATTGCCACATAAAGAACGAAATCCTAAGTGGCAAGCCGGCCTGCCAGATTCCAGCATACAGAAGAGAGGAAGGCCGCGAACTGCGAAGACAGGGAAATACAGACCAAACTTCAAACCGGCTTAAGGCGGTCAGAGGCCAAACCATCTCGTCTTGCGTCTCTCCCCTCACTAAAACAATTTCTTGCGCCTGTTTCACCACCTCCTCTGGGACCGTGGATTATAATGACACCATATTCCAGTGGCGGTACTCCAGAATTCTGCAACTGGAGCCTGGAAATCCAAGCCATCAAATTTCCAGGCCAACAGCCCTAGCCCTGACCAATTGTCCCAGCAAAATGAGCACGATCCGTCGGATAGGTCCCACACTAATTCCGATTCCACCAGGGCCCGTTTTGACATCATATGCTTTCATGTCGTAGATGCTCCTCGTGCAATGGCCACCCTATTCGGGTAATCCCCATTACAATAGCGAGACTGCATGAAGTTCGACTAAAGGGATCCCCCTTGCCTAAAGCGCCACCAGAGTTTATAGGCCATTACATCCGCCACCAGAGTTAGGGAGCGAAAGCCCACACCCCCCTCCTCAACCGGCCCACACATCTTTGCCCAAGACGCCTAAATGGAAGCACGTGCCATATTCGGACGCCTCCCAGAGAAATTTAGAAAAGACTTGCTCCATCTCGATGATCACCCTTTAGGTGGATTCAGCACTGATAGCAAATACACAGGAAGTGAGGAGAGCACAGACCTGACAAGTACAATTCGTGCACCCACCGAGAGGGGTTTCCTACTCCATCCCTCCACTCGTGCCTTTACCGCCTCTACCATTCCTGAGAAATAACACTTAAGCTGGCGACCAATGAAAAGTGGGTAGCCTAAGTACTTAACGGGCAAAAGCTTCTAAGTAAAGCCCGTCAAAGATGAGACCAAGGCAGCATCATGACTCCTTGCCCTCGGACCCAACACAAAACAACTCTTCGATACATTGACAAGCTGACCAGAGGATTTTTGATACCAGTCAAGGACTGATTTAACCAGAGAGATTGACCTCTTCGTCACCTGTGTGAAGATCAAGACAATATCAGCATATGCAAGATGTGTAACGAGTGGGCAGCCCCTAGCAACAAAGAACGACCAATAACTCTTCTGAAGAAGCTCATTTAAGCCACGTGACAGTAACTTAGCTATGATAATAAACAGAGTTGGAGATAGCGGGCCTCCCTGCCGGAGCCTCCTGGAAGAGGAAAAGAACCCTGCGGTGTACCATTCACCAAAATTGAAAACTTGCAGGCCGAGATGGCCCTCCAAATCAGGTCAATCCATCTTTCTGAGAACCCAAAGGCACGCAATACACGAGTGAGGAAGACCCATGAGACCCGAACATATGCCTTCACCATATCTAACTTCAATGCCAGGTTGTTCATTTTCAACTTTTTATTGAAACCCGCAAAACATTCCAGAGCGAGGAGGACATTGTCAGAGATCAACCGCCTTTAACAAAAGCACTCTGCTGGGGGGAGATTAGCCTAGGCAGTACTAGGAGGTTGAAAATGTACATTTACCAAATTAAGGGTGCCGATGGGAATTGGATTGAGGATCAACAAGGGATTCAGGATGGTGCAGTGGATTTCTTCTCCAAGGCCCTAGCTCAAGAGGGTGGGATTGACGGAGCTGACATAAACAAGAAGAAAGTTGAGAACAAGATTGAAGTTGAACAACTTCCTGATACGGTTCCAAAGCTCGCAAATCAACTTCATAAATTCTCAATTGTTGACACAAGACTTCACCAATTTGACATGTAGGCAACATCCAAGACTTCATCCAAAAGGCATAATTGTCGTGACAATGTAGGTCAACATGCTCCATTCCAGACTCACGATCCAACATGCAAAAAATTGGCATTACAAAGCAAAGAATGAGTTAGATGTGACATTAGATCATGTGGACAATTGTCATTAGCATCGAAGAGAAAAGGATCCTTATATTGATGCTCAAAGAGATGAAATGACGAGAAAAACTGATTGTTCATGCATAAGGTTAGAACTAAAAATCAGATTTGAGAGATCATTCAACAATCCAATTACATAAGCAATCAAATGATGATGAATAGTATCCAAGCGAACAGCTTGCATATGTGCATGCAACACAATTGAATCGATAATAAAGGAATTATCAAAGGATGGAAAAAGTGAACGAATATCAAAAGAAATTCTGGATGAAAATGTAAAACAAGAAGCGGAATGAGATGCTCCCTTTGAGGCTATTTTGGTTTATCCATTCGGCAAACAACCCGTGAAGCATAAGCCCACAGCACGTGATAACCACTGCGTTCAACACCAAAAATTCCATGAAAGCTATGAAATTCACAAAGAGATTTAGGAATTGAGCAAGCCATGATCAACTCAATGTTACCTTGCTTAACTTGCCAATAACAAGAAATACTGAACAAAACAAAGGTTATGTCATTTGGAGAACAATAAATTCTCTCACTTTCATTTGCGTTAACCCTCAAAATTAGCTTACTTTTCCTCTCTCCATCTTCTTTCTCACTCATCTCACTTAATTTCTCACTCTTTTTTTCTTGAGTACTTTCCTCAATTTTCACCTCATGCTCACTCTCAACTAGCCCAATATCAACCACATCTTCCAATTCCTTGGTTTCATTGATGATTTCTTCTAGTTCAATGGCATCTTGAATGACAGTAGAATGATCTTCATGAGCAATGACCTCTTCATATGGCTTATTCCTTGATTTAGGCTTAGAAGATGTTGATAATTGTACTTCTTATTCCTTCTTGATGATCTTTCTTCTCTATGCCTACAATGCTTGGATTGACGATGCTTAGATGCTTGACACGATCACCTTTGATCCTCTTCATATACATGTTTATGTCTATCAAAACGATTCATTTCCTCTTTGAGTATATAAAACTCATTTTCATGGGCAGAATGCATTGAAGCCCTCCTCTTGAAAGGTTCATTCTCAAGTTGCTCAATAGATTTACAAAAGGAAGATTTCCCATGGCTACCTTTGGATTGATTTTGAAACCTTTCAAGTCTATCCAATCTATCGGTCAAGGCCTCACAAAAGTTGTTGATCTTCTTTTGGGCATCTCTCAAGATAGCCTCCATTTCTAGTGTAAGATCAAAAGTTGAAAATTCTTCTACTTGAGACATATTAGAGAAACCTGCAAAAAAAGGTTAGCAAGAAAAATAATATTCCTCACTTCACTCCCTCACGTGTATACTCACGCTCGTGTTTGCACTCAAGAGTTTAAATCTCTCTAATGCACTTACCAACAATTTCTCAAGACTTCAATTGCTTCCTTAAAGAATTTAGAATTCCTTCAAAAGCATAAGAACAGGTTATCAATAAAATTCCGTGACTATAGCATGTTGAATGGGTTAAGACAAGATGGAAACTGACTTAAAATGTGACTCAAGGCTGAAATTTGAAAGCTAGAAGAAACACGGCTGGACAACTAACCAAAACAGATTTTTAAATACTAAAATGCAAGATTAATTCACTAGAATGAAGCATTAAAAATGTGGCTGAAATTTGGGAGCATAGAGGACATCTAATAACTCGATTAAGAAGCTGGATTGCAAACTAAACATGGCTGAATTGATTAGGAAAGAGGTGGACAGAATGGAAAGTTTGAAATCTGGAGTTATTGTTTCAAGGAGCAATTCGGATCAAGCTAGCTTTTCCTCCTCACTTTTGGATTAGGCAAACTTGTTAAGCCACACAAGACTGATTTGGGAGCTTATTTGGAGGCTGAATCTGAATTGGAAACAAGTTTAGGAAGCACAAATCGGGTCAGCTTTGGTTTTGGAACTTTGCAGACTGAATCCGTTTTGGAGTAGGAAATGCAACCCGATTCTTTCAATTTTGGAGACCAATTTTGATCAGGTTTTGAAGTAAGTTGGAAAGTTGATTGGACTTGGTTTCTTTAAACACAACAATTCCGAATTTTGGGTGCACAATTTCGGGTCAAACTAAGCAAGTTTTGAGGCTGGCTGAATGCAAGAAACAAGAACAGGTTTTTGTCTTCAAATTTCCAGATTTCAAGTTTGTTGATTCTTGTCCAAGAAACTCAAGAAATTTCCAGAATTTAATGACAAATTTCAAGAGATTCAAGGTAACAATCAAAAGGTTCACAAGATCAAAATTTTCAGCCAAGGAATTTAAGGAAAACAAGCTGGACAAATTCACCAAAACTAAGCAAGAAGACAAACACGATGATCAGGTTTGAATTTTTTTTATATATATAGGAATTCAACAAACAAAAACACACTACAAGACATGAAACAAAACATAAAAACTAGATGAAACCACACACAAGAACCACAAAACAAATCTGAAAAAAAATGACACAAGAGAAACCCTAATGATTGACAAAACAACAAGAAACCCTAGAGATACCCTCAAAACCCTAGCGGCTGTTTGACACTTTTTTTTTCATTTTTTTGACACATGATTCAAGGCAGCAAGGAACAAAGGAAAAACAGAATTTCTAGATGACACAAACGACAAAGAAAAGAGATATAACCTGGACACTGACGACTAGCTTTGGTATCAATTGATACGAGATTCGACACGAAGATGAAATTCGTTCCACAAGGCCGGGATTTTGATGACCAGTTTTAGAGTAGTGGGAGAACCTCTAAGACCCTTCAAATCCCCATGGTGTGAACAATTTTAATACGATCTCAACCTGCAACCAAATGAATTATCGAACCTAGGTTTCGGTAGAATGGCATTACAATCAAGTGCGTTTCTTGGTTGATAAGCCAAACTCAAACACTCAAGAAAATATCTAATGTTTTGAGGGTGCTATGAAGCCAAGAGAAAGTTCTCTCTCAATAGCAAAATTGCTGGAAAATTTGTTATTCAATTGTGTCTTCCCTCAAAAATGTTTTGGCAGCCTATTTATAAGGCTTACACAACTAATCCTATTTAAGGAAGGAAAAGAACATGCGGTCAAGACAATTCCATGCTGGCCAAACATGAATCCTACTAGAACTAGGAGAATTAACTATTAAAACTACTGAATAACTAGCTAGCAAAATGCAGCCTTAATTTTTAACAAAGCAGCCACTTATTCTCTTCAACTAACTACTACTACTAATGCAAACCAAGTCCAACAAGACTGGTTGCTTCATTCGAAATAAACCCTGGGAAAAACAACAAGTAACTAAGCTAGATTTCAAGAGCCCAACGTGTCAACATCTTGGATAACTCAAAGTAATGTCATACTCGAATAATCAACATCCCGAACATCTTCAAACACCTTGGACACGTGCACAGTTTGAACTAATGCTTGTAGTAAATCTTTTATTCACTTTGTTCATTGGACCCCATCGGACCCTTGATGGAACGTGATGAACACTTGGGGCCATGAGTGCTCGATACTCGCATCACATTCTACCCATAGCAAGGCCATGCCAGCTCATCCTCTGGACCACCTCCTCCAAAATTAAAAAGCAGATCTGAATCAAGAAGGCAGAGAAATTTGAGAATCAACTAGGAAAGATAGCTGGACTACATTATTGAAATGAATATCCCAGACCCACCTACCACTGACTCAGATACCCCTTCGGATATGGAAGAATCTTATGAAGTGTGACCCCATGTGACCTTATGTGACTTTTGTGATGTGACTTTAATGAACCTTCTGACTTTGGTAACCTTAATAATGGTTGTTCGCCATTTGTTAGGCCAGTTGTTTTATTGTAAAAGTTTTCAAAGTTGTCGGCCACATGTTTAGACTAGCTGTATTGTTTAGTTTCAAGTCCGTGTGTTACATCCGTATAGTTTAAAATTTGAATTTTAGATCCGAAGTAAGATTGCTAGAAATAGACCTTCTTTCACATAAAGAAGGCAGGGTCTATTTTAGGAAAAAATTCCTTCAGAGATAAAATTAGTGTGCTTTCCAACATGAAATTCTAATTTTCCATAAAGGGGTCTAGACTATTCTTGGGTTAGGCAAAAGGTCCGATGAACCTCCTAAAGCACTGAACTTGTGAAAAGTAGGCCATGAGAGTGCCAAAAATAGTAGCTCGGGATACCTGGAGAGAAGTTGGCATCACTTGTAGCATGCTAAACTTGTGCTAAATGTACTTCAAAAGGAACGCCTTTTATACTAACCTAAAGAAGTGTACCTGGTGCACTGATTGACTAGTGTTTCTAGGGTTTGTTGTAAGTTCACAGGGCATCAAAGTAGACGAAAGCAAGATCAAAGCCATTCAAGAATAGCCAAGGCCGATACCATAGGTGAGATAAGAAGTTTTTATGGCCTTGTGAGCTTCTATCGGAGGTTTGTTCGAGATTTTAGCTCAATTGCTGCACCTTGATGTCTAGTATCAAAAAGGATGTATCATTCTGATGGGGTAACGAACAAGAAAGAGCTTTTAATTCTGTTAAACATGCACACACACACACACCTATACTGTCTTTACCTGATTTTTCTAAAACATTTGAAATTGAATGTGATACATCAGGAATCGGCATAGGAGCAGAGTTGATCTAAGGAGGATGATGAGAAATGGAATGGTGAAAGCTTTGATTTGGGATCATTTCTTATATTCTTATCCAAGATGGTTAAATTTTCAATATTTCATGAAGAATCTTTCCTTTAAATGACGGTTCGAAGCTTCACACTTTACTCCAAGTGGATGAACCGGATCCAAGCTAGGGTTTAGTGTGACAAAGCTGCCGTTTGTTAAGTTGATGAATAAGGGTACAATTGTCCATTTTCCCTTGTTTTTCCTTAGTCATTTTTTAGTAGGAATAAATCGGACCAACCCTTGTCATGCTATCCGAATTTTAGTAGTTTATTAAGTCAAGTTGAGATGTTTAGAAGTTTCCTAAAATCTAGAGCCATGCTGGCCGATTCTAGCTAGGTTAGGATTAGTTAATTTGAGTCCAAATTAAATTAGGGTTTTGAGAGTCTTTTGCAAGGCTATAAATAGCCTAAGAGGGTCACACGAATTACTCATTCAGAACTTTGCTTAAAGCTTTGTGTGTTTATCACATTCTCTTTCCTAGAGAGTCTTTCTTGAATACTTGAGAGTTTTTCCTGAGTTATTCAACTTGAACTTATCAATCAAGTAATCACCTTGATTGTGGCATTCTTCTACCAAAAACATTGGTTCGCTAGATCATTAGGTTGTGGGTCAAGATTAATTTCAAGGTCCACAATCTCGGAGTTTAGAAGGGTCGATTGTTTCCGCCAATCAACTTGAATTATTTGTCTAGATCCATAGTTGACAAAGTACGAGGTCATACCTTCGGGCAGGTTCGTATCAGTTGGTTATCAGAGCTAGTTGACAAATTCAATTATATCTTTCTTGTGCCATAAGTTTTCTTGTTAAAATTCTATTTGAGTCCTTGTTGCTTGTCGTTTCTTGTTTTGTTCAAAACTGTCTTCTTGTCTTGACTGAATCTATCTTTTGTTCTTGTCCGTGTCTTGTTGTTTTTGCTGTCCGTACCTTTTCCATTGAGTCTTAAGTCTTGTTGGAGTCGTATTCTTAGTGTTCTTGATTCTTGAAGTTGTGCAAGTTTCAAAAAAAAAAAAAAAACAAAATACCAGTGAGTCTTTTTGTTCATTGTCATCCACGAGGTGATGCGAACCTGAATCTTCAAACTCCCGCTTCTTGAAGGCACGAATTTACAACGCAGTGGAATAATCTATCTTGAACAGGTTATGGCTACAAAAGGACCTCGACCCGTTAATCACGTGGTTAACAAACCTTAGTATCAAGGATGGAATTCCTAAACGAATCAAGAGTAGCTCGAGATTGTTTAGAAATGGTAGAAGGGCGCCACAATCAAACTTGTTCTTTGATTGATAAGCCTAAACTTGAACAAAGGAACTCATGCACTTTGTATCAAGGGTCGTTCCCAAGGAACAAGAAAAGAGAAAACTCTCAATTTTATTTCATCAAAATTGTCTTCATATTGAATAATGAAAAACTGTTGGCTATTTATAGTCTACAAGACTCAATATCCTAGGCCAAATTGGAAGCATAAATTCGGCCAGTTCTAGAAGATTTAGGAAACCTAAAACAAACAATTAGGAAATCAGCATTTTAAGCAACCACTAATAACCTAACTACTAAACAATTAGGAAACAACTTAAATAGGCATTCGGTCAAGGTGTATCACATTTGGAAACTACTTAACCGATGCTTTATTGACCTAAATTAAATGCTTTAACTGACTAACACAAATTAAACATACTAATTGGACATGAATTTGGCATGAATCCAGTCTTCTTAACCCACGACCAAAGTTGGACTTCACAAGTTAAGGTTGGACGTGATTTGGCTTGATTGATCTTTTACTTCAAGAATCTAGATTCTTATCATTCCTCCTCTCTTAAAAGAGATTTGTCCTCAAATCTGCCCTTTGCTTATGTTGAAGCTCATCAGGGTATATGTGTATAAAAGTGAGCCATGAAGCATGTTGCCAACTCAATTTCATCACGAACATGAACCAACGCGCATGCCCCATTCTCCACAGATCACTTGTAGGGCCTTTATCATTTCCTCCCCCATGAAAGTGATTCAACCTCAAATCGATGCCTGGATGAAGGACAAAACACGAGGCATTAGTAGGAATGAAAGAAGTATAAACACTAAATTCACCCAACGTATAAGATGAAGGAAAGACATGATTTCCATGCTTCATGAGAATAATGTTCACAAACTCTAAGGACACATTAGACTCACTATACAAACATGTATCATAATGACCAACACAATAATCACATGACTTAAAGACAACAAATAACTCATAAGGACTCGACATTAGACTCTTACAAGTAAGACAATCACAACTCTCAAAATGACTCAAAGGACTACCAAAACCATCGGCACAATTCAAACAAATGGCACGGATTTCAAATGCAAAGGAATTAACCATAGGATAAGATGGAAGACTACCTTTCAAACTCAAAGGTCGGTTGGTGAACATGGTCCTCAATTCTTTGGAGTGAATATAGAAATTGGCAACGTCTCAAAAGAACATCGTTCTATTGAAAGACTTTGCAATGGTGCACATCAATGCCATCTTTACTTCACCCTGTTGCACTTGAAAAGACCATTAACACTAAACAAAGTAAAGTTAAGATTGTTAGGAAAATAATAAGCCCTTTCACACTCATTTATTTTTTCATTCAGAATTAGCTCACATACACTCTTTCGTTCTAGCTTTTCACTCAACTCACTCTCCTTTTTATTCACAGTACACTCGGATTTTACCTCATGTACATTCTCACATTTCTCACATAAATCCTCCACAACTAGCATTTGACTAGTGGCTAGTGTAGTGGGCAGTTTAAACTCATTCTTTCACGTTCAAAGTACGACTAGTGGCTAGTGGCTAGTGATTCATATCACTAGGGTTGACTAGTTTAAACTAGCATTTGACTAGTGGCTAGTGATTCATATCACTAGGGTTGCTAAATTTTGCTGAGTTGTTGTTGTCCAGTTTTGTGCATTTCTCTTGTGGTATAAATTCTGGTAAGTCATTTTGTTGGTGTTGTGCCTCGTGTGTTATTGCTGATCAAAAAAAAAAATTTCTGGTCATAGAAACTTTGAAGATCCGAAGTCAAACCAGGGATTCTTGTGATCACATCATTCTTGTTGTTTTGCATATTGTTTCTTGTTGTCCAGCAAGTCCGTATCTGCCTAACTTGTCTCTATTTGGGAAGTCGTGAGTATTCCTTGAAAATATGGAAATTGGCTGAATCTTGAAGTTCTTGGATTGACCAAATCAAGTTCTTGAAGGTTCTAACATTGCTTTCCAAAATCTTGAACTCCTTCCAAATTATATCTTGAAAGTTGCGGCTGATCTTGCCCAAGTTAGCATTGAAAAATCTGGTTTGGTGGTTAAGCCGAATTGCAAAGAAAGCAAAAGAAAAGATTTTGGTTTTGTAGAAAACAAAAACCAAAATTTGGATTACCAATCCAAAGAAAAAATGGAAACCAACCTTAATAGGAAATCTAGTCTACTTGGGTTTGTTAAACAAATCCAAAGTGTGCTAAGCCTTTCCAATCTCAGTTGAACCTTCAAAGCATAGGAAAACAGCAGCTGAACTTACCAAATTCATCCAAGAATTCTTTGTTGTTACTTTCCAAATTTGAAACAAAACCCAAATTGGGTAGAGTCCTCTAGGATTCTCAAATTTTCTGCCATGTCTTGTTCCTTCTTTCTTGTGTTTAATTCCTTGTTTGTGTCTTGTAAACTGTCCAGCGACTTTTTGGAGTAATTCTGAAGTTCTTCCAGCCTTTAAAGTCATGTCAAAGGGTCTTAAACAAACCCAAAACAGATTTGGATTCCATCTTAACTACTAGTTTCCTAATTCTACTCCCTGTCAACCCCAAGTTTCCAATTTCGATTAAACCTTGAACGGACAGCTTAGGAAACTGATCTTCCCATCCTTTTTCCAGTAATTTCTTGAGTCTTTTTCTGTCTTATTTATTTCCAAAAAAAAAATTCTGCTATTATTCTTGTCTCCTATCTGTGTTCTTGTTTCTTGTGTCTTCTCCGTATTGTGCAATCTGTCAAGCATTTGTAGGAGTTATTTCTTGAGTGTTTCAGCCCTTAAATTCGTGAATTCGAGACTCAAAATAAGTCCAACTCAGTTCTGGAATTTGCTCAAATCTAGTTTCCTAACTTGAGTCTTAGTTTCCAAATTTGTTAAATTCTTAGCGGACAGTTTAGGTAACTAAATTTCACCAATTTTTTCCAGCTATTCTTTTGTCCTTTTCAGTCCAATTTACTTTCAAACTTCATAGCCTTCAAACACCACATCTTGGTGTGAATTTGATTGAAAGGTTTGGTTGAACAACTTTGAAGAAATTCTGATTTCTTCAAGAAGGGCAATCAAGTGAATTGAGAAGTGATTGGTGAGATCATTAAAGTGTTCCAAACACTTGAGTGATACAAGAGAGTGAGGGAAACACGTAAGGGAGCGTGTGAGGCATTTTACTGCTAACATTGTTGAATTTTGCAGGTTTAATCTTAATTTTACAGATTTAACCATGGCTAAGGAAGATGAGATAACTGTAAGGCCCCGATTTTTCTCAATTTTTGGAAAATATTAAATAATGTTAATTATAGTTATTTTTGTTTGCCAAGGTGTTTATATGGTTTTTTTTGCTTTTAAAAATGTTTGTTTTAATTATTTTGTTTTACAAGTTTGAAAACCCTAATTTGAATTTAAACCCTAATTTGTTTCGAAAACCCTAAATTTGGATAAAACCCTAATTTGTATATATGAAAACCCTAGTTTGGATTCGTAAAACCCTAGTTTTGAAAATAAATTTAAGTTTTATGTCCAATTACAAGTTTGTTATTTCTTTGATTTTACGTGTGTTAAAGCATGTGCAAGAAGAGAGATTAGGGTGCATAGGTGATTAGTAGCCTAAGTAAGTGTGATTAAGCTTTGATAGGCTAGGTTAAATTGAGCACCTATGGACTAGTTTGATAGGAAAGAAAATTACTTGGGCAAGAGTGGAAAATAGCTTAAGTTTCTAGGTTGATTTGGCATGACAACTTTGACTTGGACTTGGACCAAATTTTGACTACTTAAACAAATATCTAAGAGACTTAATCTCTTAGCAAAAACAAGACAAGAAATTCGGCCAAGCAAGGAGAAAAGAGGGAAGAAAAGAGAAGGAAAAAAAGAGAGAAAAAGAGAGGAAAAAAAAGAGAGAAAAGCTTGGGAAAATTTTGCAAGTTCAATCACTCAATCTTGATTTGGAGCTAGGAGGTGAAGCTTGCCCTTGGGAGCTTAGGGTTGCACCAAGAACATCAACAAGAAAGGTTTTCTTCTAGTTTCCTTCTATGTTACAAGTTGGAATTTTGATGGATGTTATGTAATGGTTGGATTTTGTGGTTCTTTTGGCTTGATTCATGCTTATTCTTAGCTTATGAGATGATTCTGGATTGGATTGATTAATTTTATGTGTTAATGCCTAGCCATGATTATGAGTTAGGGTTAGGGTTTCATTAGTTGAAGATTGCATGATGGTTGATGTTTGTGGTTGTTGGTAGGATGAAATTAATGCTTGGTCTTAGCTTAATTCGTGAAATTATGGTGTAAACTTGGATGATTTCATGCCTTCAATTTTCGGCCAAGAAGTTTGAGGTTAGGGTTTGATTGGTTGAGTTATGGAATGATTGGGAATTGATGATATTGCACTTGTATTAATGCGTTGGAGTAGTTTGGATGTGGTGGAATTGTTGGAAGGTGAAATGTTGGCTCAAGTTTAGGAACTTTAGGGTTGCATGTTTGTGTGTGTCGAGGGCAATATGGGATGTGTAAGAGCTGCAATTGTATGTTTGTTATCGCATTTGAGTCGTTGGAATTGCATGTGTGCGTTTTGGTTGCATGAGATACATTTGGGCGTAGAGCAGGAAAACAGAATTTTACCGGCAGTAACTTTAGCCTCGTTTTTCATGTTGATCCTTTGTGATTTAGCCTTTGGCCAAAACATGAAATTTATAGCCCTTCATTCTAGCTTTCCAACGCCGCTGGAATTTCCTGATTTGGATTTGTGAGCGCTGAGTTATGACTGTTTGAATCTAGCCTGTCGGAATTTCTGACGGGAAAATTTCTGAAACTGTTTCGGTATTTTTGACCTAGTTAGAGAGAATCTGGGCAGAAGTTGTCTTCACAAAAGTTGTAGCTTGTTTTCTTAGCTTCGAAACGGCACCTTGTGCACTCTAATCTGATACTTGTAACTTGAGTTATGAGTAAAGGCGCACAGGGTGTCAAAACTGCCTTTTACACCTTTTAGTGTGTGTTTTCCGTTTTCGTCCCGTTCTTATCCGTTTTGGTCGAACGCCCATGCATGTACTTTATTTACTGTTTTAAGTGTTTCTAAGTGGTTTTGGCATCTTAGTGATTGTTTGAGTAATCTTCTGGCTCAACTGTTCACAGGAAGTGACGAGGTCGAGGAGACCGAGGAACTTTGCTAACCTATTTGCTTTTGTACTACTGTTGGTGAGTAATTAGGACTTTATCTGTGAATATAATGTGAAATGTGTTAAGTGGACGTTTGGACGAGGGTGTACTTTATCGCACTCGACCAAAGCTCCATATATGATTCTTGAATGTACGTGTTGTGTGATATATGAATGCATATGATGGGTAATATATGAATTGTACATAGGATATTTTTGGTGATGAGTGACCATGTGGATGGTCTGATCCCAAGGGGTGCCTTTGGGGTCTCAATGTCGATGTTATTTCTGACCACTTGGGTGGTTTGATCTCAAGGGGTTGCCTTGGGGTCTCATTGGTAAATATTATTTCTGACCACTTGGGTGGTTTGATCTCAAGGGGTTGCCTTGGGGTCTCATTGGTAAATGTTATTTCTGACCACTTGGGTGGTTTGATCTCAAGGGGTTGCCTTGGGGTCTCATTGGTAAATGTTATTTTCTGACCAAATAAATGGTTTGATCTCAAGGGGTTGCCTTGGGGTCTCAATGGTAAATTTTATTTTTCCGACCAAATAGATGGTCTGATCTCAATGCTTTTGAGATCTCAATGATATTATTGCTCAAGTTGCTATGTACTGTAGACTGGCCAGAGTGGGTTGATAAGGTGGACGGTTGGAGTATAAGTGGGGTCTACTGGATTGCTCGGTTGTGGAGTGTCAACGGAAGATCAAGCGTGGAAATTGAAATGGCTTTGAAGCCACCCATATCCTTATTTGTGGTGTTACTTTTGCTATTGATTTGAAAATTCGTGGCAATGTGATTTACATGTACCCCCCCTCCTGATTATTCACTAAGCATATAGCTTACCCCTTTTCAATTTGTTTTCCTTAGCAGGGGGCTGAAGCGAGAATTGACGCGTGGGAGGCATAGTATAGCCTTTTAGCTTTAGTACTTGCTTTGGGTTGGAGTTTTGGCCATGTATATTGTATTTTGGATAGCGGGTGTGAGAAACCTTAACGGGAGTTATTCTCTAACTCTCGTGGTCTTGTAGTGGATATTATGTATATATATAATGTACTTATCGTCCTTTGGTGAGAATTTGGCGCGTTTATCATTTTTTGTTATCGAGTCCTGGCGAGAGCTAGGCAGGCGATCCGCTATGCCCTTTGGTACGCCTCTGGGTACGGTGGGGTCGTCACAATAACCATGAATCAAGCAATGAAGAAGTTTGTGAATTCGTATAAGAAGTTTGATTGCTTGGAGGATAAAACCCTCAAAAAGAGTGGCCATCGAGAACATCACCATTATGTGCCTAAAGGAGTAAATGTTTTGGCATTACGTGATATAGAAGGCAACAGAAAGTCATCAAAGCTCAACAAAATAACTGGTTCTACACTCATTGCTACATCAAGGATAAAGTTGGTAGCATGGCCATTGATAGGACTTGTACAATCAACCTTGCAAGCACTGTCTTGGTTGAGAAATTGAATCTTCCAACTATTGATCTTCTTCAGGCATACAAGTGCAAAGTGCCAGTAGTGATATCTGGATTACTAAGCAGACACTTGTTCCTTTCCGTATTGGTAGATACATGGATGAGGTATTTTGTGATGTTGTTCCTATTCAAGTGATGCATGTATTGTTAGGAGAATCATGGATGTCTAAGAACAATGTTAAGTATGATGAGCAAACTAATAAGTATTCCTTCATATTTAATGATCGTCATTTCAACCTTGGGTCACTTACTTATGAGTAACTTTGTGAAGACCTTGATATTCTTCTACACGAAAAGCAATTAAGGGAGCTACTATTTTCCAGCAATAAGATTGTCTCTTCATTAGCGACAATTCTCTCTCTCTCTCTCTTGTTTTCTTATTGCCGTCTTTAGGGTTTGCTAATGTTACCGGACTCAGCCCTCCAGCCGCCGGATGGGGGGTAGCCCGCGACCTCCTCTTCCTCGATATTTCAGAAAAAAGCTTTCTCAGAATTATTCAAAAATCCTACAATGCAACCACAGGTGATAAGGGCGGCTGTCTCTACTTATCATGGAGAACCATCCGTTCTATTTCAGAACAAGCAGATACAAGTGGTACTAGAGCCGTACAAGTTCGCATTGGTGGGTAAGTTCTCAAAGGGTCGGCTGTCTATGGAGGAGTTGCGAAAGTTCTTTATGACCCTAGACCTAAAAGAAAAGGCAAATATTGGATTATTGGATTAATGTCACATTCTCATCCGGCTTGGCAATGAAGCTGATTTCATGAGGCTTTGGTCGTGGAGTTTGTGCTATGCCAAGGGGATACCGATGAGGGTTTTCAAGTGGTCATCTTCTTTCCATGTGGATAAAGAATTGTCACATGTCCCTATTTGGTTTTAGCTACCTAAGTTACCGGTGCATTTGTTTCAAAAGGAATGCCTGTTTAAGATTACATAAATTTTGGGGACGCCTTTGTTCATTGATTCAGCAACTACAAACCTAACCTGCCTGAGTGTGGCTCGGGTGTGTGTGGAAGTGGTCCTGCTCCAGGATCTTCCATCTCGGGTTTGGCTAGGGTTGGGTGATCGGGAGGATTTTAGCAGCAACTAGTTCCTGAGAACCTGCCGGCATATTGCAAGCATTGTTTTAGGCAAGGCCATGATAAAGAACAGTGCCATGTCAAACATCCAGAGACGTGGGTAGCCCTGGAGGCGGTAAGGGGTCGTTCGCGTGAGCGTAAAAGCATGATGTCGAGAAAGTCTCGAGAGTGGCGGCGACATGACTTGATGGGGACGGATCAGCAGACTATAGAGCCACTGAAACTGATGGATGGAGAGGGTAGACAGGAAGAAAGGAGGAGGGACGAAGGTCTGGATGGCATTGATGTGACTGGGAGATCGGGACAGGATGTGGGCTCGGAGGATGAAATTGGTGCTGTGCTCTCTCAGCCCTAGGAGGAAATTCGGTAGGTGGAAATGGCGGCCTCGGAGTCACCGAATGGGCTGGACCTAGTGGATGCAGCAATTAAGCAGGCCGCAGACAAAATTATTGAGGAGATGGCGGACAAGGTGGTGAATGAGCAGTTTGATTTCGGGGAGGATGATGGTAGTGATGAGGAGGTGGCACGGCAGCATCAAGGATGGGTCCAAAGACTGAATCTCTCGCCGCGTCGGCTGGGTGATTCGAGTGGGCCCATGGAAGAGCTGAAGCATCGCCTGGATGGTTTACGTGCTCAGGTGGAACCTGAGAGGGAGTATACTGATAGTCGAATAGGAGGTACGTCTTCCTCATTTACTGTTTTGGCCAGTTTAAATGATTAAGTGTCTTTTCTGGAATATTAGAGGAATCGCAAATAAGATTTCTCTTGCTTGATTGAAAAAGCTGCGTCAAATGTATGTATTATCTTTGATTGCTATATGTGAACCAATGGTAGCTGTATCTCGGTTAAAGGAAATAAGACATAGGCTAAATTTCCCCAATGCTCTAGCTAATGCTGTTGGCTCATTGTGGGTTTTTTTCTCTGATGAATACTCAGCTCAAGTTGTGGTTTGTGACTCTTTCCATGGAGGTGGCTTTTTCAAATGGAAAAGCAGGACAGATGCTAAACGTGCTCAGAACACTAATGATTTATACCTGAACTTTCAAAGCATCTAACAGATAAGGATGATCAATATATAGCCTTGAGTTTGTCACATGTATTGCTTAAGGAGACTGTTATGGCCATTTTTGTGCATGCTATCTGTGAGTTGCGTCATCGGCAGTCTCTAAGGCCTAAGCTGCCCCATTGAGTGGATGTAATGCGCTGATGGTGTTAGTGGGGGATTTCAATATCATTTTGTCGGCAGAGAAAAAAAGTGGTAAAGCCTTTTTGTTTGGCTGAATCAACAGATTTTGCTGGTTTTATTCAAGATGCAAATTTGATAGATGTGGGGTTTTCGGGATCAAGCTTTACCTGGTGTAATAATAGGCATGGCCGGGCTAGGATTTGGAAAAGGTTGGATCATCTTCTCATCAATCAAGAATGGGATAGGTTACAAGCTTCGGTGGCTATACACCATTTGGGAAAAGTGAAGTCTAATCACTCCCCATTGCTTATTGTGTTCAAAGCAGATTCTTGAGCGGGGCCGCGGTCCTTTCGATTTTAGAATTGGTGGAGCTCGTATCATCAATTTTTGGAAGTGGTCCGAGAGGTTTGGTCTTCTCCAGTCGAAGGAAGGCCTTGGTGAAGGGTCCTACAGAAACTCAAGGTGACCAAAGCTGCTCTGTCTGACTGGAATGCGAGGCTGATTAGAAACATACCTGATAGCACCCGGCAGGCTAAAGAGGAATTGCAGAGGTGCGAGAGGCTTGCGGATCTTTGCCCATCGGAAGCTAATGTTCTAAATGTGCAGGCTGCGCAGGCAAGGTTGAGATTATGCCTGAATCGGGATGGGGAATTTTAGAGGCAGAAGGGACGGATTAAGTGGCTGGCTCAAGGGGAAGTCAACTTGTGCTTCTTCCATGCTTATGTTAATCGGGCAAGGACTCAGATGCGGATTCATCGGATTAAGGATCACATGGGCCAATGGTTGGAGAGGGAGCAGGATATTCTTCAGGAAGCTGTACACCATTTCCAGTCAGCCTTTGCTTTAATGGTGATGTGCCCGACATCAGATGCTATGTTGGGTCTTATTCCAAAGATTCTTATGGAAGAGGACAATGACCATTTGCATGGGATTCCTACGGCAGAGGAGGTTAGGCACGTGGTGTTCCAGATGAGCGGGGATGCTTCGCCTGGTCCGGATGGATTTACAGGCCATTTTTATTTGGTGGCATGGGATGTTATTGGGCCAAAGGTGGTGGCTGCGGTACAGGATTTTTTCTTGGGGGCAGATTTACCGAAGGGGGTGACGTCGACATTGGTGACGCTTATACCCGAAACAATGGCTCCATCGTCCTTCTCGATGTTCAAACCGATTAGCTTGTGCAATTTTTTGAATAAGATTGTTTCCAAGCTCCTGGCTAATCAGTTGGAGGGAATCCTGCCTAAAATTATCTCTACCCAGCAAAGTGCATTTGTGAAGGGAAGGTCCATAGTGGACAATGTGCTCTTGGCACAGGAATTGGTGAGGAGCATCCAGAAAAGGGCGAGAAGGAGAAATGTACTCATGAAATTGGATATGGAAAAAGCGTACGATAGGGTCTCATGGGGATACCTATTGCGTGTTCTACGTGCCTTTGGTTTCGGGGAAATGTTTATTGATATGGTTTTACGGCTGATCTCGTCTTGTTTTTTTTCCATTTTGGTAAATGGTCAACCAGCCGGGTATTTCAAGTCGATGAGAGGATTAAGGCAAGGTGACCCGATCTCACCTGCTCTTTTTATTATTTCTGCGAAGGTGTTGTCTAGGGGATTAAATCACTTATTGTGTGAATGTGGGTTTAGTCCGTTTAGTTTGCCGAAGTGATCTAATTATATTACTCATCTGGCTTTTATGGATGATGTTATAATCTTCTCTAGGGGGGACTCACAATCGCTAGGGTGTGTGAAGAGGGTTTTACAGGACTATCAGGCTTTCTCGGGACAGTTGATTAATGTGGAAAAAAGTTGCTTTGCGGTGGCAAAGGGTGCCCCAAGACAATTTGTAAATAAAGTGCACAAGTTGACGGGGTTTGGGGCAAAAGAATTTCCTATAAAATACCTAGGGTGTACGTTGGTAGAGGGTCGTGTACGGAGGGAGCACTTTCACGAGCTAGTGGTGGGGGTGCAAAATCAAATTAATTCTTGGAGCTCGAAGTGGCTGTCATATGGAGGTAGATTGGTGTTGTTGAAATCGTGCTTTCTTCAATGCCAATCCACCTTCTCACGGTCATTCGTCCACCTAAAGGGGTGATTACTCAATTGAATCAGTTGTTTACTCGGTTCCTCTAGGGAGAATCGGAGTTCGGTTCACTTTTTCACTGGGTGGCATGGGATAAGTGTGTCGTCCCACGGATGTGGGAGAAGTGGGGATTCGGTCCCTAGAGTAGGTTTGGCGGGCTTTCAAGTGTAAGTTATGGTGGCGGTTCCATCTGGGAACATCCTTGTGGGCGAGGTTCTTGAGAAGGCGTTATTATCTGGCAGAGCACCCTAACTAGGTAGGGTGCAAGCCTTCGGATTCAGGTACATGGAAACAAATGCTGAGGGTGCGACATCTGGTGGAGCCGTTTTGTGCTTGGTGTGTAGGAAGGGGTGACATCTCTTTCTGGTGGGATAATTGAACGGGGGAGGGTTCGCTTGCATGGAGGTATCAGGTGGTGGATCCAAGGTTACGTGTAGCGGACCTATGGGAGTAGGGCAGCTAGAATACATGGAGGCTGTCCCAAATTTTACCGGATGAAGCGGTGAGTAGGATAGTGAGCTTGGATAGTTGCATTGCTGATGAGGTGGACGATGTCCTGTTTTGGAAGGAATCGCCTTCTGGCAATTTTACAATGGGATCAATGGTTAAGCGTCTTGACGCATCAGGTTCGTCTTGGTTTTGAATGAGGATATAGATGCAGGGGGTGCTATTGAAAATGTCTTTTACTTTATGGAGGGCTTGATATGCTCCTCGCCCTATCTCAGACAAGACTTGAACCACGCACGGACCACAGGATCTAGAAGATAGAAATCAAGTTTAGGCAGCGGAACCTAATTCGATTTTGGACAACTCAAGAACGAATAAAGCGGTAGATGACACCACAATCAAGGAGATGACTTGATTGATAAAGTCGAAGAACACTTAGAACATCTAACATGCTCAAGGGGTTGCTTCAAGAAGCGTGAGAAGAGCTCTCAATTTGCTGGAAAATTCAACTTTATTAACTGACTAATAACGTGACTTGATTAGCCTTTTTATAGGCTTACAAACAAAACCCTACTAAACTAAGGAAAAGGAAAGGTGCGGCCCAATTAATCCTATTTAAGCAGGTTGGCCAAATCCTAACAATTAGGAAATAACAAGGAAACAATTAGATGTGACACTAGACTTAGTCACTTATTTCCTAAACTAACTAACATGAAAATAACAAGGAAATAACTTGGAAAGCCAATTTGCATCAGGGCTATTTTAGGGAGGCTCCCGGTGGCGGAGACGGTGTTTCGTTTTCACATTCACTGCCCATCTGCATGTTTTTGTTATGTGGATAAGGAGGTCGAGACGATTCAGCATATTTTTGCGTATGGTTCCTTTGCTAGAGAGATATGGGAATTTTTTGATCACGCTTTAGGGTTTTCTTCGTCAGGGAAGGAACTTGGGGGAATCTGTCTCACGTGGTGGCTGTTCCCGAAGTCGTCACCAATCCTAGGTTGGGTTGTGCAGATGATTTCAGTAGTGATAGTGTGGTACATTTGGAGGGCTCGCAACCAGTTTATTTTTTATGGGGTTACCCCTTGCACAAGGATCACTTGTCGATGGATTTGTGCTGATGTGTAAGACTTGGCGCGGGCCCGGTTTCCAGGCTGTCGTGCACAGGAGGGGGGTTGGAACAGTTTTTTGGATTATATCCGGGCTTGGAGGCCAGTAAGAAGAGGGGTGGCCGCGTACTGGCATGAGCCACCGAGCTCATGCTTCAAGCTTAACACGGATGGCTAGCAGCTGTCTTCTGGTAAAGGTGGTGGGGGTGGGGTGGTCAGAGATGCAGCTGGTTATGTGATTTTTGCCTTTTCGAAGGCTTATTCTAATACCTCGGTTCTTTGGGTGGAAACAAGGACGTTGCTCACAGGATTGGAGATATGTAGAGAATGAAACTTCCATGTGCAGGTGGAGCTAGACTCAAAGGTTTTGGTTCAAATCATTAATGATGACTCAAAAGCCCCTATGGAAATTCTCTATCTAGTTCGGCTTATTTGCAAGCTGAAGGAAGTATGGGTTTCGGTGGATCGTTGTTTTAGGCAGGCCAACATGGTTGCGGATGCCATGGCACAGGTGGGTGGTCAGGGACACACGGGGGCTTTCAATTCTTTTGACCAGCTCCCTAGGGGTGAAGGGGAGGTGCAAGATGGATTGTTTCCAGATCGCTGCGTTCAGATTCAGAAGAAATTCGGCGTGGAAGGTTGGTTTACCGGTTTAGGCATAGGTTTATAAGAAATAAAAATAGTCAAACGATTGTACTCTAGGGGGTAACACCCCTCGTTCTCATGTATTTTCATCAGGGATTAATAAAATGGGTACCCAAGCCTGGCCGCCAGATTTGATTGGCATTTTTTAAAAAAAATATTAAGGGAGCTACTCAAAGGCGATATGCAATCATCTTGAGTGGAAGCTACTGCACAAAAGGAAGAATTGAAGGATAAAGCTAAGGCAAAATCCATGAAAAAGGCAAAAGATTGCTCGGTTTTAGTGAAAGAAAAGAGAGGAAGCAAACAATACTTGCAAAACCCAACGTTGAGAGCAAACGTCATGTACTTTTGACTAACCAACTTGACTATATTTTGCCTAGTATGTTTGTTCTGTTTTCACAAGTTTTCAAGACAAATCACGTGCTGCCTCATGATGAAACTCCTAAGCCAACTGTCTTGACTAAATTTGGTATTTAAAAAAAATTTTGGTAAAATTGTAGTTACTTCAATTGCCAAGAGAAAGGTAGAACTCTTCCCTAATTCTCTTTGTTTTCATATAACTACTGCATTTGTGTTGCCTAAGGAGGTAAGTACTCTTAAGTTGGTCACGAGTAGTTCTACACCTAATCTTGCCGAATTGGTTACTTTCTTCTTGTGCATAGTTCATTTTCTTGACTTGTTCATGTATGCTAAACTTTTAGAGTTAGTTGGCATTGTTTTAAAAGTTGTTTATGCAAGTCATATGATTAACTATCAAGGAATCATGAAGTTTGATAAAGCTGTCTACTTACTTTATGATCCTTATGCTAGAGATAGTTTCCGTCATCTTAGGTGTCTTGTTTATTTTATTTGTGTGAAATTTGTTTTGAATCCTTCTATTTCATGTGCTTCCATTGAGTCTTGCGATTCTTCTAGTTTGTCTTTGATTTATTTTAACAATTCTTCGAGGGCTAAGAAATTCCTCTTAGTTCTTGAATCAAGGGTTTTAAGGGGTTCGTGGTTTTTCATCAATCCAAACGTGGGAATTATTGTCTAGATTCGGGAATTGGTATACGAGTTCTTCCAATCAAGGTTGGGTTCGTATCAAATGGGCTGGTCTGATTATTCCTACAAGAAAATGACTAAGGAAAA
Organism: Gardenia jasminoides; assembly: GCA_013103745.1. NCBI lineage: Eukaryota > Viridiplantae > Streptophyta > Magnoliopsida > Gentianales > Rubiaceae > Gardenia > Gardenia jasminoides. The sequence goes on from CM023096.1 coordinate 24,214,974, forward strand.
CAAGGAAAAATGGACAATTGTGCCCTTATTCATCAATTACTTCAAACAACAACTCTTATTTTTCACTTTGTTCATTGGTCCCCAATGAACTTGGCATGGAAATTGTTGAACACATGGGACTCAACACAATGTTGATACATAGTGATCTTGAGCTCATGTCAAAGACAGAAACGAAAGAAGAAAGAAGGGAAGAGGCCAAACTGCTTTCTGAAATTCTTGCTTGAAACCAGATCTGATCTTGTGTGTTTGATCTAAATCCTTGTGTTGCAATTGTTGTTCCAAGCTTGAACTACAACTTGGGGGTGTTAGAACATAATTGCATGCTTTGGGAAGGTTAAACGAATTTGGAAGTTGAAAAAATAAACCAGAAATTTTAGTTTCCAAATTCCAGAAATCCTGTCCAAGCTTGAAAAGGTTTCTTGTTGCTTCAAAAATAATCCCAAACCAAGTAGGAAACTTTCTTAAATTCCACAAACAGCCTTCCTAATCCCTAAACAGCCACAAATCCTATCCAAGAGGGATTAAAAGACCACAGCAACCAATACAAAATAGCCTTGGAAACCCTTGCACCGCCTTTGACAAACTCCAACCCTAACCCGAATTGGATTGGAAACATTTGAACCCGAACTTTGCCTAATTTTTGAAGCCACTCCTCTACGTGATGTTGTTCCTATTTTTCAACATGTGGTTGAGTCTTTTAACTTTTTTATTGTCAGTTAGATCAGGTTGCTTTCCTGATGCAAACCCAAATCTCCAAACTCCCGTTTCTTGAAGACACGAATTTGCGACGCAGCGGAATGATCTATCTTGAATAGGTTATGGTTACAAAAGGACCTTGACCCGTTAATCACGTGGTTAACGAACCTTGGTATCAATGATGGAACTCCTAAACAAATCAAGGGCAGCACGAGATTGTTTAGAAAGGGTAGAAGGGCGACACAACCAAATGCATTCTTTGATTGATAATGTAGACACCAAATTTTGACTATTTCATTTGTTTTCTTATGTTTTTATCTATTAATGTTTAGTTATTTATTTTTGAATATTCTAACACATCTTTCTTATTTTGTAGGTTTTTCTTTAAAAAAAAAAGTAAAAAGTAAAAAACGCTGGACCGATTCTTGAGATAAGTCCCGTGAACTTGATCGAAAAAAAAATCGATTTCTTCCACCTTTCCTTCCTCATTTCCAGCTGTATTTTTGTGTTTTTGGCATCAAGTAATCGTTTTAGTTAATGCCCAAATCACCCTTGATCCTTAAGACACAAATAAAACGCATCCAATGATCAAAATTAACCCAAGAAAACCCTCAAAGTATCCAAGCCCTTGGTTGTAGGTTTTAATGCCTATAAATCACCCATGTTAGGGTTTTCTGGAAGGGAGGCGGAAATCTGAGAGAGAAAAGAGAGAAGAGGGGGGCTGAGAGAGAGGAAAATGAGAGAAAAACGATCGAAAATCAAAGAAAAAAAAAAGAGAAAAGGAGAGAAAAGAAAGAACTAGGGTTTCTTTTTTAGTGAAGATTTTCTGGATTTTTGGTGATTCCTTGTCGTTCTTCTCAAGCTTCTGAATCAGGTAGTCTTTCTATACTCTATCTATTGTTTTTCCTAGTCGAAAATTGCTAGAAATCAGACCTTTTGGTGGAACCAAGGTCTAGGCTATGTTTTTTGATGTTTTATAATATATGATGATGTTTATTTGTTGTTATATGAGTATCTTACGTTTAGATAGCCTTGGTCAGGCTAGTAGATTTGTTTTTACGTTTAAAATCAGACGTTTGATGCTTACGTGATGATCTTTGTTGTGATTTCGAGAAATTTCTGGAAAAATGTTCTTCACGTTTTGAAGATGTGAAGAAACGCGGACCACTTGCGCAGAATACTCCACGTAACGCTCCGCGTTTTCTCTTGAATGTTTGAAGATGTGAAGAAGCGCGATTACGCAGGCAAGCATAACCTCCCGCGCTTCTAGCCTGACAGTTCTTCCCTTCCCCTTTTTTGTCTATTTGATGATGTCGATGCTTAAGATTTGGCCTTCTTCGGTTTTAGTTTGTTTTGACATGATCTGAATGCTGATGTTTAATGCTTCAAATAGATCCCCTTGCCTCTGAAGATTTTGTTTCATGTTATTGTCTGAAAAAACTGGAAGCAATCTTCTTGATATTTTGAAGATGGGAAGAGAGCCGATTCTGCTGAGTCCGCGTTTCCTGTCCGCATTTCCCCTCTGGACTTTGGTTTTTGCTTGTAACGCGGAGTTGCTGCTCGCCGATGTTTCTACTCCGCGTAACCTCTCGTTTCTGTATTCTGTTGATATTTCCTGCTCTTTTGTTCCAGAATCTTACTCTATTTCCTAGTCTTGTCTATGTTGCTTGTAGAATCTGTTTAGATACCCTCTCTTTGAATTTTTGATTGATTTTTCCTTTAAACTGGTACCTTGATCCCTTTTGTTGATATTGAGTCTTAAATAACCATTCCCATCATTTAAGGATTCAGTTAAGGCATCACATCAAGGGATGGTAACTTCTTCTCCTATTATGTGCTCTTATGTGTTTTTGCATGATCTTGCATGTTTTAAATCAAGTTTTCCTTTGCTTTCTATTCATGCCTAGTCTTTATTTATGTCATTTAATTTTTGGGTAAATCATTTGGAGGCCTTGGATGCCAAGTTGTAATAGATAGGTTTAATTTTGCAAAAAGTGTATTTGTTCTAGAAAATGTAATAGTTAGATTATTATTCCGAATTTTTCCCTCTAGAATGTATTTAGGTTTCCCCGATGTAATAATTAGGTTTTATATGCTTATTTTGCATGCTTGCATGATTATGTGTTTACTTGCTTTCCTAGGTTCTTGCATCTAGATATTATGCCTATGTGTTACGTGTTTATGTGTTTTATGTGTTTACTTGCTTTATTATCATGTCTACATGTTTATTGTGTAAATGTATTGATGTCACCACACTAGTCCAACGCTAGTTGTGGCCTTTCCTTTCGATTTCTCACTAATCCAATGTTAGTGAGAACTTTTAAACGAGGGCTAGTCCAATGCTAGACCCTTAATGCCCTCCATGCATTAGATACAAATATTACACACTTTTCACTTTTAGAGTTTCTCTTTCCATTTTTGCATGTTACTATTCTCCCATCTCGTATGCGAAACATCTCATTTAGTTTTCTTGTTTTAGATTAGTGCATTTAAGGAATTACCCTTTGAATTAGGGAAGAGAGCGAGTATGGCTTCCTAGCCTTAGCACGCTTTTATTTCCTTCTACGAAAAGGAAGATTTAAAGTCATGAATTTAGTCCCCCGCACCCATTATGATTGCATTATCCCTCTTTAGGACATACATGTGCATTATTTTAAATGCTATCAAAATCATTCTTTAAAAAGTCAAGTTTCTTTCTTCATGTTTAGCAATTCAAAGTCAAGAAACCATTTTTTTCAAAATTGCATCTTTTGAAAATTCAAATTCCTCTTTGCACTTAAAATTGATCTTTTCAAAATAATCCAATTTCTTTTCCCTTGGGATTTTATAAAAATTGCATTTCTTTTAAAAACCCTATTTGTCCCGTGTTTTTCGAGTTTCATCATTTGCATTTTTCATGACCTCCTCGAGGGATCAAAGTTGGATGACACAACTAATGTGATCAATTCCAATCAAACCTCAAGGAGACATTTTGCCCCTCTCGATCCAACATTAGGTTTAGGTTTTGCATCCATATAGATAACAACCAAATGTGATAAATTTAAAGTTAGAATTAGGAAATTTTTAACTAAATCTTGCAACTAGCTTTGGCTAGGCTAGAAGGGTGCCTTAGAGACGAGTAACATCGAATCTTTGCCTTCCCTTCTTTCAACTGTGACCCCCGAACCTTTTTCTCTAGTTTTCAAAGACGTGGAGTCGTCTAAAAAAGGGTTTTTCTTAGTTTAGTTTCATTAATTAAAATTTTTTGGTGACTTGGTACACCGAAACTCCATACCAAGTGGCAACTCCAAACTTTTCCAAAACCCTTTTCTAGACTTTTGTTTTAGGTCCAAATCGTCGCATTTTTGTAGTCCCATGACCCCTTTCCCTTTCTTTTTCAAAAAATCAATCTTCCCTTTTTCACAAAAAATGGGGCGACAGATAAGCCTGAATTTGAACAAAGGAACTCATTTACTTTGTATCAAGGGTCGTTCCCAAGGAACAAGAAAAGAGAAAACTCTCAATGTTATTACTCAAAGTCTTATCAAAAAATATTGGAGAAGAAGGCTATTTATAGCCTTTACAAAGACTCAAAACCTAGTCCAACTTGGACTCAAAATAACTAAATCTAATACTAATGGATTTGGCCAACATGGACCCTTGTTTCTTAGGAAACTACCAAATAACTAAAACTAATTATTGTAATTACATTAATTTGGACATTGGACCAATAAAAACAATAACTAAAGAAAATTTGCGAAAAGTGGAAAAATTATGAAAATTCACGATTGGGATCTGCGACTGGATATGTGAGTCATGGTTTGCGGATAGGTCCATGGATCTTAGAAAATTCACTTTTGACTAGGATCCGCGAGAGCGGATCCACGAGTCATTGGTTTGCGGATCGGTCTGCGGGTTGCGCCCATCCTACACTTTCACCGCGTTTCAGCTTCACGCTTCTTCCTCCGCGCACTTGACCAACGTTTTCTAAGTTTGTTGACCATCTTAGGACAAACTTCTGAATGAAGCAACTTGGAATGAATCAACTCGGGGCATTTGAACTTAGTACGAATTTGTAAGCACACGTTGGCATCCATGCTCACATCATTCCCTCCCTTGTAAAAGCGATTCATCCTCGAATCAATACTTGCATCAAAAACGAAAGACGACGAATGAGTAGCAACAAAACACATAGATTCACCCAATTCACCTAATTGGTAATAGGTAGGAAACACGTGAACACCATGTATGATGCCAACACCTTTAACACACCCAAAAACACACTAAAATCACTAGACAAACATGTATTAATACTCTTAACACAATTATCACATGACTTAAAGAAAACAAATGACTCATAGGGACTCAACATTAGACTATTACACGTGAAACAATTACAACTCTTAAAATGAATCAAAGGACGACCACAACAATCGACACGGTCCAAACAAATGTCATGGCGTTCAGATGCAAAAGAATTAAGTAAAGGATAAGATTGAAGACTCCCTTTCAAACTCAAAGGTTGGTTGGTGAAAACGGTCCTCAATTCTTTGGAGTGAATGTAGAAATTTGCAATGTCTCGAAAGAACATTGCTCTAGTGAAAGACCTTGCAATGGTACACATCAAAACCATCTTTACTTTACCTTGTTGTACCTGCAAAAGACCATTAACACTAAACAAAGTAAAGTTAAGATCATTAGGAAAATAATAAGCCCTTTCACGCTCATTTATTTTTCCATTCACAATCAACTCACGTGCACTCTTTTCTTCTTCTTCACTCACACTCTCTACATTAATGAGCTCACTATGAGATTGCTCATGTGCGATGTTTTCCTTTTGCTCACTAGCAACTAGTATAGTGGCTTGATTAGGCAGTTCAATGCATGGTGTATATCTTTCAGTGCTTGGCTAAACCCATCTATCTTGGAATTCAACAATGCGTTAAGCTCATCTTTCCAACTTTGTCTTTCTTCTTTTTGTGCACTAGGTATTGGTCCACTACAAGATGACTTAGGACTAGGAGAGGTTGAAGAAGTAGATGACTTGGACTTCCTCCTCTTGAACTTCTCCTCAATTTCCATTGCTACAAGTGCAACATCTTCCAACTCCATATGTGGTAGCCAATCAATCTGATTAGCAATGGCCTTATTTAAACCATTCAAAAATCAACTAATAGCTACTCCTGGATGCTCCTCGCTTCCCACTTTCCTCATTATTGATTTCATCTTGTTATAATACTCAACCACAGACTTAGAACCCTAGTGAAGTGGTGCAAGCTTTTGCAACAAATCCGTGAGATAAGTAGGAGCATATCTTTTGAACAATATTCTCTTCAACACAGCCCAAGAAACAATAGGTGGTTCATCATACCTCCGACATTCCCTCACAAATTGATTCCACCATGGTAAGGCATAACCATTAAATGTAGACGTAGCCAACTTTATCTTCTTCTTCTCGGTATAAGATTGAAGCTCAAAGGCGCTCTCCACATTCTCCATCCATGCTAGGAATGCGTCTGGATCCTTACGCCCTTGAAAGGATGGTATGGACATCTTAGACGAGCAAGTTGCTCCATTTGAGTAGTCAAATCTAGATCTTTCCATAATGTAACCTGCAAAAAGTTAGTGAAACAAAGAAATTTTTCCTCACCACAGAAGCTCACGTATTTACACTCGTCGCTTGTGTATCACTCAAGTGTATATCACACTCTCATAATCTCACCAACTCTTTCAAGTCCTTGTTCACAATCCTTGAGATAGGATGAATTGGCTCGCAAATGATCAAGATGACTAATCAATTCAATCCGGTTGGCATGTGACAATGTATGAGAATTTGAAGGCACAAATGAAACTTTGACTCGGGAGAGACTCTTGAGGACACTTGACTCAAGAAAGGCAAGACTAATGACTCACAAAATGGACAAATAAGACTAGAAAAGAAGGCACAAGTAGCTGAAATTAAGGAAATCAAGACACGGTAGAAATTTGGAAACCTAGAACTCTACCCGAAGGACAAAGTTGGAAATTTAGAAGTCTAATTCAATTGGACCTTGGAATTCAATGACAAATATAGAAAATCTAATGTAGCCCCTTTTCCAAACAAAGTTGAGATTTGGAATATTTCCTATGCTTCCCAATTTACATAAGGAATTAATTTTCAGATTTGAACAAATTCGGAAAGTAATCCTTGTCAAGAATGGAATTTGTTTGCTAGGCTGTTTCCTTTGAAAACACAAGCTGCGTTCTTTTTTCTTTCTTTTTTTTTTTGGCAGTTTTGAATAAAAAACAACCAACAAGAGTTCAATTAGGATCACAACCAACAATTTCAAGAACTTCAATATATTATGGATTCCAGCCCCAGACTCGATGAAAAACAAGAACACAAGGTAAACAAGACAAAAAAATTTTTTTGGATGAACAGTAATTTTGCTACAGTAGTGATGAACAGTACATCTACAGTAGTACTACAGTACCTATGAACAGTGCTCCCGAATTTTTTTTTTCACATCTAGGACATAAAACAGGCAAGGAACAAGAATATGGATTCAATCATGAAACGACATAACAGGAACCACAGAAACAACTAGAAACGACAAACACGAATACTGTAGTTCGAACCCCAAAGATGGGATTTTTTTTCCTCAAGGTTGGGGTTTGGTAGAACAACAAAGATGAAAACAAGAAAATAAAAGGATATTAACCTGAACAACCTGTATCAAGAGCTGAATCTTTGATACCAACTGATGCGAACCCAAATCTCCAAACTCCAGCTTCTTGAAGACACGAATTTGCAACGCAGCAGAATGGTCTATCTTAAACAGGTTATGGGAACAAAATGACCTTGACCCGTTAATCATGTGGTTAACGAATCTTGGTATCAATGATGGAACTCCTAAACAAATCAAGGGCAGCACGAGATTGTTTAGAAAGGGTAGAAGGGCGATACAACCAAACGCATTCTTTGATTGATAAGCCTAAACTTGAACAAAGGAACTCATTCACTTTGTATCAAGGGTCGTTCCCAAGGAACAAGAAAAGAGAAAACTCTCAATGTTATTACTCAAAGTCTTATCAAAAAATATTGGAGAAGAAGGCTATTTATAGCCTTTACAAAGACTCAAAACCTAGTCCAACTTGGACTCAAAATAACTAAACCTACTACTAATGGATTTGGCCAACATGGACCCTTGTTTCTTAGGAAACTACCAAATAACTAAAACTAATTATTGTAATTACCCTAATTTGGACATTGGACCAATGAAAACAACAAATAAAGAAAATATGCAGAAAGTGGAAAAATTATGAAAATTCGTGGCTGGGATCCACGACTGGATACACGAGTCATGGTTCACGGATAGGTCTATGGATCTCAGAAAATCCGCTTCTGATCAGGATCCGTGAGTCGTTGGTTCACGGATCAGTCTACGGGTCGTGCCCATCCTGTACTTTCTCCGCATTTCAGCTTCACGCTTCTTCCTCCACGCACTTGACCAACATTTTCCAAGTTTGTTGACCATCTTAGGACGAATTTCTGAATGAAGCAACTTGGAATGAATCAACTCGGGGCATTTGAACTTAGTACGAATTTGTAAGCACACGTTGGCATCCATTCTCACATCATTTCCTTTTCCAAAGCTTATTAGGTGTCAAGTTCAAGTTGTAGTCTAGTTTCCTAATTTGTGCCTAGCTTCCTAATCTATTTTTGTCTTAGTTTCCTAATTATTTCCAGCTTCTATTATGTCCATTTTCTAGTCGTAACTTACATGTATTAACCCTCATTTAGTGGTCTAAGAATTTGCAGAAAATTTTACCAAATTACTCTCGGTTCTTCAAGTCTTCTTCTAGGGTTTTTCTTAGTTGTTTTAAATTTGAATTTTTGTCTAGTTTTTGAGTCGTGTCTTAAACTTCCTATTGCTCAATTTCTTGCATTATTTGTCATTCTCCAAGTGAACCGGCTGTGATACACCACATTCTTGTGAAAGTAATTGATTATAAGTCCTTGAACTTATTTGAAATTTGTGATTTCTTCAAGGAGAAAGATAAAGGAACTTGAGAGTGCTTGGTGAGATCATTAGAGTGAAATAAAACACTTGAATGATACACAAGCACGAGAGAAACACGTGAGGGAGTGTGTGAGGTCTTTTCTATCACACGTGTATTCATTTTGCAGGTTTAAGAAAAAATGTCTGCCGAAGAAGAAACAACCAATGAAATGACAATTGCTCAACTTGCATTTAAAATGCAAGCTATGTTTGCTGATTCCAATAAACAAATTGAGCAAACAATTGAGGAGGTCCAAGAACATCTCGACAAACTAGAAGTTTCCAAAAGTTCCTCTAAGAAGTCTTTGGGGAAAGCTAAATTGGATGAATCTAGTGACTCAAATGAGGACACTGAACAAGATGAAATCGTTCAAAGGACAAGAGAGAGAAAACCAAGGCTGATCATGAAGACAATTCCATCAAGGGGGTTAAATTGACAATTCCACCTTTTCAAGGTAAATCCGATCTCGAAACTTACTTGGATTGGGAACAAAAAATGAAAAAGTCTTCGATTGTCACTCCTACACTGAAGCCCAAAAAGTGAAGTTGGCGATAATGGAATTCATTGAATATGCAGCCATTTGGTGGGACTAACTTCGACTCAAGCAAAGGAGGAACCAAGAGCCACTTACCCATACTTGGGACGATCATAAGAGAATTATGAGGAAACGTTTTATCCCAGGGTATTATCATCGAGACTTGCACTACAAGATGCAAATGCTCACTCAAGGAAATATGTTAGTGGATGACTACTTCAAGGAAATGGAATTGGCCATGATGTGTGCTGGCATTCATGAAGATGCTGAGGTGACAATGGCATGTTTTCTAAGGGGATTGAGAGCTGAAATTGCTGAGGTCGTAGAGCTTCAACACTACTTTGACATGGAGGAATTGATGGATAAAGCTGTCAAAATGGAGCGAAGGCTCAAGAGGAGGGGTAATTCTCTCCCTAATTCCAACTTCCAACCTGGAGATTGGAAAAATCAGCAAGGTAAAAGAGAAGAACTATCATCCCTACCTTCACCAATGGCCAAACCAAATACTCCTACTTCAAACCCCTCAAGGCTGAACCCAACCACATCAAACCCGAACCTGAAGAGCAATGCTAAAGCAAATTCCGAGGCAACTAAACCTCGAAATAGAGACACTAAATGTTTTAAGTGTCAAGGGTTTGGTCATATCACCTCCCAATGCCCAAGTCAACGAGCAATGATCATATTGCCAAATGGAGACATGCTCACTAATGATGAAGAAGATGAATATTCAGGGATGCCTCCACTCGAGGAGAAGATGAAGATGTGGAAATCATTGAAGAACCACCAATAATGGGTCATGTTGGTTTGGTGACTTTGACTGCACAAGTTGGAGTAAATGAACTTCAATGTGAGAACATATTTTACACTCGTTGCCACGTCAAGGAGAAGGTGTGTAGCCTAGTCATTGACCCTAGAAGTTGTACAAATGTAGCAAGTGCTACAATGGTGGAACGACTAGGCCTTCCAACAACCAACCATCCAAAACCCTACAAATTGCAATGGCTCAACAACAGCCACGAGGTACGTGTACTTAAACAAGTACTTGTTTCTTTTCGTATTGGTCATTTTAATGATGAAGTAATGTGTGATATTGTGCCTATGCAAGCTACTCATGTGATTCTAGGCCGTCCATGGCAATTTGATAGAAAGGTTAATTGGGACGGTTTCATTAACAAGTACTTCTTTCCTTTTGGCAATAAAAAGGTTATACGCCCCTTACACCTCAACAAGTGCATGAGGATCAAGTAAGCCTTCAAAAAAGAATTTGAAGAGGAACTTAAGAAAAAGAAATCTCATGAGCTAGGGCATGGAACACATGAGATAAGAAAAAATGAAACTGGCCGGAGTCAAATTAAGGGAAAATGGTTGAAAAGGAATCAGCCAAAGGGAAAATAAAGGGGGAAAACATGAGAGGAAACAAGTGATGATTGCTCGAACCAACTGTGTGAGAGTGGAAAGCATAGTTGAATCTTTGTTTTCTACTCACATTCCTAACCTCTTGTTGCCTAGTGTTTTTCTTAAGTTCTTGCAGGTTCCATAGTGTATTTCTATGCAAGAATTTGGCTCTAAAAGTGTTGCATTCCATGCTGATTTTGAAGTGCTTGGAGCTGAGTTTGAACAATTTAAATCGTGGAAGTATGCAACCTTGCCTACGCAAGTTATTCCTAATCCACATGATGAACTTGTTCTTCAATGCCTAAAAATTGAAAAGGGAAGTTCTATCACTAACTTTCCTTCCTTTGGAGCTAGAAAATTCATTTTTGAATTGCACAAGTCTAATATGAATGTCAATGCATGTAGTTCCTATGTTACCCTACATTTTAGCCCTTTAATTATATCTTTTGGGTCACATCTTTTTGCATGTTTTTTGTCTACTTTCCATGCTAAATTTGTACCTTTAAATGCTATTTTTCATGAATTTCAATCAGCCTGGCATGTTCTACAATTTGTTCTTTTGCAAGTGCCTAGTTATGATCATTTACTCATCTTGCATACATGCTGTCATGGAGATCTTCAAGAGTCTTATGCACCTTTTAATTGCCATTCCCATGTGTTAGATGCATCCACAGCATTGAATGCGATTCCTTATCCATCAACGCATGTATTGTTGTCTTCCTTTGCCAATCTGATTCTTATATTTCATGGTGATCACATATTATCATCTTGTGTGCTTTCTTTTGAATCAGATTTCCGTCTAGGCTCTACAAGTGATCATTCTTTTGGTTGTTTTGTGTTTGATCCAAATATACTTGTGATAGGCGATTGGTAACATTCGTGTCAGCTAAAACATGCATGTTGGTTTACATTCAAGTTGACTAGAAGACATGTTTCTTGGCTCGCCTTCAATAAAACATTCCCAGACGTTCTTCATCATAAACGATCCTTCAATTTGGGACAAATCACCTTCAAGAGGAGGGGAATGATGAAAGAGCTAAAGGCTGTCCAAGGATGAATTCATTATTCAATTCAGACATCTAGGGTTTTGTTCAAGTCCGTTTTATTCACTTCTTATTTTGGGCCGAATTTCCTTGTTGTTCTTAGCTTGGTTAATTCAAGTCCAAATACTATTAGTAGTCTAGTTTAGTTTTTGGTAGTTTCCTAACCTAAGGCAAATAGGGTTAGATTGCTAAAAGTTTAGTGTTAGCCATTTCCTTAATTGTTTCGTAGTAGTAGTAGGATTAGTTTTCCAAGGCTATAAATAGGTATTGTGTTGGACGAAATTAATCACTCAATTCATCAATAAAATTTCAGCTTTTCTTGTGAGAAATTGCACGTATCTTTTCTAAGAGATTTCTTCTTGAATACTTGAGAGTTTTCGAGTGTTCATTTGACTTATCAATCAAGAATCGCATTTGATTGTGGCGTCATCTACCATCTACCTAAAGCCTTGGATTGCTAATTCATTGTGTTACGGGTTGAGATTAAATTCAAGGTTCGTAACTCCGCGAATTAGAAGGGTCGAGTGTCTACTGCAACTCCAACTTGATCATCGTCTAGATCCTACATCAATTCACATCACTTGACAATTTAGACTTAAGGTTGGGGTTGATGGTTGGGTAAGTGCCAACTATCAGTTAACGAAGGCTAGGGTTTGAAAACAACCAGTTAATGGTAGGGTACTAGGCGTGAGTTGGTATGTGGTAGAATGGCTGGTAAACGGTAATGGTCATTTTTATGGCCGTTTAGGCTAACATTGGGTTGTGGTTGGTTTTAGGGTTTGCTTGAAGTGGTTTAGTGTTCAAGGGTTAGAATAAGCATGGAAATGGTCGGGGTCATTGGCTAGTGCGTGAGTCGGGGTCGAGGTTATCGGCTAGCCCTACTCGTGCACGAGGCCAGTTTCGAGTTACCTATCATTTCTTGTCATTTTTGGTTGGTCTCGGCAAGGCACGACATAAACCTCCTATGTTTTTTTTGAATAAACACCAAAATTGGCGGGTGGGATTGGATACCCCTTTTATTCGAAGTTAAACAAGTACACGATACAAAAAACAAGGTTATAGGAGGGGAAGATCCCTTAGTAAACTAAAGAGCGCTTAAATCTAAATGATGGTATCTGTAATCTATCCATGATGCAAAGACCACGGACCTTTCCTTGCAGACAACCGAATGAGTCATAAGTAGCAGAAGTTCCTTCCCGACCCATTTCTGCCAGAGCATCAGCAACCGAGTTACCTTGACAGAGTGAGTGATGAACAACCTCTATGCACCCATGTAAATGTCGAAGACGCCTAAAGAGTGGACACAACCTAAAAGGTACAATCCTCCTGCCTGTCAGCATTTGAACCAAGACCTTAAAGTCCATTTCTACTTGCATTGGGGTTAAAGCCCGCACCCAACACATCTCCAAACCAGTAACTAGGGCAATGCATCTCTGCATACAAAACCGATGCATTATCATAGGCTTCCGAAAAGGCAAAAATAACATGCCTGGCTCCATCACGGAGTACCCCGCCACTGCCTCCAGAACTATTCGGATGAAAGAACCGTCCGTGTTCAGCTTATAGCATGCCAAAGGCGGTTTTTCCCAATAGATTGGAAGTCCCTGCAACCTGGTCTTCACAGAATTAGCAACAGTAAAAAAATCCTTCCAAATTATCCCTCTTACCCGACACATACCGGAAGAGATTGCATAGCGTCCAAATCCTTAACATCCTTACAAATCGACATACAGATGAAAGGAACCCAAGGCACCACTCCATCATGGACAAACCGATTCCGTGCTTTCAACAAATACCAAATAATAACCACTGGGATTAACCTTAGGAGCCATGAGATAACCAAGGCTCTGAGTTTACCTATCAGGGTAAGGTACTTCTCCCACCCTTCCTTTTACAGGAAAAACCGTTGCTAATTGTTTTCGACTGACAAAAGCACCACGATGGCCCATGAACATTAAACTTATGTAGATTATCCATAACAGGTAGCCTATTTAGCACTGTCCATCATAGATGAACCGACATCTTCACAGGGATCCCTTTCGTCCATATCTGCTTAAAGAACCAAGATGAAGCCCGGGCGCTCAGTAAGCAATTTAAATACAACTTCAACACTAAATACATCCCCATCGGATCCCTTCCAAAATATTTCATCCGAGCCCGACTCATCCATAACAAACTTCCGCTCCACTACCCGGCCAACCATCTCCAATGGCAACATCCGCAGCAGGTTCTGCATATTCCATCCACCGTGTTGCCAGAACGCAGTTGTACAATCATTCGTGGCTTTTTCGGGAATCTCCAAGCCAACGGGCCATCTCCCATCCAATTGTCCCACCAGAAGGACGCATGACCGCTAGCCACATCCCAACAGCTATTTAATTCCATGAACAGCCTTACTTGGAGCATATGTTTCCATGTCGGAGAATCCATTGAAGTCCCCGAGACCTGATTTGGATGAAGACGTGCACAATACCGTAGCTTCATATAATTAGCCCATAGACACCGTTGTTGCCTGAATCTCCACCACAACTTACATTCAAATGTCTTCAACACCATCTCCAGTGATCGAACCCCCAGACCTCTAGTGTGCGTTGAGTGACAAACCGTGGACCACGATACCTAATGACATCTATCCCCAATTTCAGACGCACCCCATAGGAACCGATTAAAACATCTCCTCAACTACTCAAAAACACCCCGAGGAGGATGTACTACTGTCAATAGATGAATTGGCATGGATTGCAAAACAGATTTTAAGAGCACCAGTCATCCCCCATAGGATAGCCATTTAGAATTCCAGCCTTGGATACGCGAGGTTATCGTCTCCATTAACCCTTGAAAATATGAGATCCTAACCCGACCGGTGAACAAAGGGCATCCCAGGTACTTAAGTGGGAAAGACAAGTATTTGAATCCCATCAGCTGAGCGACCTTTCACCTAAGCAAACCCTGACCTTTGTCTATGAGAGCAAAATAGCTTTTCTCCTTATTCAAAAGTTGCCCAGAACACTCCTGATATTCCTTTAAAACATGCATGACACACCTAATTGAATGACCATCCTTACGAAGAAACATAATAACATCGTTGGCGTAAGCGAGATGAGTAAGCTACATAGCCCCCTTAGATACAAAATATGGCGAGAACCCCAGTTGGTGTAAAAGGCCATTTAAGCCACGGGAAAGCACTTCCGCTGCAATTATAAATAGAGTCGGAGAAAGTGGGTCACCATGATGAACACCTCGTGAAGCTCTAAAATAACCACAAGGCTACTCATTAACCAGCATAGAGTAATGACAGTTGGAAATAAATCTCCAAACCATGTCAATAAAGCTGCTTTCGCCAAACCAAACCTCTTAGCGGGACTGAATCAAAATACCCATCAACCCGGTCGTATGCAGCGTATACAATTTGAATATGACATTCAGACCCCTAGTCTTCTTTTCTTTGCAAGCACTTTCTTGTGCCAAAAGTACATTATCTGAGATCACCCTGCCTTTCACAAAACCACTTTGTTGTTGAGAGATAATTTGCTGCAGAACTCCTTCAAGACGAGCTACTAGAATCTTCGAGATCACCTTATTAAGAAAATTGCATAAGCTAATTGGCCGGAATTGAGCAAACAACAAAGGAGAAGAAACCTTTGGAATTAGTGCTAGCAAGGTAGAAGTAACTCCTTGTGGAAGATCCGCTCCCACAAAGAAATCCTGCACCACCTCAACCACCTCCCCACCAACAATTTCCCAAGCTACCATAAAGAAATGCCCATTAAAGCCATCAGGCCCTGGAGCCGATTCCCCATCCATGCCAAATAGAGCTTTCTTCACCTCCTCCATCTCAGGCACACGTTCCAAGCTTGCATTGTCTTCTGTCAAAACTAGCCTCAGAAATCAATTCAAGCATCGGGTGTGTGGAAGAATATTGCGATTCAGCTGTAAACACAGCTTTAAAATATCTTTCCGCCTCAAGCTTAATTTCTGCTGGATCCAAAAGCCAATTGCCCTCTTGATTTTTAATTCTATGGACATGCAGCCACGCTTGTTTTTGGCGGACAGAAGCATGAAAAAACCAGGAATTGACATCCCCCTCCGCAAGCCATTTAATCTGAGCTTTTTGCTTCCAATACTCTTTCTCACGTCACAAACATAATTTTAACTGAGCTTGAGCTTCATAAACCTCCAGTATATTAAGCTTCAGACGATGCATCCATCGACACCTCCTTGCGTTGTAAATCCTCCTCTGCCTGTCGCACCTTATCAGGGATGCTGCTGAACACCTCCCAATTCCATCTTAGAAGATGTAGCTTAACCTCTTTAAATTTCTCTCAACAATCTTCTCCTGACCTACCCTCGTAATCCCCCTCCCATGCCTTTCGAACTACATCCAAAAAGGAAGAATGCGAACACTAGAAATTCTAAAATCGAAAAGCTCTTCGGTCCAGTAGCATTAGCTATCCTACCTATTACCAGTAACGGCGAGTGATCAGACTGTAACCTACCCAAGTGTTGCACTAACAATTCAACACGGAACCGATCCCAATCGTGACTTATAAGAAGATAATCCAGCCGTTTCCAAATTCTAGCACAGCCATATCTGTTATTACACTAAGTAAAAGAAGGCCTTGAAAATCCAACATCAAATAGATTCGCATCTTGCACGAATTATGAAAAATCCATCACTTTCGAAACATTAAATGGTTTCCCTCCCTTCTTCTCGTTGGCAGAGAGAATAGTGTTAAAATCCCCCAAAATTAAAACAGGAATCCCATATGCACACAAGCGTGATAATTGCGACCACAAACCCAACCTAACAGACGCATCACACGACGCATGCATGAACACAGCAATAAGCTACTCTTTTATCCGTGCGTGTGAAAGGGAGCAAGGAATTGGGAACCTTGATCCTCCACCGACTAGAAATCAAGCCCGAATGGAAAGCCAAGAATGGAATTACATGAATTAGCGATATGCTGGAATTTCAGTTGGCGGATACCATCTAAGCGAGAATCCTCAACCATCGGTTCACACGACCAATAAGACAAGGAATGGATTCTCACATAATTTTCTTAAGCGTATCATTGGGCTTATTAGCAACCCCCTGGACATTCCAAAACATTGTTCTAATCATCTAGAACTGTGGAGGAGCTAGTGATGAGGGCTTACCTTGCATCCGAGCTTCTATCGCACCAATGGAGGAGTCATCTCTAGGTCGGAGACCATCCATCCTTCTCTTCAGCATCTCAAGCGATTTCATTGCATTGCCACACCTTCGAGGCAGTTTAACATAAGCTTTCTCTGCAATGGCGAGCAACTTACTCAAACAGCCGTCTCCCACGCTCATCATCATCACTAGAAAGCAAAGGAGGCGGCACTGATTAGCCACCCTTCGCCAATGTGTTCTTCAATGATTCCATCCGTAGCTTTTACTATCACCTCCTCCACAATGGAGCCAATTTCAAATTCGCAAAGAGAACTTGAATTTTGCCCTTCCCCCAAACACCGCCCCTCATTATGGGGCATTGGAGTCGAATCCGACCCAATGGAGCCCTTTGTGGCTTTTTTCCCACAACACCCTATCTTCCTCCCATCCTCTAGCTGTTCTAACACCCGGGCCTCATTTACCTCCATATTCGTCTGTTGGGACTGCTCCTCCTCGTTCCAAGGTGGTGCCTCTGACACAACCTCCCTACCCTGGGTGTTTATCATCTCTAAAGATTTCTGACCATCTTTGCCCAATTCTCCCGAAGGCCCATTAGGTAAATGCAGCCAAGGGTTTCCCACATCTTCATGCCATTTCTGCACCCGCACTTGCCTCTCCTTTCGAACCTCAGGATGCTTAACGTGGCATTCATCCAGACTATGATTTTGGCGAAAGCAGTATGAACAATATTTTAGTAAATTCTCTGGGACTAGTGACTGCCAAAACCCATCCTTCTCACTCAAACCGACCCAAACCCACTTTCTCTGGGAGCTCCTTAAGAGAGATCAATCTCAAGCATACCCAGACCCACACTAGGCCTAGAAGCACTTTTGCCATGTGAGGAATCAATGAGCAAAGGTTGTCCCGATGCCATTAGCAATCCCTAGAAGAGGCATTGCTTATGAAAATATGAGCGGGAAGCTTGGGGAATTGGAACAAACCCGGCACCAATGAGGTTCCTTATCAACATGAAAGCGAAGATGTCCATTTGAAAACCAGGCATTGGGAATCCACGTATGCATACCATATACGTGAGACCATAACTTTAAGAAGTCTCTTTCATTGAAAAAAAAATGAATGAGCACATATTCATAGGCGTCAAGAAGCCCAAGGTTGGCTGATTCCAAGAGATCAAGCGTTAGGAAAAACTTGCGTAACTCCTCCATTGAAGGTCTTCCCTTGGAGAACTTCCCACCAGCATAAATCGGTCCAGATGGAGTGCAATGGTGATGCAAGATCAGATTGGTTAAAAAAAAGCCGGCTCACCCCTGTGGGTGGAGGTGGAAGACCTAATCTCAGGACTTGGAAATGAGACCGGTAAGGAAGTTAGGGTTTGGGGCTTCCACATCAATGATCCTCAAGTCATCCCCAACTTGATCTTGGATTGTGCAAACAAGAGCTTGAAGTGACTCTCTAAGCCTTCTAGCACGAGCCCTTGTAATTGGACCACTTGGAACTTGTATGACTTGTTCACTTGAAGCTTGACCAGCCTTACAGATCCCCTCATTCAATCAATCCTCCTCTTGAAGGTGATTTGTCCCCAAACCTCATCATCACATGAAAGGAGGTCAAGTTAGCAACATTAAATGTAGCATGTACTCTATACTCAACTAGTAGATCAAGTTTATAAGCGTTGTCATTGATGCGCTCCACAACTTGAAATGGACCATCACCCCTTGGAAGGAGTTTATTGTGCCTTTGGGTTGGAAAATGCTTCTTTCTTTCATGTGTATCAAACCAATCACCTGGTTCAAATGCCATCTTGTAATGATACATACATTTGTTGGCACTTTTGAGACATATTGAAGGGTATGCTTCTCAATGTTAGCCCTAGCTTTGGTATGCAAATCTCACATAAGCTCAGGCTTTTTCTTACCATCTAAGCTAACTCTTTCATGAACAGGTAAAGGAGATAAATTCAATGGTGCTTGAGAGGGGTTTAGAACCATAAACAATTTCAAAAGCGAATCTGTGTAGAAGTGTGTACCTGATCTGATTATATGCAAACTCAACATGAAGCAAACAATCTTCCCAAGTTTTGAAAATGTTCTTTTTTATAATTGCTTTCATGCAACAAAGTAAATAAAGTCCGATTAACTACTTTCAGTTTGTCCATCAGTTTGGGGGTGACTAGAAGTAGAAAATAGCAATTTAGTCCCTAGTTTACTGAGCATAAATTTTTCCAAAAGTAGCTAAGGAACTTTACATCCCTATATAAACAATGGTACAAGGTGCCCACGAAACGAACTATTTCTTTAAAGAATAAATCAGCCACATGTTTAGCATCATCCATTTTATAACAAGGAATAAAATGAGCCATTTTAGAAAAATGGTCAACTACAACATAAATTGAATCATGACCCTTTCTAGTTCTAGGCAATCCAAGCACAAAGTCTATAGATAAATCAACCCAAGATTCACACAGAATTGGTAAAGGAGTATAGAGTCCATAAGGGTTTACCTTGGATTTTGCATCATGACAAGTGACACACCTTTGTATTTGTCACTCAACATCCCTCTTCATGTGTGGCCAATAGAAATGCTCTTAGAGAACCAACAAAGTCTTGGCAATGCCAAAATGTCCCATTAGTCCTCCACCATAGGCCTCTCGAATCAGTAGTAGACGTATAGAGCCCATTGGAATACACAATTTGTCTTTGAAGTACAAGAACTCTCGCGTGAGAATGAAATAATGCTCACGTGTGTAGCGGCATTGTAGAAGTGAAAACCTCACCAAAATCATCTGTGATTCATACTAAGATCCTCAATGTAATCAAAGCCTATCTAATGTAGTGATATTCGAGTGCATAATATTTGAGTGCACGGCTCTCCGATGCGATGTGTTTAAGTGGTAACTCGTCATTTTATGTTGACAAAGAGCCATCAATGGTCCCTGTATGGTTCTCGCTCCCTAAACTACCAGTTCACTTTTTCAAGAAGGAACGTCTTTTCATATTGTTTCTTGTTTGCGGTGGCTTTATTCATGGACCTTCTGCAACGTTGTCAAGACCTAGCGCTGCTACCCGAGTGTGCATTGAATTCATTTGTTGCTCTCCAGAGTAGGGTTTGGATTGATTTTACCGCATCCGGATCGGGGAAGGGTTTTGGCAAATATACTAGATGGAGGACATGGAAGTATTGTGGCTATTGTTTTTCGATAAGGACCCGCATTCTTGCGTAGAGAATGTCGCTGGATCATCAGATTTGAGGGTAAAGGTGGCGCACTCGTTACCAAATTCGGATGGAATTCCACTTGAGAAACCAGCATTTGGAAGGCTAGTTGAGCTTGAAACACCGTAGGAGAGGTTGCGGCCGAGCCGCGCTGCTACACATCGGAGAGAGGAACAAGTGCAGCTATGTGTCTCACACAGCGCATGGGCAGGATGCCATGACAGATTCATGTAAGAAGGATGACTCAATTCCACGAGTAGCAGCCACGCCGAGCTATTAATGCGAGTGATGTTGGATTAATTGAGTCACGTTGGCAACCTCGATCACGGTCGCCACCACTACCGTTGGGTATGTTGTCATTGCGGGTGGCCTCTGAAGCTACTATCTCACTACCTCCACCCGTTCTCGATTTTCCTAATTTCCAAGCTTTCGTTGATCGCGGTTCAGCAAGCTACTCTGCGCGCCTTCCCTTAGCCGCTTGTAGTGGATCCGGTGATAGAATTTTGGATGACACGGGTCGAAGATGCAATTTTCACAGCTGCTTCGAGGGAAATTGAATGATTAGTAGATCAAGTGGTGCATGAAGTTGATGATGAACCTTTTGGGGAGAAGGGCGTGCTTGAGAATCGGTTGATGGAATTGTTGCAGGGATGATGCTGTCACCTCATAAAGCAACTCAAAGAAAACAATCACGGGACCCCTAGCATCATTTAGATCAAACTGCCCCACAACATGATGAGTGGCATCTGATGAGTATCATGTAAATCTCGGCAAAATGTTTCGCCATCGCGGCTTCCCTTCGAGGTCACCATATACTTAATCTTTTTTAGAATGTTGAAGATCCTTTTCTAGAATGCTGGGGTATCCATTAACTTCAGTCATACTTGCTAGATTAAAAAAAAAGTTCATTAGATTGCATGGCTTTTCTTGTTTGGCTCTTTGCTTGAACCCCTTGTTGATGTGGCTTACTTGGAGGAGATTCGGATCAAGTTAAATTTTTCTTGTCTTTGTAGCAAATAATGCAGCGGTATTGCTAGGTGTTGTTGAATTGTTGCAATGTCGACTAAATCTCGAATCATCTCAATTTCTACTCTTCGGTTGATATTCTATCCTTCTTGTGATTGGTAGATCCTATGGTTGTTGTTTTTGTCCATGCGTCCTAAATTTCTGAGCATGAAGTTGGTCGTGATCTGGGAATGAGCTATCATTGCTAGAAAACTCGTCTGTTCCAATGATGTTTACCGATGACTTCCAATGTTATTTTAGCCATTCTGAGAGAAGGAGGTCGCCTTTCCAAGTCGCGGAAGCTGGAGTTTCAAAGTTTCATTTATACAATGAGTCTGGAGGATGCTAGCTTCACTGGTCCTCGCTTCACATGGTGTAATAATAGAATGGGCAGGGCTAGAGTGTGGAAGAGGCTGGATCGATTGTTTTTGAACCACTAATGGTTGGGTTTAAAGTTACTATTAGCAATGGTTCATTTGGGAAGGTTAGGATCAGATCATTCACCGTTGCTGATGTTTTTCCATTTGGAGGCTGCCCCGGGCCCTAGGCGTTTCTCCTTTGTTAATGCAAGGGTTTCTCACCCGCTCCTTGATTATGCACAGGTGGAGGTTGTTAGGGCAGCCTGGTTAGATCATTGCTGGAGTGAAGCTCCGGCCCATGTGTCGACTTTTGATGAAGCATGAAGCTCCGCAATGTGAAATCAGCCTTGTGTTGTTGGAACATAAGTGTTTTCGGAAATATGAAGGACAGAGTTTGGGAAGTTTAGAGGCGAGAGGGAGGATGTGATTGCTAAGGAGATTGCCACAGAAGTCTGGCCCTCCCCATGTAATGAAGAATTGTTAGTGGCGCTTTCGGGAAAGGCTTAGAATAGCCCACATAGCCCACAGTCGTGAAGCCTCTTATTGGTGGCAGAAATCCTGAGTTAAGTGGTTAAAGGAAGGAGATGCCTAACTCATTTTCTTCCACACAACAAAAAAATATGAGGCGTCTGAGATGTTTATCCATTGTATTAGGAATAGTGGGGGGGATTGGATAACGAGGATGAGGAGAGGGAATTCAAGGCGAGGTTAAATTTTCAACGTCGCTCTTTCTCAGGATGGGAGTGCTAGCTATTCGATGGATGAGGCGGATTGCAAAGGTCATTCCGCAGCTTATTAATGTAAGCCACGGACCATGAAATTACGGTCGAGATCTTGTGAGGGAGATTAAGGATGTGGTGCTTGTTTTAGATAGGGATTTGGCGCTTGGACCGGATGGATTTACTGGGGTTTTTTTTCACTTCTCTTGGGATATCATTGCTTGTATGTTGTATCAATAGTCCAAGAGTTTTTTTGGGCTGAATAGCTGGTTTCTTCTCTACATTGATAGTGCTTATTCCAAAAATTGTAAACCCTCATCCTTGCCGACTTCCATACCATTAGTTTATGCAATGTAGTAAATAAGATAATTTCGAAAGCTTTTAGATAAAGGTTAGAAGTCCGGTATTGCATAGGATAATTTGCCACATGACAGTTAGTGCATTTGTTAAAGGTGATTATTGATCTCGATAACATTCTTCTTTGTTTGCGGAAGATGCTTTGGCACTACGGGTTTAATGTTGCTGCTGAGGTGAATGTTTCTTTACTGGGGGCAAGTTAGATTAGCAAAGGCATTATGGCATTCGAGGTCTTGTGGAGCTTTCTCCTTGAGGTCGAGGGTATTGGATTTTCGAGGCTTATGGATTGATATGATTTTGGAGAAGCTATTTTGGCTTGTATATTTTTACGATTCTTGTTAATGGTTGAGTTGCAGGTTTTTTTCCCTTTGTCTAGAGGAGCTTAGGCAAGAGGGACCTTATCCCAGCTCTATTCATTGTACTGTGAGGTGTTGCTCAAGAGGGCTCAATGCTTTGTTAGATGAGGTTTATGCCATTTTGTGGCTGGGCTGCTTACCCATTCCGGTATGTGAATGGCGATCTTGGGATTTTCTCAAGGAAACAAAGTTGTTAAATGAGTAATGTATGTTTGGATCAATATCAAAGGTTACTCGGTAGCTTATCAATCTCAAAGACTCACTTTATGGTTTGGACCCTAGGGCAAGGTCGTGATACTGATTTGGTTAGATCCTCAGTTTCTCTTGAAAGTCCTTGCCAATCAAAATATAAGATATCAGATATTTGTTGAGCGTCGGCCCGATAAGAATTTTCAGGGGGGAATGGTTGATGCCGTAAATGCCATGAGGTTGGGTTAGAATTTCTCTTGATGGGGTGTGGATTGTGTTGTAAAATCTGTGCTAGCATCATTCCGATTCATATTTTGTTTGTGCTATACTGTAGAAGGTGTGATCAAACAAGTTGGGAGGAGTTTTCGAATTTCCTCACGGGGTGCTTTAAGATTTTTGGTCCAACCTTTCATTGGGTGACTGTCTTGGAAGAGATGTGTGACCCGATCAGAAGGGAGAGTTGGGTTTAGATGCGTTACAACGTGTGACCACGATTCTTTGGCCTGCAAATTATAATTAGGTGGTTTCTCACATGCGTTGGATTTCAGGGGCTTGATATTGTCGGGTTCTTTCGCTCGAATTCCTATACGACCCTCCGTCCTCATCTTCAGGGACATGGAAGGGGATGTTAGGTGCAAAGGATGCTGGGTGGACACAAATTTATTTATAGGATTTGGCCGGATGGGCATTTTGTTGGGATAGTGGTGGGGTTAGGTCCTTTGACCTGAGGTGATGGCTTCGACTTGAAGCCTGGGTCTCAGAGTTCTAGATGGAGGCATGTGGAATTTTGCTTATGGTGCTCGGAGAAAGCCCCGAGGTAGTCCAAAGGGTATGGGCCATGTTATGGTTTGGGAAGCTTTTGACAAGCAAATTAGCCCGCAATCTGGGTTGGTTTGGGGTCCCTCTGCCTAGTGCATTTATCCATATTAGCCTTCTGGGTTTACACCAATATGCGGAGGCCGGGGCTGCCTATAAAATCTTCTTTTCATGTGGGTTTACGGGATCAAAACTACCTATTGATAGTGTTTTTTGTGTGATTTGAGTGGACCGTAGAGGTTGTAATACATTTGCCTGTTAGGTGATCTTCCATCTATTTTTCTACTGGTAGGCTTTTTAGAATTTTGCCGACACTTTGGAAGCTCCGCTTGGAATATTTTGGCGGGATCAGGCACATGCATTGCCCGAGGCTTTTTATCTTGATGGTAGCCAGGGGCTCACAACAAGTAGTTTGGAGTAGTTTGTTTGCTGATTTCGCCTTGCAGCGATTTTCATTCTCTCATTCTGTAATAATCATCGTCTCAAATATCTCTACTAGGTTTCTCCATCATCATCTATGTCTTCAATCCCATCAATCTATGTTATCCAGCGCCAGAATCAAAATCATTCAAATGCGGCCCTGCGCATGCGGGAGGTGGCAGATTGCGTGGTTTGGGCCGTTTATAAAATACTGCCCCGATGATGATAAGTATTCTGGCGCAGGAACCTTCAGGTGACGGTGTTGCGGCGTTGAGCGGTAGTGCATGCGGTAAGACCGACGCGGCGCGGGACGTCATTTTGAGACGGCGACTGCGGTGGCGGCAATCGACGCTTACTACGCGCGGTTTGCTGGCTGTTGGCAAAGTAGGTGTAGCCGCCTAAAAAAAGGCTGTTCTCACACCCCAAAGGCCCTTGACCCACCACCTTTTAGATGCACCTTCTTTGTACCATTAGCAAATTTCAGCTATGTGAAGGCTATCATCTGCATATCTTTTTATAACGTTTGGGACTTGTGTGTTTGAGCAATCCGCGATCAATGTGCAGTGATTCCAGAGTGAAGGTAGTGTTGCCAAGTTTAGAGAGCTCAAACCAATCTTACCAGCTCTTTGTCCCTTAGTTGAGTAGTTCAAAGAAGCTCTATTCAAACTTCACTAAAATAGGCAAAATTTGGGCCTTCTTGGGTGCCTTAGCTCAAATACCTACACGAAGCATGAGTTTCAAAGCCTTTTTCAAAGTTGTTAACTTAAAATT